>JASPKZ010001587.1:2365000-2965000 GCA_030220185.1 Diploptera punctata | reverse complement strand
AATTATGTTTATAGAAATATACGCAAGCTTCAAAAAATGCCTTCTTTGTGTAGTGTACCAACCCCTAAAATGAAAAAAATAGCAGAAATAGAATCCGCTCTACAAAACGCACGTATACAATATGAACACGTTATCGTCATGGGTGACTTTAATATAAATATACTAGACACTGACAACAGACATACACAACAGCTTATGTCCGCGTTCCAAGTTTGTGATATGACTATCCTTCCCTTACAGCCTACACATCACACCAAATCATTCTGAGACTTTACTTGACTTAATTGCTACTAATAATCCAGACAGAGTACTAACCCACGGGCAACTGTCAGCTCCCGGAATATCAGCACATGATATTATATCTTAGCATATTCACTGCAGTGCCCTAAACTAGCTCGTAAGACTATCACATATAGAGACCTAAAACATATAAACAATGCAGCTCTACTTGAAGACGCTATAAAATTACCCTGGCATACTATATGGGCGTTGCATTCTGTTGACGAAAAAGTTGAGGCATTAAATAACCTTATATTACAACTATATGACAGACACGCTCCACTGAAAACTAAACTAGTGAAACGACACCCTGCTCCCTGGATGTCTGCTAACATTCGTGACTTGATGACTGAAAGAGACGCAGCATATCGGAAATATAGAGTTGACAAAACTGATATAAATCTTAATCACTATAAACGGTTACGAAACAAGACTACACAAACTATCAGAAACGCCAAACTTAGACATCTATACAGCCTTACTGAACCTAATAACAATAACCCAGATATTTGGAAAAATCTGAATAAATGGGTGTAGGTAGGAAACACACACAGGTAGAAAAACTACCTGTTTCTCTGAACACACTTAATAACCATTTTACAAGCACATTCTTTACTCCTAAAGACAAAACACATACAATAAGTGAACTACTATTGACAAATCCACCAGACAGAGAACATTTCCATTTTTCATATCTTACAGAAAATGACATAAAGAAAGCTCTCAAACGAATAAAAACAAAAGCAGAAGGTACTGACCGTATAAATATCACTCTACTTAACAAAATAATCGACGTTATACTACCTACCATAACTCATGTTTTCAACCTTCACTACAAACCTCTATATATCCCACATTATGGAAGCAAGCAATTGTACGCCCACTCCCGAAAGTAAAAACTCCCTTAACTCCTAACGATTTTCGACCCATTAGTATTTTACCTACCCTTTCAAAAGCTTTGGAACGATTAGTCCACAAACAACTGACTGACTACCTAACTGAACACGACCTTTTAGATCAATACCAATCAGGCTTTAGGACAGGACACAATACAAATACTGCTCTACTAAATATATGTGAAGACATACGCGAAGCATCTGATAATCGAAAACTTACTATTCTTACACTACTTGACTTTAGTAAAGCATTTGACACGGTAGACTTGGACTTATTGTTGCTTAAACTAAAAAACCTCTCACTTTCTGACAGTGTCACGCAATGGTTCAACTCCTACCTTCGTGAGCGCCAGCAATATGTTGTAGGAAATTCTACATTACGCTCTTCTTGGACCTACCGTAAAGCTGGAGTTCCACAGGGCTCGGTGCTCGGCCCATTGCTTTTTACAATCTATATAAACGACATATCTGACTCCTAAAACATTGCAAACATCATTTATTTGCGGACGACATGCAGATCTACCTTCACTCAGACAAATATTCTTTAAATGATGCGGTAACCAAAATTAATGAGGACCTTGACTCGCTAACGGCGTGGACAGAGAAATATGGACTTGAATTAAATCCTAGAAAGAACACAAGCAATCATTATGGGCCATCAGAGACTATTATCCCAATTAACACAAATGCAGTATTACATGTGTCACTTAATGGGGTTCAGATCCCTTATAGTGAGACAGTAAAAAATCTAGGAGTGTTTATGGATAAACATTTAATTTGGAATAAACAAATAAATAACATTTGCAAAACTATCTTCTCAATAATACACTCATTAAATCGTATAAGAAATTGTTTACCGTTTTCTCTAAGAAAATGCTAGTAGAAACACTCGCAATGCCCCATTTTGATTATTGTGATACTCTTTTTACTGACCTAAATACTGTTCTTACCCAAAGACTTCAACGTGTTCACAATTCTTGCATACGTTTTATTTGTGGTATACGTAGATTTGATCACGTTACACCATCCCTGGAACAATTGTCATGGCTTCGTCTTCAAGATCGTAGAACCATCCATTCCCTATGCCTACTCTATAACATATTACACACATCTTTACCTTATTATTTATCACACCGCTTCACTAAACTCTCTGATACACATAACTTAGATACCCGATCCCTTGAGCACAGTGTCCTCTATATCCCTCCTCATCATACTACCTATTATTCGAAATCTTTTACAGTTTCTCTTGCTAGAACATGGAATTCACTTCCACCCTATGTCAGAGACTGCCAACTTTACCATCTTTCAGAAATAAATTGAAAATAAAATCACTAACAGAAACAACTCACTAATACTACTTTTTAAGAATTAATAATGCGTTTTTGCATTATTTAATAAAAATAGACTTAGGATTTGTTAATATATTTACCTAATGCCTTGTATAAAAAGCGTAGATTAATTCATTGTAGTGTATTTTTTTTCTCTTCTTTTTATGCATAGTAGATTCGAGCTATTATTCCTTTTTTTATTCATTGTATCATTAATTTAATTTTAATTGTATTTAGTTTCATTCTATTATTAGACATTAATTTCATTATTATTCAATATGACAGATAATTAATTGTTCAATGACTATTATTGTAACTATTTTTTGTATTCATATGTAACATGTTTGTCCTGTCTAATATGACTACTATTGTAATTTTTTTTTTGTATTCATGTGTAACATATGTTTGTCCTGTTTTATATGACTATTATTGTATTTTTTTTGTATTCATATGTAACATATGCTTGTTCTGGTGAGTGGAAGAGAAGGCCACATGGCCTTAACTCCACCAGGCTAAATAAATCTATTCTATTCTATTCTTCAAAAGAAAATTGTTACGCCAAGTTCCCTATTTCCGTAAGGCATAAAATTAAAAAAAGGAACCAAGTTGAAGAAGACAATCCCTTAATATTTGTATTTTTATAATTTCACAGATCGGCCGCGGTGGACTAGTGGTTATGCTCCTTGCCTCTGGTCCCGAGGGTCGCGGGATCAAACCCGGCTGGGGGTCGATGGATTTTTTAGGATAGAAAAATCCAAAGAGCAAGTCCTCCGGGAAGTACTTTAAGCCGTGGGTCCCGAGTCCGAAGATTTCCCGGCTCGTAAAAGATCCTTAAGCCAGAATGAAAGGTCTCTAAGCAAAATTTACCGAATTTTCCCGTCCTAGTACTACCTTGGTTTTCTAGATGTCAGTATGAGGCTGACCACGGACCACTAAAGGACATCTATATGAAAACAAGTGTAACTAAATTAGTATGGTTCAAATTATTCCCTACAGGGGGAGAGCGCCTAAATCTCTGTTAAGGGAAACGTGGGCTTACAAGATACAAGAAGATAATTTCACAGGCTGTTTAAAATATATATGGTGGAAGGTACCTCATCGGCATTTTGCATTATATAGTAACAGCATGGAATTAAAATTCCTTAAAATATTTTATTTACGTCTATTTCCTTAATTATTAATTTATTGCTTGCATATATTCAAATAACACAATTAAATTATATAAAATACATCAGTTTACGCCTGATTGATCAGAACTGTGTTCGGAGCAATTACACAACTGATATCAAAGCAAAACAAGTGAATGACGTGATAGAAAAATGTACTGAATTCACAATATGACGCGTATTGCCGAGGCCTTTGATCTTTAATTTACGTTAAAATAGTAGTGGAGTGTTGGTAGCGTCAAAATTCAAATTGGGAGTGAAAGCAAACACATACGTTGCTTAAAGCTTCTTATTTTTGGGTTGCTTACTTTTACGTGGAACAAATGTACAAAACGAAATTCAAGGTTTTACTTCCCTCCCTAAGGTAGATGTTTACTCGACCCCCGGCGGATATAACCCCACCAAGTGAAATATCATTACGTTCCAAGGAAACCCAATTGGCGTAAATTTGTAATTAAATGAGGCCATACGATTTTATTATGTGTTTTCTCGACAATGTTGTGAAAGAATAGATGATCAATTCGAACAATTGCTCTACATCCCAATCTTCCATTTGTGTTTTGTACTGTACAGCCTTTGAAAAAATTGATGGCGCAACTCTTGATGGTGGAAACTTAAAGATTTGAAGAGCGATTCACACTAGTAAGTTGTTATGAGTGCTGTCTCCTTGGAGGTGAAATCCAGTGTCGTAAGTCTTTCTTTATGCTGAATTCGTATCGTTCGCATCAGTAGAGCAGTCAGTAAGGTGCTGTCTTGCGACGACGCAGGCCCAAGTTCGATCCTGGTCAGAACTTTTTAAACAATGTCGTTAAATCATATTCTCTACACGTTACCAAGCTTCGATATGTAAATAAATTAGCATATATAAGGAAATATATTAATTAAAGGAAACAGCTCATATATATATATATATATATGGCATGATAAGAAAAACAAATGCCTGGACGGGATTCGAACCCGGATCTCTGAGTCTGTACCTCAGTGTGATATCCATTACACCACCAGGCGAATCCAATTCAAGCATTCATTTTTCTTATATATGTATTATATTCTCCATTATTACTAGATGTCGCGAGAACTCAGTCTCCACTGCCATCTAGTAGCTGACTATAACAAGTAAGCAACTTAAAGAGAACATTTTTACTTTATAGCAGTGACGCTTTATCGATGTTATAATTATAACATATATATATATATATATATATATATATATATATATATATATATATAGCAAATGAATAACGATTGTAACGTCTCATTACTTTGTTTACAAAACACAAAGCATAACAAGATTTTTTATTTTCACTACTAATGCAAAACGCGTCTGAAAAATTTTAATTAAATCAAGTTAATATCTAATAATACAAGAAAACGAAAATAAGGGCATTTTCGGAAAGTGAACATATAAGATCATAATCATAATAGACAACAAACCTCTGAAACAAGTAACAAATTTTAATTATTTGGGTTGTAATTTTACTGTAAACACAAAAACTGAAAGAGACGTAAACATGAAACTGTCAAGATTTCAAATGATAACTTGGAACTATAGATAGAACATTAAAGAACAAAACAAGAAGAGATACTAGACTGAAGTTTTACAAAACATTGGCAGTTCCTGCTTTACTTTATGAGAGTGAAACTTGGGTAATGACCAAAATATTACAAAGTAGAATACAAAGCGTAGAAATGAACTTCTTTAGAAGAACAAATGGCAGCACAAGATTGGATCGGATAAAGAATGAAGATATAAGAACAGAGTTAAATATATATCCATTGAATAATAAAATCAAAAAATACAAAGAAAAAAGGTTTATGCGATTAGAAAGAATGAATGTAACAAGATTGTCAAAAGCAGCAATTTAACTACAAGCCAAGAGGTTGAAGGAATGTAGGAAGGTCAGTGAAAAGATGGACAGAACAACTGTGAGGCGGAAAAGGCAATTTGCCTAGAACGGTGAAGAAAAAGAAGAAGAAGAAGAAGAAGAAATGTAAATCCTGGAGTATTACATCGCTTCATACAGGCAATTTTTTAGCAGGGATGGTTGTGGTCTACTGAGGAGCTTCTGATTCCCATGCATGAGGACACGGGTTCGATCCCACTGTCATATTCTTAACAATTATATTATATAAATGAATTAGTGTATAATGCTATAGTGTTATTATTTAATTGTAATATTATTGTGTTTTCGTTATGTAAATGTAATGTTATTGCTTTTTTTGTTGTTTATTTTTCTTTACACTAGTATCAATTATTACTTTATTGTAACGGACTGTCAACAGCACGTACGGCTTACTGCCCGTGTGACCCATATTTGTAAATAACATTGTAAATATCCTACTTTTTATCTAATAAAGTCCTACTACTACTACTACTACTACTACTACTACTACTACTACTTATTTGTTTCTTTATATATATATATATATATATATATATCTATGTCTTCCTTATTTCCTTATTTCAATTAATTTTATTTGTTTTCTTTGACTTATTTTGCTTTGTTTTATTAGAGAATTTACCGCACTACTTATTTACGCGAAATTATTTTTCATTGAACGACACACAACGAAATAGTACGGATTTTAGTTTCTCAAATAGTTGTGTACTTGTGAGCCAAACAGCTGACCTCTGATCATGCGCAGTCTCTTCGTTCTGGGACTTGAAAATTATCTGTGCGCCATCAATTATGTCAAAGGTGTACATACTGAAAAATTAATTCCATATATCAGAACTGTATTCTATATGAATCGGTCAATGTAGAAAGATTGTGTCCCTATCATTTAGGTTTGAGTAAATCAAAGTAAGTCCCGTTCTCCTTTTTCCTGGTTTTTAATAGAGTGCAGAAAGAAATCGTTTGACGTATTCAACCTCTTTCAATTCTCCTTCTTGGTGAGACGACCTCTTGAAAATTACTATATAAACTCAATTCCGTATTTTTAAAGATCAACAGTAGTAGAAATAAATCTACTAAACATAAAAAATAGTTATTTATCAAGTAAAGAAAATTAGCGTTACATTTCTGTTTTAGTGTTTTTAAAATCAATCATAGATATTTATCTTATTGAAGAGGAATGATGATGATGATCATCATCAATAACAAGGATTAAGCCCAATGGTCTGTTCCGATCTCATTATAGGTCAAATTGGTCCTTCCATCTGTCCAATGGTCTTCCCAACAATCTTCTCCCTTTTGGTTTATAATTATACATTCTTCTTGGTATGCGCTGTTCATTCATTCGTAATACGTGCTGAAAGTATGCATTTTGATAGTATTTTATTCTTTCACAGAGATTAAATATATTAAGTTCTGTTCTTATATCTTTGTTTTTTCTTTTTATCAGTCTTTGGTATCCTGCTATTGCTCTCAACATCTTCATTTCTGCAGCCTCTATTTGTTTACTACCTGCCTTTGTTAATGTCAAGGTTTCACATCCATAGATAAGAGATGGAACTGCCAATACTTCGTAAAATTTTAAAATAGTTTCTTTTCTAGTCTTATTCAATGAAGTACGTTTAATTGTGCCACATAGATAATTGAATCGTTGTATTTTAGTGTGTTTATCTAAATTTCTGTCATTACCTAAATGACATCCCAAATAATTAAAATTCTGAACTTGGCCTATTATTACATTGTTTATCACTATTTTTGTTCTTATTGCACATTTTCCTTTCAGAGCTAATATTTTTGTTTTAGATGTAGATATTCTTAAATTGTATTTTAGAGAGATATTATTTAAAGTATGAAGGAATTGTTGTAAAGCATTTTCTGATGCTGTCATTATTACTTGATCGTCTGCAAATAGCAGAGTTGTCAATACTCTGTTTATATTAATTTGTTCTTGCCATTCATTTATGACATGGTCCAAGTATAAATTAAGTAATACGGGTGACAACGGACACCCTTGTCTTACTCCCTGGTTTATTTCTATTTTTTGTTTACTAATTTTATCTCCGCAGTCTATTTTAAAATTTGTTTCTATATATAAACTATGAATGGCTCTTATAAGGTGTTGAGGAATTCCTTTCATTTCTAATATGTTCCATAATCATGATCATTGTAATGATCATCATAAATATTGGCATCGCTGTAGATTTGCAAACACAAGAAAACAAGACGTTTATAAAAGTCAGAACTAGTTCCAACTTATCGCCCAGTCTGTGATATTTGGTTCAACATGATCATGAACGAAGTAACACAAAAGTACATGCGTGTAATAAGAATGCTGTTCTCAAACAGCGTATGATCTATTTATTCATTTATGTTCATAGAACTCGTGTGAGAGAACTTCCCATTATTATGGAAGATAATGTAAAAAAAAAGATACCCTATACACCTAATAAAAACTATTCACAGTTTATATGAAGATACAAAAATAATACTTGAATTAAATGGAAAATTAACAGAAGAAATTAGAACTAACTGTGGTTTAAAACAGAGGTGTAGCCTTTCCCCAACTCTTTTTAATATATATTTAGACGACATTCTTGATGAATGGAAACAATTGGTCCATAAGGGATTAAAAATTGGACGAAATATAACACTGAATGCATTATGTTTTGCAGATGATATAGTATTAATTTTTGACAGGGAGGCCAGGTTACAAAAAATGGTCTATCAATTAAATAATATATAAGAAATATAATATGATAATTTCAAAATAAAAATATAAGTAATCGCGTTCCATGGAAAGTACCCAGTAAGAACAAAAATAGTATAGAAGATAAAGTGTTGAAACAGGTTTCACGCTTCCAGTATTTCGGCTGCGATATAACTTATGAAGAAGAACAAGATATGAAATACAGATATTTTAACACATTTTTGGAGCAATCAGACGAACACTGAGGAACAAAGTAAGGAGGGATACGCAGCTAAGATTTTACTCAACGATGACACTACTAGTGGCTATGTATGGGAGTGAGGCTTGAGTCCAGAAGGAGAAAGAAAAAAGTAAAATTCAGGCAGCGTAAATGAGTTTCCTATGGACTGTCAAATGTTGCACAAGAGAAGAACATAATAGAAATGAGAATATTAGGAACTAAAAGTACAACTTCTTTATCAAATAGAAGAATACAGGAACAAATGGATAGAACATCTGCAAAGAATGACAGAGGATACGATACCAAAGATGGCACTGATGTATAATTCTGGAGGACGAAGATCGGTGGGAAGACCAAGAAAGCGCTGGGCTGAACAGATGTGAGATCGGAATAGAAAAATACCTAATCCGTGAAGGATAATGATGATGATGATGATGATGATGATGATGATGATGATGATGACGACGACGTTCATAAAACATCGGTTGGAAAGGAGTAACACCCGGAGGAAAATGGATAGGAATCATATTGAAAAATTAAGAATTTGTAATTATAAATGAAAATAATGATCAATAACAAAATAATAGAACAAGTAAACAATTTAAGCTACTTAGTATTTAACATATCTTACAGCCAAAAAAATGATATAAACTTAAAATTAAGCAAATTCTATAGTATGTATAGAAAAATAATAACTAAAAATAAAGCAATATAATTCGAAAAATCAAAATTCTATAAAACAATGGCAAGACCTTTCTTAACTTATGCTTGTGAAAACTGGACACTTAATAGATCAGATAAAAGGAATAGAAGTAACTCAAATGAAATACGTTCAGTAGCAGCTATACATTGTTGGATAACAAATATGATGAAGAAATAAGAACCTTATTAAAATTCTACAGCGTTATGGATAAAATTCAAAATTCCAGATTAAGTAGCTCCAACATATATAGAAAGAATGACACCCAATAAACTCACACAAAATTTTGCTTCACTACCAACACAAAGGAAAAAGAATGTTAACACCCCATAACTAGATAGAGGGATAGACTATCTATCGCCAGTTTTTTTATTTATATCTGTGCATTGTCCATCCCATTCCCGAAAACACTTTTTTATTATTGTTCAAACATTTTTATCAATAATTATAGTTCTTGATCTCTATAATACTCTTTCTACCCCATGTCTTGTACCCACTTCTGAAATACATTAATGAAATTTCTTCAACATAAATAGTTACAATGGAATAAATGCTGTAGATAAATAAAATACAGTAAACGCTCCTTATTCACGATTCCCTTATTCGCGTTTTATTCATTCGCGGGTAGAAAAATTGCGATACAGTTCCTGTATTCGCTGCTGAGAATGTCTTTATTCGCGGATCCAGTCGGTATATTAGAAGGATTGGTATCCTACTGACGCGTCGGCAACTTTTTTTACTGCAGGCACTTGCCAATGCGACTTTTACAAAGAGCGATTCAAAACAAATGGACAAATTATATCAAAGAAAACCAAACCTTATTGTCACTAAGCCTAAAGATCACTGTTAAAAGCTACCGCCGCCGTATTTGATGTGCTATTATGTCCGTTGATAAATGCCGCTTTCGCCACGATCGGTGTTTTAATGTTTCAACTTGCCATTCGTTGCAATAATTTTGATTGAATAACACATGCCTCTTCTTCTTTGTTACCAATTCAAGATGTCGAGTAAGGAAAGAAAATTAGTTCCGAAGCGGAAAAAAGTAGTGTTGCTGCTTAAAGTAAAAATATAAATGCTTGACAATGTATGCGTTGGTGAGTCGTTTGCATCTATATCAGTGTTAATACATCAATGTTAATAAATCAACTGTACGATTCATAAAACAATCCCAAGACGAAATTAGGAATTCTATCGCTGAATCACAGCTGAATATCAATATGAATTGAAATACCTTTTAAAAGTAGCAAAACAGGAAAAACATTACAAAGTTCTTTAAGCCCTTGCTTATGCCTGACAGTAATAATTAACAGAAATTGTTTAAAATTTCTCATTAATTGATTTTATTTTCGTAATTTTTACTTTATTTCGGAACCTTGCAACGTATCCCATATATATATATATATATATATATATATATATATATATATATATACATACAAATTACCATTCCATATTCGCGGCATATTTGTGGAACATATTCCCCGCGAATAAGAAGCTTTTACTGTATATTGTTGCGCGTCGTATAGCGACGCTTGAATTACGCGGACAAGGCGAGAATTTCAGTTTCGCATTGGTCAGAATAGATTTTCGAGTCGTTAATTGCGAGTCAAAAAGCCCGCGCAAACATCGAAATGTCTGGACTGTGATTCCAGACTTCTCCATCAACATCTTCCTCCCCCTTTGGGGAAAAATGGGTAGCCAGAGGCTTTTACGGTTCGAAACGTTTCGAATTTCTAAATTTACTCGCGCCTATATACATGAAGCGAAGACAAGACATTAATTAGTTTTGTGTCGGATGGCGAGAAATTAAGTGTACTTGAACTTGTGGTGCATGGATTGACAATGACTGCGAAATAATTGTAACCGAGATAAAAATTGAAAGAAGATTAATTGTTAGTACCAACTGTGATTAAAAATCTACTGACAATTTTTAGAAGAAACTAAAGTGTAAAGAGAGATTTTAAACAACATATGTGTGTTGATTTAAGTTGAAACCGTAAAGGAAAACCCCAGGTCATCTGTGACAATATGAAATAGGAATATCGAATAATATATCATATTGTATTTAATTAAATGAAAATAGAACTTGAAGTTTTATATGATTTTCATATTGTGTAAACATTTTTAAGATGCCAGTGGATCTCCATGCTTTGTTGTAGATTTTTGTTCTCTTGACATTTACATTATAAACACCGGATGGAGGTACATGTTACTTTCCCAGATTTTGTCTTCAGTCATTCCAGTTGAAGTACAAGTAGTAACCTAAGGAAAATTCCCGCACAAGAACCCTCTTGAAGACATTAAAATCGCGTACTGTAATCCATTTAGACTCTGTATATATGCGGTAATTTAGAAGACGCCTTGCTATTTTAGTAAGTCTGCCGGAAGCAATACTTAAAAAGTTGAGATCTCTATATAACCCAAAGTAGATTAAAATCGTAAGCTTGGCTGTCTGGAAGCACAATGACCACTTTATCTCTTATCACTACACTTTAACATGAGCAGATAGTATTGATTAAAGCACCTGCATTTTCTACAAGTTTTAATTAAACAGTTGCGGTAGAGCTAGAGGCGACAGACAGCGTGTCAGAACTTCTAAGCGTAACCTACAACAATGCCTTGTGGTAACAACAATGTTTACCCGAGTTTTAACGTGCACTTTATTTCACTATATTTTTAAGACAAATATTATCAGCTATCCTTTTTAAAATGTATAACGTATTGTGGCCTTTTTTTATCTCTCCAATATCCGTTCTCTCCAACAACAATAATCCAGATACGCAAATGACAAAGAAAAAGCGAATTCCAGCATGGAGATCCAAGTTCACATATTGCTTGTACGTGCAGGAATGTACTTGACAATTCCACATTCTTTGGGATTCTAAGCTATTTCTAAGCGTAAACAGTGATTTATTGAAAGGAACACTCCAGTCTCTATACCGTATACTGATGCTTTTCTTACAAGTATTGGAGTAGAAAGAAAACAGATACGATCAATCGACATTTCTTTAAAGTTACAATAAGGAACAAAACAGTGGGTAGAGTCAAATAACATTTAAATAAATATAAACAAATGGACCATGACATGAAATGATATTAACATATTACAGCCTGTAGAAATGAGGTTTTTGAGATAAATTAAGGATTGTGCTAGGTTAAATGAGTTTAAAAAGGAGGATATAAGAAGATAATTAAAATATCAATAGAGGAAAGGATTCATCGTTATAGAGATCAATGGAATTAACACCTACAAAGAATGAACTACAGTCGTATTCCTGGAAGAATTCTTGATTGTAAACCTCAATGAAGGAAATATTTGGGATGACCACGGAAACGTAGGCTGGAGAATATGTGAAGGTGGAACAGCCTAATCATTTATTGTAGAAGAAGAAGACGATATGTAAAATTGAAAAAATCTCGCATATAGTTAAATATCAATAAGTTTACAAACTTAAAGAATTTCTACCACACATTTCAAAAATAGATTTTAATGGAATTTACAAGTGATAAAAATAAAATGTAATATATACGTTTTATGATAGCCAAATAAAGCCATATAGTTTAGTTTTAAATTGATTTACAGGTGATTCAAGAGAGGAGAAAAAGTGAAATAAAAAATTCATCATCATCTGCATTCATGGATTAGGTCTGTTGACCCGTTCCGACTTCAGCCCATCTCTTTCTAGGTCTGCCCACAAATCGGGTGCCTTTAGGTTTCTATTTTGTTATTTGTTTTGGATATCTCGTATCTTCATTCATTCTGTCTATGTGTTGCTTCCATTTTTGTCTATATGTATCCGGCTTTTCTTCTGCTGAAGTGTATGAGTAAGTTATTTTTTACTAGTAGAGGTTACCAGCCTCTAGCCAAACCCATCTTCCTGGAGGGCAGGGAACTGCAATTTCGGAGTGTTCGTCTCCTAGAGAAGTTGCCTTCACTACGGCTTTGGGGACTTCTCTTCTCCCCACGTAACCCTGTGGACGGGGCCCTACCCAGGTACTACCCACTGGGCGAGTGGGACCTGGAGCTCACAAAAGGGCAGGGGCGCCTACTCCCTGGAGTGGACTACCTCTTTCAAGGGTTCCACTCTGTTACCCTAAAATAAAAAATTGTATCTAAAAATAAAATTTATATTAATGAGGGAAACATGTTCTCATAATTTGAAGTGTTGTTCAATGTCCATGTGAGTAATCTTTGCTTACGACATAGGTATCCTGACTGTTTAGGGCCGCGTTGTATAAAGCGTTTGAATGAGGTCACGATTAATCCACTGATCTAAGTACATTCTTGACTCTCGACTAAATTCGCACAAGTGTTCGAATCTAATATTCAACTGGAACTGAAAACTAATATATAAAAACTAATATATGTTTGTTTGTTCGTACTTTATGCGCGGCCATACCGTTGATCCGATCCTGATGGGGGTTTTTGCAAAATGTTCAGGAGATTCTCGGGATGGACATAGGCTATAAGAGAGTTGCGATACTCAACACCTACACCCTTAAAATCACCCTTTGTAGTGAAAAACGTGAAAAATAAACCTTTTTGACGCTTAAATGGCTTACGCTGCCTAAACCATAACTAATACACCAAATTAATGTAGGGCCTACATAGAATTGAATATTTCAAAAAACTCTACAAAAAAGCCCGCGACAGCATATGTTTACATTTTATGGATAACTCACAATAACCATTATTGTCTTTTATTGATGCCAAAAAGAATGGGATAAGTAGATTCCCAGGCAAGCAGAGCAGCAGCACGGATAACTCGAAATAACGAATTTTGTCTTTCAGCTCATTTATGCCAAATACATCGGGATACGTAGATTCCCGGGCAATGTCGGTTAATCAGCACGGGGTATCTAAAAATAATAACCTTATAAATTTATAATTATTTTTCCATTTACTTATTCAACAAAACGTACAAACGCATTATAATTTATGTAGGCGTAGCACCGCACGCTAGTAAATATATAAATAATCTCCATTCAAGATTTCAGCTGAAGTAAATATCAATAAAACTAATATATGACCGCTGGTATAAGAACATTAATAAATATTAATGGACATTCAGCAAGAAAAGAAGAAAACTTGACGATTAGAGGGATTAAAACATCCAGGGACATTACTTACTACATACAACGAGTTGCACAGAGAAATTGATTATCTTCTATATATATATATTAATACGTGAAGGAATAACTCTGTACTCCTTTTTAAGCACATTGCGTGGATGGAGGAGTGTGATATTTGACATAATTAAAGTTTATATAGGAAAAGAGTACAGAAAAATAAAAAATATATATAATATATGTTACAAATAAATTAAATTAAACAAAGTAAAATGAATTGTTTATAAGGAATTTGTTTGTATTACTCATTCATTTGTGTATTCATTCATTTACGTTCATACTGAAAGTGCATTTTGCAAAAAGAAAATATTCAACAGCAATGTGAATTGACTTACCCTCACCCATTTATTATTAGAAGTTTATTATTAGTGGCTTAAAAAGTGAGTACATTTTATTATTTAAATTTAAATTAAACCCTGTCTAGTCTTGGTATCAGTAACTCATTACACACACACACACACACACACACATATATATAATTACACATTCGCACCTACTTCCATTATGCCTCAACATAGAACACTCACGGGTCGGAGTGAGGGAAAAAAAGAAGGATATATATTCCCGTACTAAAAATAATATGCTAAATCAAATTTAAATAATAGTGTAAATAGTATACAGATGTCAAGTGACGCTTTATTGTTTTTAAATATGGCTTAGACAAGCTATACCATATATTTTTGCTATCATTCGTATTTTGAGAATAAATCGAAAATCAATGCTTAATGACGTATTTGTGACAAATTAAAAAAATAGTAATCTTTGTTCTGGAAACAGAAGCTATTAGAATTTTAATCAGAAAATTACACAAAACGGCGATTTTTTCAATTATATTAATCAAGTCAATGGGAAACTTGGTAACTTACTTTAAGGCAGAAGTAAAGGTTACAAGTTTTTGAAAATAAAACACTTCGGAATATTGTTGGACCAAAAGGAGACGAACAGACAATTGAATGAAAAAAACATAAGAGTGAGTTATATGAATTAGAGGTGTAGTATATCAGAAATCATTTTCTAAAAAAATGCTTCTTATAATTTACAGTATTTCGCAGCTGTTCTGCTTTCAACATTCACTTCTAGAATATTTGTATATTTATTATATTATACCTGCGACAGTGTAATAACAATATGTGGATGTAATGAAGAAGAAGAAAGCATATTCTACTATGAAAGTAAAATTTAAACAAAAGAACTAACATCTTTAGTTGAATATACCACTCACCTTAGACTCTTTTCAACTAAAGAATATAGTAAATATAAATAAAACTGAAGCGACCTCTTGGTTTTTCAACAGTCCTAGAACTCATTACAAGTTGTAATGAGCTCAAGGGCTCCGAGGAAAAGTGCGGTTTATTTACATTTAATCTATTATTCAGTTAAAAACAAGTATACATGCAAGTTTTCCGGCCACGTAGTTGACCAACTTCAGTACTCACATTTCTTCGTGCCTTACAGGTTCATCGCAACGAAAAATTGTTTATTTTGTAATTTTTTGGCTTCCAGAACTGCTGATGAAAGGATCTGCAGGGCGCCACGGCGCACAGACTGAATACCACTGTTGTAAGGAAGAGACTGAAGGACGGAATATTGTTGGATATATTACGTCTATGTCATATACCTTCAAATGTGTGATATCATAAGATTGGACTAAGAGGTGACGATGAATGTCAAGATTCAGGAACCGGTTCATTACCTGGACAGCTAACAACTTTATGAACATATAAAGGGATTATCGTTTAGCCGGATGTAGATGTAGATTTGTATAAAATGAGGTGTTAACTCTCCAGAACAAAACATCGGAAACTGGAATGTATGTGAGCGTAGCTCAAGCGGGTTGATACAGAATGATCCAGGCTGTTCCACCTGTGGGCACAGCTCTTATTTCACTTACCTGGGTTCAACAGAGTAGCCGGCCTGGTAAATATGTTTCGGTGGAAAGCACATTGCTATAGCACATGTCCTATATTGCACACAATTGGGTAATATGAGTCGTGATTTAGATTGAACATGTTTGTGATATGGTGATTAATTTTGTTCATAATATATATTATTTATTCTGATTGTGATTCTCTACTTTCCTCGTGTCAAGAAGAGATAATATTGTGATACACGTTTTAGTGAAAAACAGCAACTTCCTGAGGATTACAGCTTTATATAGTGTAAGGTTGGTCCTATCAGACGGTAAAGGAGACTAGAACAATATATACAGTATTACTATTAAAACATTTTATTTATGAATAAGGTGCCGAATATGATTTTTGGACATAAGATTGGAATCCAAATGGAGTCCTAGATACTTGATTGGTGGCTTGAGATAAAACGTTTGTGTTCCAAAGATGAGTTTGACAGAAGATCATCCATGAGATTTTGTGTACAAGTTATGTTGAGCCTTGTTCATATTATTTTTTTGTTAAACAGATGAAATCAAGAAAGGATAGACCTGAGGGTTATTTGTAAGATATGAATACGATATGATAAGAATCGGAAGGTGGTTTGATAATACAGACAGGTATCATCTGCACAGAACACTTTATGGATATATTGGAAATAAATAAAATCTAACACACACAATGTCTACGAGAGGGGTGAGACAACTGCACTTTGTGGAACTCACACTAACAGATACTTGCAGCCATAAGGCACTCTCAATATCACTTCAACTAAATTCTACCTGAACTTTAAATCCGCAGTCGCCAAACAGTTTCCTACACCACCTGATTTTTAATACACTCTCATTAAAACTAAATATTGAAAATTAGATAAACTAAAAGCCACATACCTAAAAAGAGTGCTGTATCTATCGAGATATATGCCCTGACGCTTTGTATAAGAACTATTCAGAGAACCATTCTACATTGAAGAGCTGAGGCTAAAGTTCCTACTACCAGTGACACCAGCTTACCAGGACCTCCTGCAAGAACTCCACGAGAGCAAACGCAAAATATGGGAAGAATTCTATAATACTGACGCCATGACAAACCGTGAATGAACTCAGGGAGGACATGAATTGCGCCACACAGTGACTAGACTCGCAGTGCATGGATTTCACCACAAGCTGTGCAGCAACCAGAGATTCCACGAACCCGGCCCAGACTGCGTGTGTGCAAGATGTGGCGAACAGTGCGAGAAATATCATGTGTTACTGTAGGATGAGATCAGGATCGTTGTTGAAACTCTGCAGTGACTGAGAACAATCTTCTTTGCACGTTGTGCGCATTTCTTATTTTATTATAAGAAAAAATATTGCAAGTTCATCTTGTTTTTTAGAACAAAATTAGTTTTTTTTCTAATTAAATTTGTTTTACTAAAAACTTATTTTTAAGGTAAAACTTTGTTTCCATCAATCTTAAAATTTACATTTACCGGTAAAAGCACTCGATGGCACCCCACAACACGTCCCAAAAGTCTGGAGAACAGCCCTCTACATTTAGTTCGCGTAATATATAAACGT
Organism: Diploptera punctata; assembly: GCA_030220185.1. Lineage (NCBI taxonomy): Eukaryota > Metazoa > Arthropoda > Insecta > Blattodea > Blaberidae > Diploptera > Diploptera punctata. Next base: position 2,947,225 of record JASPKZ010001587.1, on the reverse strand, counting down.
CTAACTTTTCCTCGATCTACATTTTGTCACTTACAGTTTATAATGCGTTATGACGGATCGCGCGGCTCCTTCTATGATTGTGCACTTAATGGAAACTGATCTGGAATTGTATTAAATTCCTCTGCATTCTAATATAAGGAAGAAGACATACATGCGGATAAAATGTAATAAAGTAGAATTATATGCGCTATTTGCACCAGTTGTTGAAATTTCTTGAAAAAATAATAGTGAAATTTCATTTTATTAATCTCGTCCACCGCTGTGGTCTCGAGGTAGCGTGCTGCCTTGTCACACAGCGGGCCCGGGTTCGATTCCCGATCGGGACAGGCTCCTGGGTGAAGATTTTCGGAGTTTTTCCTCACCTGTAAGACAGGAAGCGTAGGGACCAACGGTTCCCGAAAATCATCCGGACATCATCATCATCATCCTTATCATTATCATCATCATCATCCTTATCATTATCATCATCATCATCCTTCACCGGCGTGAAAACAACGGGAAGCTACCACACCGGTAATTCCGTAATAACGTTGCAAAGCATAGCATGAAAATGCTACGATTGCAGTGAGAGATCTGCCCTCGGGGATAATTACAATGGAATGGAATATTAATCTCGAAGAGCTTACATGGAGCTTCCTTTTACATATTCAATAGTTCACAGTTTTTAGTGTTTTTCCCCATACGCTTAAAATTCATCAACACTGGTTTTCTATTAACATGTTTTGTGGAATAAAACGTGGAGGGAAAAAGCTCAATATTTTTAATGTTTACACACTAAATTTAAATTCTCTCAATTCTGCACCCGTGTCCCATTATAGCCAAGTGTGGAAGTAGGTAGTTCGACAGTGGCAAGTTGCTGAGAAAAACTTGAAAATTTGTTTTGCACACCGCAGCCAAACTTCACCAAGATGTTTTGACTTTATTTTGTTTTACATGATTTTAGGCTCCGTGGCCGATGTATGTGATTTAGTGGATGTTGGAATTGTGTTAAGCACAAGGTCTGAATATTCAGTGCGAGACTTTAGTTCTTGGAACATGTCCGCGAAAGTTTTGGATGTGTCGTGGTCATGTTGCGTTAGAATATCTAGACCTTTTAGACAGCTTTTGGTTAAGTCTAGTGTAGTATCCGTGCACTCCAACTTTGGGATCGTGTGAAAGTAGCTTGAAATAATAGAGTAGATGCTTCTGATTTGCACAAATGTAGAATCAGGGCGGACATTTCCCCCCTGAAATAATCTTCTAACTTGACGTGTTATACCAGGGGTCGAGAGCACGAATACCCTGTCCACATCATCGTACACACTTTTGTCCACCATTGTGCTTTGATTTAATCCAGGACTTAATCTCGAGCACAGAAAACTATAACACTTAAACGCAGCACATTTCGTAAATATTGAACAACAATATCAAAAGTTAAAATTGTTTTCGCAGTGACTAAATCAATATCGATAGCACAAAAAGAAACTACTTTCACGGCGAATGTCAGGCACTCTTCTGATTAGCTCACCCGATGTTTTTGACGTCACACACTGTATACAATTAGCACTAGCACTGCCTGTAACCATTTAGTTCTAGTCGGCGGAGCATAGACAATATTACTTGTCACAAATTGTACACCTATATGTATTTATTAAAATCAAATCGTTGATAATAATAATGTTTTCTTATTTTTTAATTGTGAAACTCTTTGGGAAACCTCAACTAGGAAGGACGTATATTAAGAAACTCAACATCAGATATATGGATATTGTATTATTAATAATAATTTTACTGCAAACTGGGTATTTTTTCTAGGAAAGCCATGACCTTGGATTTTTCTGTTGAGATTTCTATGTTGTAGTTTATTGCAAGTTGGTGAAAAGTGCTGACTGAACGTTGTAGGTCATCTTCTGAATTCACTATAAACACGATGTCGTCTGCAAATAATAAGGTGTCTAAATTATATAATATATTAAGTGGTATACTGCCATGTTGTTGTAGTCTCCATTCTTTAATAATAGAGTTATGTGTATTATGAACAAATGTTAATAATATTTTTATTACATAATGAAAAAAAAAATATTAATTGTTAATTAGTGAGATGTTTCTGTAAATAATTTTATTTTCAATTTATTTTATAAAGGTGGTAACGTTTGGCAGTCTCTTTTAGGGTGGAAGAGATTTCCGTGTCATAGCAAGAGAAACTGTAAAATATGTCAAGTAATAAGTAGTGTGATGAGGAGGAATATAAAGGACAATGTGTTGATGGGATCGGGTATCTACTTTATGTGTATCAGAGATTCTAGTGAAGCGGTGTGATAAATAATAAGGTAATGATGTAATATTTTACAGAGAATGGATACGATCTTGTACGAAGCCACGAAATTGTTCCAGGGATGGTGTAACGTGATCAAATTTGCAAATACCACAAATAAAACGTATGTAAGAATCATGAACACGTTGAAGTCATTGGAAAAGAACAGTATTTAGGTAAGTAAAAAGAGTATCACAATAATCAAAATGGGGCATTGCAAGTGTTTTTACTAATATTTTTCCTTAGAGCAAAGGGTAAACAATTTCTTATACGTTAATTAAATAAAAATAAAACGTAGTTTTATTTGATTTTCATATTTTATTATATAATTCAGTGACAGCTGTTTCGGTACACTGTACCTTCTTCAGACATGTTAACAAATTATGAATTGTGTTCCAACTGATCTAAGCAACAATACAACAATATTTATTTAAATTTTTTAATTTAACAAAGGGGATTCATTCAAATCAAGTTGAGAATTTAACAGTTTTTTACTACTTTTAAACTTATTAATTTCTAATTTCTAATTAATAAGTTTAAAAGTAGTAAAAAACTGTTAAATTCTCAACTTGATTTGAATGAATCCCCTTTGTTAAATTAAAAAATTTAAATAAATATTGTTGTATTGTTGCTTAGATCAGTTGGAACACAATTCATAATTTGTTAACATGTCTGAAGAAGGTACAGTGTACCGAAACAGCTGTCACTGAATTATATAATCAATATGAAAATCAAATAAAACTACGTTTTATTTGTATTTAATTAATAAATATGGATTTTCATCAAGTAAACACCAATTCAATTGATTATTTCTTATACGATTTAATGAGAGTATTATTGAGAAGATTGGTTTGCAAATGTTCATTTGTTTATTCCAATTTATATATTTTTTCCATAAATACACCTAGATTTGTTACTGTCTCGCTATAAGGGAGATAAATAAAACCAGTATTCTGTGAATTTATTATTAATTGAACTTATAATAATTGTACTATAATTTATATTATTAGATGATCGCGAAAATTTTTGTGAATTTGTTTATAAGGCGATGGCAAAGGACATCGCTGTTAAAGACTCTTAGCACAGTCGTTAGTGAAATTTCTCCAGCAGTGAACACCGTATATTAAGTACATTTTTACAATCCAGAATTATTTATTCTTAAATATTTATTTTATGCAATGACATATGGACCACATTTCTATAAAAAGGAACATTGTTTTATGTAATATATGAAATAACTGTTAGGCAATGTATTTCAATTAAACTCTCAAAGGTCTGAACATATTTTCTAAAGCTATAGATTACCAATATGCAGTGAGTCGTTTTAAAATATACAATTTCAGTTAAATGTACACATGTTTCATCTATTGATTATTAGCCACAGCAGCACCCCGCGCGGTGCACTATGAGCGCGCAATTGCAAGCTAATAAAATGTCATTCCATCCAATAAAACCAATATTGTTCCTTTTTACTCTGTACGGATTCCAAGTTGCCGACTCTAGTTGTTATTGCTGTCAGTACAAATATTTTCACGATTGGAAATTTGTACATAACCAATATTTTATGTGAGTTATTTCTAAACAGGTTGCTTACAGTATTTTGGCTTAAAAAAATGTGGGTAAAGTTTTATAAGCAGAATTAACGAGATGTGAATCTCAATAATTACTTTATCATAATTAATGCCACGAGCGATTTTCAAATTAGCGATATCTAGAGAATTCGGAAATCAAGAGTGGCATTTGTTAGGACTATATATCGAAAAATGTTAAGCTGTTTCCCTCACAAATCGTTATTTAAATATAGTTAATTTAAAATATTTATATATTTAATGTAAACGGCGATGTTTGAAAATAAATGTGAAACGTTTATGTTTCATTTGTTTATCACTGCAACCAGATCATATTATTTATTGCCAAAGGATCGCAATATTTTAAGAATGCACCCTAGTGGAAAAATAAATTAAACACATCGACTTGCTTCCTTACTCACTGTCACTTTCGAACCCGTAGGTTCATGGCCGCGCGGACATAAGCTCTCCATACATCCCTATCCTGAGCTAATGCGTTCCAATCATTCCCTGTATAATCTACTTCCCTCAAATCGTAGTCAATGTTACTCTGCCACCTCATTCTTGGTCTACCAACTGGGCGTTTTTCCTCAGGGTTTCCTACAAGATGCTTCCATGCAACTCTTTCATTCCCCATACGTGCAACATGTCCTGTCCATCGTAGTCTACGAGACTTAACTGTTCTAATTATATCTGGCTTCCTATAAAGACCGTGTAGTTCATTGTTATTTAGTCTTCTCCATTCGCCTGACTGTCCATCTCTCTTTGGTCCAACAATTTTCCTAAGTACTTTATTCTCAAATAATCGTAATCTCCTTTCTTCCCTTAAAGTAAAAGACCATGTTTCGCATCCATATAATATAACCGGTAGAATAATAGTTTTATATATTTTCAGTTTAACGTTTTTTGAAAGGAGTTGGGATATTAAAAGTCTCTGTAATGCATAGTAGCACGCATTTCCAGAATTGAGCCTATTTATAATCAACATTATATATTATTAATTAATTTCTGATGTCCTATGATGTAAGTATGGCAATTATAATTTTCTGGAACGTAAATACCTGGGAATAAAATACGTTTAAGAATGTGCAAACAGTGGTTTCTTTTTATTGTGATATAATCAGTTACTAGGAATGTTTTTCTATTATATCCCGCAAGCAGTATCTGGCTACATTCGTGTACTATATATACAATCTGGAAGCACTTGCATTCTAGGATTCTTACATCTTAATTTATAAATTGCTATATTCAATGTAATTCTTAGAAAGACAGTCACTGCAAAATAATGCTATGAATTATTCAGAATATTAAAAAGGGGGAGCTTTCTTTAATATGATTAACTTAAGTTGATAAATTCGAGCTGAAACACGACTGTGATTGGTTGTAAATCAAAATTCATTGAAACCTGATTGGTCATTGACTCCCATTTGGGGCATTAGTTAAATAGTCATAAGTAATGCCACGAGTGATTTCCAAATCTACCTACCTGGAGGATTTGGAAATGAAGAGTCGCATTTGTTGGGATTATTGAAGGAATAAAATGAACCTCTTTACACACAAATCATTATTTAAATATAGTTATCGGTATTTTAAAATATTCATCATCATCAGCATCAAGGAGTAGACCTTAAAGCCTGTTCTGATCTCATGCTAGAATTGGTCTGTGTATCTTTTACTGGGATTTCCAACATTTCTTCGTCCTAGTGGTTTGTAATGAAGAATCTGTTTCGGAATTATATTATTATGCATTATTTGGTGTGGTCCATCGATTCATCTTTGCATTGTGAAATTCTATCTAATAGCATGAATATATTTAGTTTACTTCGTATATTTTCATTTCGTTTTCGATCTGTTATTGATAGTATAGCCAGTCCCACTCATCAGGAACCTCATTTCTGACGTTTCTATTCTTCGTTCCTGTTTTTTGATTAAGACCCAGTGTTCCGATACATATATTAGTGTTGGAACCGCTATTGTTTTATAATATGTTAAAAGTGTCTCCTTTCTACTTCCTTTGAGACTTCGTTTTATGGTGTAACATATGTAATTAAATTTATTTATTTTGTTTTCAATGTCTTAAATAAATAAATTTTAAAATATTTATATATTTAATGTACACGGCGATGTTTGAAAGAAATCAGAAAAGTGAGGTTACTTACTGTATATTCACTGCAACTTGATCATATTATATATTGTCAAATAGGATCGCGATATTGTAAGAATGCACCCTAGTGGAGAAATAATGAAACACATCAAACTGTTTACTATTATGAACATTATAGATTATTCATTTATTTTTTAGTAAACAACTGAGTAAAATCACGGAATCAGTTTATTATTTACTATATTAAATGTATTTGTTAGAGAAAAATAATGCTCTGACCTGTTCAGAATACTAAAAAGGAGAAGCTTTCTTTATCACAAAAACAAGAGCAGATAAAGAGAAATCGATAAAGAGCGAGGTCAAACACGACTATGATTGGTTGTAAAACAAAATTCATTGAAACGTGATTGGTTATTGACTACCATTTGTGCCATGAGTTAAATAGTCTATATAAATAACAATACTACTATTACTAGTAATAATAATAGTAATAATAATAATAATAATAATAATAATAATAAATGATTTTGTAATAGAACAAGTAATGGATTTTAATTATTTAGGAGTTTTTCTAGGCAATGATAGGACAAGAAATATTAATAGAACGCTTAATATGCTTCAACATATTTGCGGCACAATTAGAAGAACATTAGCAAAGAAAGTTCGTAAAGAAACACTCCTAAAGTTTTACATAGTTTTAGCTATTCCTCTTGTTGTATGGCTCGGGGTGCTGCACTCTCACCAAAAGTTTAATAGAAAGACTGGAAGCAGCCCCGATCAAATTCCTACGATATGTGACAGGATGTACTTTTTTGGACAAACGGAAAAATGAAGATATTAGTGAAGAATTACAAATATCTAGTGTGGTAACAAAAATAGAAGAACATAGAAACAGATGGTTTGGACATGTTAGTAGAATGTGTGAAGAGAGGATACTTTATAAGATGTTAAACTATAATCCATAAGGGCATAGAAATCGTGGACGACCAACTCAAAGGTAGTGCGATCAACTATGATATGAAGCCGGAGCAGATCAGATTGGTCTAAACCGTGATAGCAGATGATGATGATAATATTAATAATGTATTTATATACAGATTTTTAACGTTTACACATCTTTCTGTGCCTAAAGTTTTATTTTCCTTCTCCACACGCCTCTTTCCACACTCCATGTCTTCAGTCCTCTTGTTCTCAGTGCATTTAAATTTAATAATAATAATAATAATAATAATAATAATAATAATAATAATAATAGTAATAATAATAATAATAATAATATATTATTAGTCCACATCTGTGGTCTCGAGGTAGCATGTTGCCTTGTCACGCAGCGGTCCCGGGTTTGATCCCCGGTCGGGGCAGTTTTTCTGGATGGTTTTTATCGGGGGTTTTTCTCACCCGTAAGACAAATGTCAGGAAAACGTTAAGGCCCAAACGGTCCCCGAAATCATATGACTATCATCATCATCCTTATCATTATCATCATCATCATCATCATCCTTCACCGCTGTGGAAAGCAACGGGAGTTTACCACACCTACAATTCCCTAGTAAAGCTGCAAGCATAGCATGAAAATGCTATGTTTGAAGTGAAGGACCTGCCTTCGGGCAGAATTTCTATGGATGGATTATATTATTATTATTATTATTATTATTATTATTATTATTATTATTATTATTATTATTATTAGTGACGATCTTTCACCGTAAAAATACAACCGTAAAGAAATGCGGATATGGGTTCAACTGGGGTAAAATTTTCCGGAGGTCAAATAGTCCCCCATTCGGTTCTCCGGGCGGGGACTACTTCAGGGAACCCATGCCAAACGCTCAAATTATTATTATTATTATTATTATTATTATTATTATTATTACTATTAATATTATTATTATTATTATTATTATTATTATTATAAAGTCCTTTTAGGATGTGACATCAGCTATGGGTATGATAAAGATATTGAACACGAAACACATCAGTTTCAAGCTATTTGTGGTAAAATAAATAGAACATTGAATAATAAAGCTCATAAACAAACAAAATTAAAATTTTATAAAACAATGGCTGTCCCTGTCCTTTTGTATGGGAGTGAATCTTGGATTACCACTACCAAACAAGAAAGTAAAATCCAAGCAGCCGAGATGAATTTTTTAAGAATAGTAAAAGGCTGCACTAGAATGGACCAGATAAGAAACGGGGATATCCGTGAAGAACTGCAGATCTACTCCATAAAATAAAAGATATTTAACAACAAGATACAGTGGAAAGAACATGTAGAAAGAATGGAGGAAAGAAGATTACCAAATAAAATCTTCCATTATTTTCCAAGAGGAAGAAGAGATGTCGGACGTCCTCGGAAGAGATGGTCTTAGATCTATTAGTGAAGACCGAACAGGCAACTCTTGCCTAAACCAGGAAGTGAGAAGAAGAAGATTATAAAGTCCTACAAATCTGTTAAATTCTGTTCTCAATCCATTATGGCTCCAGCGATTCTTGTTCTAGGCATTCTGATAATATGTTGCTGCCGGTTTCCTTGGCAATCCTAATTGTAATTTAAGATATCACATTTATTTTACAATGTGACCTGTACAGAATTCTATAATGCATTTTATCAGTAATAGTTTTAATTGACTCGTCATGTTATCTTTACCTTGTCGTGGTGCTTAAATGAACCCGAGAGCTATGTCGATGGTAGCATTGCAGCCGAAATGGTTACCCATGCCGGACAAGTCGAAGGCGATACGTCAGACGAAAAAAAGTACCTTGGTCGAAAGAGTGACGATCCTTCACGGTAAAAATGCAACCGTCAAGAAACGCGGACATGGGTTCGACTGAGGTAAAATTCTCCGTAAACCAGAAGGAAAACGCCCAGTTAGTAGACCAAGAATGAGGTGAAAGAATAATATTGTCCATGGTTTGAGGGAAGTAGATTATAGAGGGGATGATTGGAAACATTAGCTCAGGATAGGGATGTATGTAGAGCTTATGTCCATGCGGAGCCATGAACCTACGGGTTCGATAGAGCCAGTGACTTACTTTGTTAATTGACTTTTTAATACTTGACCAAGACACTAAATACAAACTTAAAACAAACATTCTCCAACGTTAACTAAAAATATAAGAAAATAACACAATGAAATATATATTTATTTTTTGCTCAGCCAGATTCGAGGAGTTGTGTTTACATCTACTTTTCAATCAACAAATGAAGCACACCACAAGAGTACTCTCCGGCTCAGCAAAACAATGACCTGTTTCGTTTGTGGATGTTTTGCGAACTAATGCTGTGTCATCCCGCGTACACTAGCTGTGGAGTCCAGGAGATCAGCTATTACCGTGAGTAAGCTGGGTAAGTGCTTCATTTGCTATTTGTTCTTACTATACACGGTTAGTATCTACGTCCGTGCAACGCAGCAACAGTGCTGCTATGACAGGACGTGAACGTTCCGCTTGTCTTATAATACTTAAAAAACAGAGAAAACAATGTTCGACAACAGCAACAAATTACGCTAATCCAACATTAACTTCAAAGTACCATAAATAAGAGCGTGCAATTAGTTAGGATATGAGCATATGTAGACTTCAAGAAAGCATACGATTCAATAAAGAGCAAAAAGTTATACAGTATCCTGCTGGAGTTCGGAATTCCTAAAAAGCTGGTTGGACATATACGCATGTGTCTAAATGGTATAAAGAATATGGGACGTGTAGGCATACATTTTTCGGATACTTTTAAAATGCACAATGGGTTGAAGCAAGGAGATGCACTATCTCCTCTACTATTTAATTTTGTACTAGAACATGCCATCAAATATTTAGATGATAAAGAGGGCCTACAAATCAATGGTATTAATAACTCCTTTCAAAAAATGTTAAATTGAAAGTATATAAAACTGTTATTCTACCAGTTCTATTATATGCATGCGAAACACGGACTATTACTTTAAGGGAGGAAAGGAGATTATGAGTATTTGAGAATAGATTAGATTAGATTTATTTAGCCTGGTGGAGTTAAGGCCATGTGGCCTTCTCTTCATATCACCAGGACAAACATATGTTACAGCAGAATATAACAATCTCAATTAACTCTAATATTAAATACTAAATAAAAATTTGATCAAAAAAGATAATATCTATTATATTACGGTCTATAATGCAACCAGTTAATGTTAGTGAAAATTAAGACTAAAACTAATAATAAAAGGTATACTAGCAAGACATATTAAATTGTCCCTGTCTAATGTATATAAAAAACAAAGAAAAATAATGAGATATAGAAAACTAATTTTACGATTATGCAATATTTAAAACAAAAGAAAAGAAAATATTTGTTAATCTTAATATTACTTTAATAAATAATTAAATTTATTAATTGTTAAAAGAATACAATCAGTGAGGTGTATATGTTAGTTGGTAATTAAATAATTCTTAAGTTTGTTTTTGAAGGATGTTATAGTTTAGAGAATAAAAGTTTTTTAGGAAAATTGTCGGACCAAAGAGAGATGAACAGACAGGTGAATGGAGAAGACTGTGTAACAGTGAACTACATGGTCTTTATAGGAAGCCAGATATATTTTTATAGGAAATGTGCACCCGTGAGGGGTTGCTGATCCCCCATCGGGCGCCTCCCCAGGTGGTGGATATGGGAATGCCTCTTAAATATAGGTGGTACCGGGGAAATGAAATGCCCGGGGTGAACCAAAATCAGCATAGCGTCTGTTCCAGATTGGACGGCTATAATGGGCAGGTAGAGCTCAGAGCCGAAGAGAAGGCAATCTACCTAAGGGAAGGCACCCTAAAAACAAAGCTGAAGTAAGTTGGAAGGCTGTAAGGTGGCAATCCCACCACCCAACTATATCTGCGCAGCCCTTGTAAGGCGGCCAGATGAATCTTCTATTACTAAAAAGCGAAGGAGAAAGCCGGACGGAAACACTGATGATGGACCAGGCAAGAAAAGGACAATGATAAAGAATAATTTACTATTGGCAATATAAGAGGGTTAAATAATAAACAGAAGTTTTATATGAAATGAAAAAGAAAAAGGCAAATATAATACTCTTAACAGAAACAAAGAAAAAGTTGAAAGGGAGACAGGATATAGAAGATCAACTCCTTGTATATCATGGTGTAGAAAGACAACAACATGCATCAGCTGGAGTAGCTATAATGATAGACCCCATTTGGAGGAAGAAAATACATAGCTATACTTTTATATCAGAAAGAATAATTATTGCCAGGTTTAAAATACAAAGATGATATATGACAATAATAGGTATATATGCACCAGAACAAGGGAAAAAATAAAAAATTGAAAATTTTTATAAAGAACTTCAAAAAGTAGTGAATAAAATAAATAAAAATTATTATATAGTTATTGGAGGTGATTTTAATGGAAGAATAGGGTGCCATCATATACCTGATATAATTGGTATGCAAGGAGAAACAATAGAAAATGATAGTGGAAAAGAACTTCGACAATTTGCAATATTTAATGGATACAGAATTACTAATACCTATTTTAGAAAGAAAGAAATACATAAGTACACCTGGTCGGCTAGAGGATTAAGATCAATTATTGATTATTTCTTGGTAAACAGAAAATTGATACCCTGGGTCACAGATGTTAGAGTATATAGAGGTTTCGATGTAGGAACAGATCATTTTCTCTTGACATGTAATATAAAATTATTAGTAAGATGGAGGAAACTAACAACAAGAAAATTTACAATGAAAAAACATATAAAGTGAATTTATTACAAGAAGAAAGTACAAGAAAGTTGTATGCAAATAGATTATCTCAATATATATTACAGCGAGAAATAAATAATAATATAGAAGAAGAATGGAGCAACATCGATTGGGCTCTAAAGAAAGTAGCATATGAAGTTCTAGGATTAAGAAAGACAAATTGTAAGAAGAGAGGATTAGGAATATGGAATGACGAAATTAAAACAGTTATAGATGAAAAGAAGAAAGCTATTTACAATATTTACAAAAGAAAACTGAAGAAAGAAAAGAAATATATTATAACAAAAGAAAGGAATCAAGGAAAATTGTTAGGAAATCCTACCAAGACAGCTGGAAACGATATGTATCTAATCTAGAACATGATCTACATGGACGACAATGGACTGCTTATAGAACAATTAAATATTTAAATAAATCAGAAAAAGAAGCTGCATATATACCTACATCAATATCAGAAGAACATTGGATAGAATATTTCAGAGACCTGTGGTACAACGAGAATGAAAACGAAGAAGAACCAAAATGTAAGAATTTGAAAGTAGATAAAATACAAATGGAAGAACTGGAACAATCGCTCAAATTAACAAATAATAGAAAAGCTAGCGGACTAGATGACATCAATTCAGAACTAATTAAATATGCAGATATATTCTTTAAATTAAAATTCTTGAATTTTCTTAATGTGTGTTGGGAGAATCTTAATATACCAGCAACATGGAGGCAAGGTATAGTAAAACCAATTTACAAGAAAGGAGAAAGAAACCAACTATCTAATTACAGAGGCATTACCCTCTTAAATAGTGGATATAAAAGCTATGCTAGAGTAATAGCAAAAAGAATACAACGAATTACTGAAGTAACACTAGCAGAAGAACAAAACGGGTTCCGAAAAGGAAGATCTTGTGCCGATGGAGTATTTGCCCTGAATCAGATAATAAACAAAAGACAAGAAAAAACCTAGAAACACATTTGTTATTTATAGACTTAGATAAAACATTTGATCGAGTAAACAAGGAAATATTGAGGAATATCCTAAAAGAAAAAGGCCTCCCTATTCAGATTATAGAAACTGTTAAGAGCTTGTACTATGGAACAAATATTTGTATTGACCCTCAGTTGACTAAAAATAAGACATTTTTTTTCAAATAAACCAAGGAGTACGACAAGGGTGTTCACTCTCACCTATATTATTTAATATTTATGTGGACGATATCCTAAAAGAATGGAAGAAGGTATTAACTAATGAAGGAATATTAATTGATAATAAAGATAAAATAAATGCTTTATTATTCGCTGACGATGTTGTACTTTTAGCAGAATCTGAAAATGAGCTCCAAATGTTAGCATATAAATTTAAATTGATAGCCAATAGATATAATAGTAAAATATCAATAAATAAGTCAAAAGTAATGGCATTAATTGGTAAATATGGAATTAGATCAACAATTGTAATAATAATAGCTTTATTTTACCTGGCAGAGTTAATTGTACTGGATAACAAAATAATAGAACAAGTATCACATTTCCAATATTTAGGATATGATATAACTTATAGAGAAAATAAAGATATAGAAAATAAAGTAAATAAATTTCAGGCTATTTGTGGAACCATAAAAAGAACCTTAGGTCGGAAAACAAGGAAAGATACGAAACTTAAATTATATAAAACAATGGCTGTTCCTTTGTTGTTGTATGGAAGTGAAAATTGGATAATGAAATCAAGGGATGAAAGCAGGATACAGACTGCGGAAATGCTGTTTTTACGTAATTTGAAAGGATGCACAAGAGCGGATAGAATAAGGAATGAAACTATAAGAGAAGAATTAAATATATATAAAATTGAAGATAAAATCAGCGAAAATAATAAGAAATGGACAGAACGCTTAATGAGAATGAACAACGAAAGAATACCAAAAAGAACCTTCCTGTATAATCCCAGAGGAACAAGAGATGTTGGCCGACCACGTAGAAGATGGACTCCACTTTTAACTTCGCCGGAACAGGCTGCATAGCCTAAACCTTGTAGTAGAAGAAGAAGAAGAAGAAGAATTAGAAGAAGAAGAAGAAGAAATGTGCATTCAGTTGAGCATTAGTGGTGACAGGACACACACCCAGACCCAAGGTGGAGATTTAAAATCTCCTATCCCGCCGGGAATCGAACCCGGGTCGCCGGATTTGAAGATAGGGGCTCTACCGACTACGCCACGGCGACGGTCAAGCCAGATATAATAAGAATAGTTAAGATTCGTAGACTGCGATGGACAGGATATGTGGCACGAATGGTGAATTAAATGTGTATGGAAGCGTCTTGTAGGAAAACCAGAGGAAGAACGCCCAGTTGTTAGACCAAGAATGAGGTAGGAGAACAACATTAACTATGATTTGAGGGAAGTAGATTATACAGGGAATGATTGGAAAACAATAGCTCCGTACAGGGATGTATGGATAGCTTATGTCCGTGCTACCATGAACCTATGGGTTCCATAGTGCCAGTGAGTTAATTAGTTAGTTAGTTAGGTTGAGGTAAACCAAGAAAAAACTTATAATCATGTGGATCGGCAGCCATGTTTCAACTCAGGATATCCTCTTCTTGGTTTACGTCAACCATTAACTGAAATAAAATCTCGCTCGAATAATTTCCGGCTACATGGATGAGGTGTAGAGGTGCTCACCTGGCTGCGCATAGGATCAGTGTTAATCTGGCACATGTAGGTGCCCGAGTCGTTCATCTGCACGTTGGACACGTGGAGTTTCCAAGTGTTGTGTCCGTTGTGTGTAACGGAGAGACGAGAGTTGTGCGCCACCATGTGCGTGTGAATTGCCAAAATCGCTTTGGAGTCCGACTTTATCCACGCCACCTGCAACACAAACCAACATAACACTTCCTATTTGATATATGAACAAAAGTTAGGGCCTACTATACATTTTATTACAATTAAATGGTTTCCACTTATATTAGATATAATTTGATCACATTTATTGATGAAAAATCTGTTAACATACCTCTAAAAACTTCAATACTGGCAAATCATTAGGGCCTATATTTTAATTTATCGCTGTTTTTAAAAAATGTTTCAAACTGTCACCTCAGACCACAAAATAAAATTTATTTAAGAAACTTTTTTATAGATTATGTGTGAATTGGAAATATCACTTAATCAATTTTTTGAATTTCACTTCATTTATGTTTTTCCTGACTATTTAACTCATGCCCCAAATGGGAGTCAATGACCAATCACGTTTCAATGATTTCTGTTTTACAACCAATCAGAGTCGTGTTTCACCAAATATTTATCAGTGTTATAATTACCATATTAAAGAAAGCTCCTCCTTACAATATTGCGTTCCTTTGGCAATAAATAGTATGATCTGGTTGCAGTGATAAACAAAAGAAGCAGTAGAAGCGTACCTATCGTTTCTCATTTGTTTTCAAACATCGCCGTTTACATTAAATATATAAATATTTTAAAATAACTATAGTTAAATAATGATTTGTGAGTAAACAGCTTAATTTTATTCGTTAAATAGTCCTAACAAATGCCACTCTTGATTTCCAAATTCTCTAGATAAATTCACTCCTCACTTCGTGAGTCGTGAATTTATCGATAATTTGGAAATCACTCGTGGCATTACTTATGATAATTAATCCATCTTTGTTATTATTAGTTTTATTTTCATGAATTTGTTTTCTGTTCCATACCTTGTCTACTTAATTCCTTAAATTTTCAATAAATCAACACATATATATTGTAATCAACTGAGTTGGTGTTTACTTGATTAAAACCATTACTTATTTAATTAAATAAAAGTAAAACTTAACAGTTTTATTTGATTTTTCATATTTATTAAGATATAATTTAGTTACAGCTGTTTCGGTACACTCTACCTTCTTCAGACATGTTAACATGTAAATTATATCTTGATAAATATGAAAATCAAATAAAACTGTAAGTTTTATTTTCATTTAATTAAATACATATATATTGTGTGTAATTAGATGCCTATATTCTAGATATGTTATGTAATCATTTATTTTACTTAAATATATAAGTGGTCGTTCTTTATAAAATTATCTAAACTGATTGAGTAACAGACAGAACGTCAATGCCTTATTACAAGGTAAAGTAAAATTATTATTATTATTATTATTATTATTATTATTATTATTATTATTATTATTATTATTATTATTATTATGTGTTGAAACAAATGAGTGGTTAACTGTGAATATGGGTACCGGAAAAATGTATATTCATTGTAAAAGCCGGAATAATAAAAAAAAATAAAAAAATATTTATTATTATTATTATTATTATTATTATTATTATTATTATTATTATTATTATTATTATTATTAGTTGAGAAAAATGTATATTCATTGTAAAAGCCGGAATAATAAAAAAATATTATTATTATTATCATTATCATTATCATTATTATTATTAGTTGAGATTCTTGACGTTGTTTTCTTCTTGTCTGTATCTCTCTCTTCGTCTTCTTTTTATTCTTCTTCTTTTTAAATCCTCTTGTTATTGGAGTGTTAATTTTGTAGCCAGACGAATACGAATCATACTTTGGAGTAGTGGCGAAGTTCTCAGTGATAATATAATTATATTGTGAAAAGGAAAAAATAATGTCTGAACCAGGAATCGAACCGTGGGCCTCTCATATCCGTACGAGCGTGCAAGACCACTACACTATTCGAGACATGGTACAAACATTAACAATTCTTTCTACATATACAAATCTATAAAAATGGAATCACGAGCATTGTGTCCATCCAGATAAGTAGTAGACTTCTTGGTTTGGTGATCATGTTAGTCCCGAGGGTAGCAGGATCAAAACTCTGTCGGTGTAAATGCATTTTCAGGATGGAAATATTCAAGAGACAAGTCCTCCGTGAGTTCTGATTCTGAAAATTTCCAAGCTCGTAAAAGAACTACAACCCTGATACGAAATGTAACTGACCTTCATCCACCCATGTAATAACCTAATTACCTACTAGATTCTTATTGAGGCGATGTGCTAACTACATGTCACTCGTTGGCACCTTTAAGGAAAATAAGCGTAACCAAATTAGCTTGATTAAGAAATATCCGCTAGAGAGCGTCCATATCCCCACGTGGAGAGCGTATTAGGTATATACATGAATTCAGGTAAGTGAGTAAAATATGTCCACCGCTGTGGTCTCAAGGTAGCGTGCTGCCTTGTCACGTAGCGGGCCCGGGTTCGATCCCCGGTCGGGGCAGTTTTTCTGGGTGAGGTTTCTATCGGGGTTTTTCCTCACCTGTAAGACAAATGCCAAGAAAATTTTAAGGCCCAAACGGTCCCCGAAACCATATGACCATCATCATCATCACCCTTATCAATATCATCATCATCATCATCATCCTTCACCGGTGTGGAAAGCAACGGGAAGCTACCACACCTACAATTCCCTAGTAAAGCTGCAAGCATAGCATGAAAATGCTATGATTACAGTGAAGGACCTGCCTTCGGGCAGAATTACTATGGATGGATGTAAAATATTTTCACATACGAGGAAGGGTAAATGAATATAATATAGCCTAGTACTACAAATGATAGCGATAAGGCAAAAACAAATCATAATAAACTTTCTTAAAAATTGATCAAGTGGATGAGAAATTCAAAACAAAAGTGAAAACATAATTGAATGTTTCTTTTCTGTAGAAAAAAAAAGGAAAAATAAGTTCAATTATGTCTTCACTCTATGACCACATGCGTAATGAAGGTATCCGAAAAGCTCTCAGCACACCAGCAATAACTGAAACCATCCTAATACACCAAAATAATTGGCATAAGTACCTCCTTACAATTTCAAACAATAGACTACCTCTGCTGCTATTCAATTGCAGACCCACAGGACGAAGAGGTCCAGGAAGACCTAAGAAGCGATGGAGGGATCAATTTATATCCTGAACCGGAACAGGCTAATAATTCATGACCGTAATTGATGATTATAATTGCAATTTTATAGAAAAAATGTAATTAACTGTAAGAGAGACTAACACATAATGTAATAGCACATAGTTAACAGGTACATGTGTGTCGTGTTTCAACTGACATTTGAATGCGTTACTATTACCGCATATAGTACAAGGATAAATGCATCTATATATTGCTAATAACTAAGTAACTACTATCTGACAAAGCGGGATATCGACCTCCTTCGTTTGTGGATGATTTGCGAACTAATGCCGTGTCATCTCACGTACACTCGCTTTACGTCAGTCAATGGGGTCGAGGAGTGCAGCTATTACCCTAAGCTAGTTGCTTAAGTGTTTCATTTGCTATTTGTTCTTGACTATACATGGTTCGTAACTACGTCCGTGCGACGCAACAACAGTGCTGCTATGACTGGATGTATCATTCATGCAATATTCCCGAACGTATTCATTAAATAGTTGGCATAATGATTCATTTATAACTTACCGAGCCTCGTCATAAGTTAGTGTTCCGTTGAAGAACAAAAGTAACGCAAATTAATGGTTATATTCTTACTAGAGGACGTCTTAATTTGTCTTTCTATTTTTAAAACCTTATAATAACTTCGTTCCGAAAACTTACACTTCTTGATTCTAATAATATATATATATATATATATATATATTATAATAGTCCACCGCTGTGGTCTCGAGGTAGCGTTCTGCCTTGTCACACAGCGGGCCCGGGTTCGATTCCCGGTCGGGACAGGCTCCTGGATGAGGCTTTTTTCGGGGTTTTTCTTCATCTGTAAGACAAATGTCAGGAAGCTTAGGGCCCAACGGTCCCCGAAAATCATCCGGCCATCATCATCATCCTTATAATTATCATAATCGTCTTTTACCGGTGTGGAAAGCAACGGGAAGCTACCACACCTATAATTCCCTAGTAAAGCTGCAAAGCATAGCATGAAAATGCTGTGATTGCAGTGAAAATCGTGCCCTCGGGCAGAATTATGTATATATATATATATATATATATATATATAAAACTAGAGCAATAAATGCTTTAAACTCTGTTTGGTGGAGCAAAAATATTACAAAAAATAGAAAATTACAAATATATCAAACCATAATTCAGAGCATTTTAACATATGGTGCTGAAGTCTGGAAAATTCCTACCAGGGAAATGAAAAGAATTTAAGTACAGAAATGGATGCTTTAAGATCAGCTGGAAAATCTAGAATGGATAGAATACGAAATAAAGAAATAAGGGAAATTATGGGTGTACAAGAGGAGCCGGGCATCATAGAAAAGAAAAGATTGCAGTGGTATGGTCATGTCAAACGAATGCCAGAGCAAAGGTTGCCAAAAATTGTTATGGAATGGATCCCAATGGAAAGGAGGAAGAGAGGAAGACCGAAGAAAACTTGGATAGTAGGGGTACAAGCAGCTATGAATATCAGAGGAATGGAGGAAGGTCAATGGATGGATAGAGAGGAATGGCGTTTGGTTTCCGGAAGACGGCGGCAGCTGCCATGATACCGGAAGATGATGATAAAACTAGAAGGTGATGTAATGAATGGCGGAAGTATAGGAGGAATTTGACAATTTATGTTGGCATTTTGGATTCAAGAACTAAGGTATACCTTATGCACTAAATGTTTCTGTATACATATGTGCAGCAATGTTTTTTCATTGTTCTTATTGACAGAATATCTGTGAACATTCTCTATAATCCATTTTCGATCATTATTTCTGTAACAAATGAGGACACTAGAGCTTGAACCATTAAAACTTTTAAGTACTGTGCATGTATCCTTACATAAAATGTAGTAATGAAATACAAATATAAGTAATCGACCTGCTGAGATTCCTTACACACATAACACAAAAATATCCTGTATAAAAATAATATTATGCATTCAATAAGATTTTTTTTTGTTTTAATATTCAAATTCAACAATGGTACTTTTTCAATATTTTCTATTCAATGTCATCACATTGTCATTTCGACATTCTGGCATTCTCTCCTGGAATTGCGTTATTGTAACGCACGTCTGAGGTTGAGACGCCAGGAAGACAGATTAACGTTTCCACGATGATATTTGATAGGTTATTATAGTAATGATGCGCCAGGAGTGGCCATAATCCTAAACTTAATAAACATGTTAATGATGATAATGATGGCCAGATATTTGGGGACCGTTTGGATCTTAAAGTTTCCTGAAATTTGTCTTACAGGCGAGGGAAAAAACCCGAAAAAAAACACCTAGGAAAATTGTCCCGACCGGATATCAATACCGTGCCTGATGTGTGACAAGGCAGCACTCTACCTTCAGACCACAGCGGTGCACACACTTTTAAATATATGATATGGAATTATAATGTCTGTGCTCATACCCGGATTCCGTTCAATATATTACATGTTAAATTGGAGAGTATTTTCCCGTATATTTATAAAACGTATCCCAGGATAAATATTGAAACAAATACATTCAAAATATAAGATTATTGCTCAGGACAGGAGAAACATTTGTAGTAGTTTTAGTATACAGCTGCTGTTTAAATTATAATATTATCAAATATGTTTCAGGTTTAGCCCACATATCAAATGATTTCATTATCGCTATTTCCATATAAATTATCTACCGTACTTTTAGTATCTTCGTGGCATTTATATGCCAACATATCAAAATTTCTAAAGTTTTTAGGGTTAATAAATTCTAATCGTCAAGCCACAGTTAGTCCAAAAAACATGTAACATTAAAAGTGCTTTAAGAATAAACAGTTCTTCCGACCACTTTATACAGTAGTGAAGTATGCATATTGAAACAGAAGAATATACAGAGACTTAGATCTACTGAAATGAGATATCGTCGGAGAACTGCCCCGTACATACTATTATATCATTAAAATGAAGGCAGCTTAGATTAATTATATAAGGTATCTCTGGAAAACAAAATTTATAATTATAACTGAAGATCGATGTAATATGTTTATCAAATGGAGGACCACAGTTTACTCAAGCAGATGTTAAGACTTGTCAAAGTGCAGAAAGAAGAGTACCAGGACGTCCGGAAATTGTCAAGATTGCATTTGTATTGAGGCTAAAACAGGTCAATGAATGGCCTAAATTCGTGAATAGAATATGATAATGATGTTTACTTTATTCTTGGAAATTACAGTAAGCTTATTACATTCACTTGAAAACCAAAATAACTATTTTAATTTATATAAACTGGTGAAATAAATGTGTGTTTTTTAACGCCAGACTTTATTAAACTTAAGTTTCTCCTATATTTCTTTATAAATTATGAATTAGGAATCAATCACAGAAATATATGTTTATTTAACTAGGTTTTACTAAAGAATACAATTTTCAACAAAAATTGTATAATTTGTAATTTATTAGAGTTGCAAGAAATAGACATTTATGAACCGTGTAATAAAAATTTTGATTAGTGTTGCCTTTGCTTCTAGTTCCATCACAATAAATTGAGCAAAGTGAAAATATCGGAGATAAGTATATTTTAACGTATATAACATATCTATAGCCTTCATATGTACATACTATATCCGCAAATTATGTTTATAGGCCAACGTTTCATACCTATAATCTTCAATACAATTCATAAATGATTTTTAATAATGAGACATGATATGTGATCTTCTGCACTATTAAATAAATAGCTCGCTTTCGTATGCCTTTAACCGTGACCCTCACTAAAGTGGTGACTCTGCTGTTTTTACCTCCTGCAAAAATAGTATGTTGAAAATAGCATGGTCATAACGTTAATATAAAGAACATAAAAGTTAAGCCCATGAAGCCTTTCTTCACTTTTAATCAGATATCGGGATACTTGAAGGGCCAAAACTTCCCGAACACCAGTTGGTCATCATTATTTCCCTATCGTAATTGTCTTGTCCATTATGTGAGTCCTGGTATTCCTGTTGTCTCAGAGGTGGCCTTCGCATTATGATGATTACTCCTCTATTTCCTTGTGTGACCAAACAACAGCCACACTCTCCTGTCTTTGTAAGGCGTGGTTCATTACAAGGGAGAATTTAAACTAAGGAAAAGATACAACAAAATTATAAACATTGAATTATATTTCGGTCAATAAATATAATTAATATTTTATCCTACATAGAAATAAGAAACGTATTCTTGAATCGTAGTCTGACAGGATTTTAAAAATTATACAGATCGGTACTTTGCTAATCATTTTACAAATATAAGTTGAATATAACAAAAATATGTTGACAAGTCAAGGGAAAACATAAATTATGACATAATACTGTTTGGATTTTTTCATAGGTTTGATATTCGCCCTTCGTTTGTGTGCAATTCTTCTTCTACTTGGCCCATAAAAATGAGAAATTGGATTATGACGGAGGAAAGTAAAGAAGTGGATACACAAAAGCTTCTATAGAAATGGGATGTGTACGTGATCATTTGATTTTCTTGTGTGTTCAACTCTTCCGTTCCCCAACTATAACACTGTTTTCTCCGAGTGCATCACGGACTTGTCAACTCGAGCTCCATGTCCTATAAATGGTTTTCTTGAGGGACTAGAAACCTGAAAATTCAATTACCGTTTAATAGAATCATAACCACAGCCTTTGACAAAATCAATAGAAATTGAAGTCGATGTAATAAGGCACTATTGTACGAAGTAAGTGTTTTTTATGTCCCAATTATATAGGCCGGATTTTTACAATATATGTGGAACTAGTTTTACTTGTTTGTGTATATAGACGATGAATATTTTAACTCAAATTCAAGCATTAAAATTATTTTAAAAATAGCGTTATAATTTACTAGTGCATTACGATGCAAGTTGGGAAGTAGTTTTTTAAAGAAGCGAGGAAATGCTTAAAAACCGAGCGGTTGCGAGGTTTTTAATTTCCCAGATTATGTAAAATACTTCACAAACGTGCATTGTACATTGCATTTTTACGCCATGGTGTTTTACAAAATAATACATAATAGTGAAACAATAACATCTGTGTTGTAAATATTTGCGTCCATTATAAACAACTGACTAATGTTAACAGTGTGGGCAATGTTTATTAGTTGAAACTATAGCAGGCTGTGACACCAATCAGTCATAAAATGACGGAAAGTACGTATTTATTGTTTTATATTGTTTCAAATAAAAGTTCAGTTCATTTAAAATGCAGTGATTTGTTTCATATAATGTATATTAACACTACATTTTTTATATATTTTTGTATATGTATTGTGCGTAGTATACATAAAGGGCAGTGGTTTTACTTTCCGCCTGTGGTATGTAATGAGTAATATTACAGTAGAGTTATTTAGGTTGGCAACCCCGAAATGTAGGAAGTTGAGTTTTCAATCACGGTCGCCATTGCTGCAAGTACGACAAAACGCACTATCGCGCAAAAAAGAAATATTAAGGTTAATTGTTATATTCTAATATTTAAATTTCATTTTTCTTGTTATATTGTCATTTACAAACGAACATAGTTCTACTTTTAGTTATCATATTTGAAAAAAAAACTTGCTATAAATTTTACATAAACAGAGCTTATAATCAACTTTTTTGAGTCAGGAAACATCTTACCTCAATTTAATGTTGATTTGTTTTCGAACATGTTTCGATATAATCTTTTATATTATCTTCAGCTTGCCCAGACTGATGAGTTTTATGTTGTAATCCCTGGATGTCGATATCAGCTCCCTCTTGCGGCTGTCCGAAGAACCTCCAAACCAGGTCACGTTCAGCAGAAATTTCGACATTCACAACTCTATTTTTATTCTTCTGAATGTAATTATTTCCACAAATGGTGAGTTATTTTGTATTTTCTGTTTTAATAATTTAGTGTTCCAATTTACATTGTGTTTTTCGGCCCAAACATGAGCAGCAAATGCAGATTTTTCTATTTCCCCATTTTTAATATTTCTTGTATGTTCATTGGTTCTAATTTTCAGGGTTCTTTTTGTTTTCCCTATATATATATATATTCACAACCAGTACATTACTTCCTAAAATAATCCATTAGACCTTATAATGCCTGTCATTTTTTTCTCCACAAATTTTCTTACACATCTTTACATTCGGCAGATAGTAAGTGAAGTAGCAATCATTCAAATACGAGCAGCGTTGTTTAAAAACATGTTAAGTGCAAAATATAATTTTGCAGGAAATAACAAAAATGTTTCGTTCCTAAAGTTGTTCAAGTTCATTGGAAAATTAGAGTCTTGTTCTTATTATTCTACGACATAGTTTTACCTCTGGCCTTATATGTACTTTTCCATGGCACCCGGGCCTTACAGTGGCACGACCTGTCGGGAGTAGGAATCAAAACTTTGAATCACACACATACTTTTTCGACCACACGTGGATATGGAGAGCCACCTCAAGTGAGTGATCACAACAATTCAGAGCCTCCTCTAATGCAACAGATATATTTTAGACGAAACACACCATACACACTTAACAAGTGTAAAATATTATTATGATGGGGAGATGATATTCGGAGACCGTTTGGGCCTTAATCTCTCTTGGCACCTGTCTTACAGGTGAGAAAACGTCCCGAACAAAATTCCACCCATGAAGATTGTCCCATCTAGCGATAAAATCCAGACTTGCTACATACGAAGCAGCGACGCTATCCGGAGACCACTGAGGTGGACAAATTAGATCAACACAATAATATAGGTAAGTGGAATTAATATTAGTAAAATATGGGAAATTTTAAATTTAATTGGGGGCACAATTTGTTAAGAGGGAAAATTCCTATAGTAGGCTATACTATTGCACTTCTATGTTCCTAAAAAATAGTTACGCTTGTTCAAATTTGTCTAAATGGCACAGCAAGTGAGGTGTGTGTTGGCAAACAGTTTTCAAGATGCTTTTTTAATTCAATATGGGTTAAAGGAAGAAGACGCACTGTTTCCTTTACTATTCAATTTTGTACTACAACATTCCACCAACTAAAGAGTTGATAAAGAAGCGTACAACTCAACGGTAGTAATAAGCTCTTAGAACATACTGATGATTAAGTTTAGGATCTTTACGTAAATTAATATTCAAATTATGTAATAATATGAGGTGATATAATATGTAAAGATGCACGAAACAAGTGAAATATTAAACCGTTAAAATTTAATTTTTACATAGATTTTATATTAAACATTAAGCTCAAGATTAGATCAGTACGGTATTAAAAAATGGGCGTATGCTTAGGCCTACTTACTTACTTACTTACTTACCCACTGGCACTATCGAACCCGTAGGTTCACGGCCGCGCGGACATAAGCTCTCCATACATCCCTATCCTGAGCTAATGATTTCCAATCATTCCCTGTATAATCTACTTCCCTCAAATCGTAGTTAATGTTAATCTCCCACCTCATTCTTGGTCTACCAACTGGGCGTTTTCCCTCTGGTTTTCCTACAAGAAGCTTCCATGCAAGTCTTTCATTCCCCATACGTGCAACATGTCCTGCCCATCGCTGTCTACGAGACTTAACTGTTCTTATTATATCTGACTTCCTATAAAGACCATGTAGTTCATTGTTATGTAGTCTTCTCCATTCACCTGTCTGTTCATCTCTCTTTGATCCAAAAATTTTCCTAAGTACTTTATTCTCAAATACTTGAAATCTCCTTTCCTCCCTTAAAGTAAGAGTGCATGTTTCGCACCCATATAATATAACTGGTATAATAATAGTTTTATATATTTTCAGTTTAACGTTTTTTGAAAGGAGTTGGGACATCAAGAGTCTCTGCAATGCATAATAGCACACATTTCCAGAATAAAAAATAAATGGGCGAAGGCTATGGACTGCAAAATTCTTAATAACATGGAGTTTTCACGTGTTTCTACTATGAAGTTGTAAAGTGATCCCACTACAGGCTCATATTTATACACAATCAGAATGAGATGTCAGCAGGGCTGACTTTCCCCCAGGACATAGTCTGATACACATATCATATTGAGGCTGAGCAGATTCCAGAGACAAAATGATACCACAATGTGTAGGCCAATTTATTTTTTTATTATATAAAACTTACCTCATTAGAGGATTGCCACAAGGACAAAGTGATACAGACAATTAATTTTCGAAATTGATTAAATAAATTTTGTAAATACATTAAAACATTTCAAATTGTAATTGAAGTATATTATATAAAGTAGATATTTTGTAAGGATGGTTAGTTTAAATTGAAATTGATCCTCTAATCTTTCTGATTTCATTAGGACTCGAACCTCGATCTTTCGGCGTGTACCATAATGTCTTAATCAATTACACTTTTGGGTACTCCCTGCATATTTCTACTATTACATTAATTATCAACTGGATCGTTGATGTTATAAAAGAAATCTTACTATGTGGAACCCTGTACCCAATTATCCAGTGTCTTCCTTAATCTATATTAATGATGTGAGGTGAATGTAGTTTTCTCCTGAAATCTTGTTGGTTTAGATTTGAAAATCCGTTTCAATAAATGCTGTCACACAGAGAATTTAAATTGTATTCTACTTAAGAAAATTGTTTATTTAAATTAAGAGACAATGTTTTAGTTTTAAATAAAACAACTTCAAAAGGAAAGAGAAATATAATTACCATTAAAACATGTAAAAATATGCAGGCCTAATGGTTACTTTTCATAAAGTGTAAGTAAGTTCAGAATTCGAAGATATTTATAATTTTAGTTGTGTGCAAACAAAGGAAAGAATAATTCATTGCAAACAAATTCCACCCTTACTGATGCTATAGCATTTACTAGCCGTAGAAATACTAAGGGTCAATATGCACATTCCGTTTATTAACAGTAAGGGAGAGCGGTTAGAAAGAAACATCGATAAAACTAAATATATGATCACGCATAAAAATATATAATGGAAATAAACACTTCATTACAAATGAGGGAAATGTTCAATAATTTGCTCAATTCAAATACATAATTTAAAAACAGGAATAAGGTGCAGATAGAAATTAAACATAGGCTCAATTCAGGAAATGCGTGTTATTATCCATTACAAGTACTCTTGTTATCTCAACTTCTTTAAAAATTAATTTAAAAAATCAATGAAATCATTATATAAATAAGACATTTCTGGTATTCTCAACTGACATGGCGTAGACTTGTAACAAACTTCTGAGGTTGGAGCGCCTGGAAGGCGAAATAGCGCTATCCCGATGATATTAAAGATGATAATGGTAACGATGCGCCAGGAGAGGCCTTAAACTAAAGGTAATGTAATGCTAGTGATGATAATGATGGCCAGATTGTGTTCGGGGACCATTTGGGCCGTAAAGTTTCCTTACTTTGTCTTACAAGTGACGAAAAACCCGGAAAAGAACCTCATCCAGGAAACTGGAACTCACGTTCGGTGCATGATAAGGCAGCAGACTACCTCGATACCACAGCAGTGAACATAAAATTGTTATTCATCCAGTTATATTATATGGATGCGAAACATGGTCTCTAACTTTAAGGGTGGATACAAATTTACCAGTATTTGAAAGCAAATTTCTTAGAAAAAAATTTAACCTAAGAGTGACGAACAGACAAGGTGAATGGAGAAGACTACTAACAGTGAGCTACATGATGTTTAAGGGAAGAAAGATCTAATATTAACAGTTAAGTGTCGTAAACTCCATTGGTGAAGACATGTTGCATGAATGTGGAATTAAAAGGTGGCATGGCTTGTAGAAAAACCAGATAGTAAGCACCAAATAGGTGGGCCGAAAACGTGGTGGGATGATAATGTTAACCGTGTTTTAAGAAAAGTACATTTTATATTTTCTCAGGATAGGGGAGTATGGAGGCCTAACGTCCGCTCAGCCATGACTGTATAGGTTCAATAATACCAATGAGATGGTTAGTTTGGGTTATAATATGCCCTTAAATTTGTTAGTATATATATTTTCCCCACACGTTTGTCAATTTAATATGTACCTTTTTTTTTAGAAATTTAACTTAGCCTACGTTATTTTAAAACAATTTGAATTATATTAAATAACTCACTAGGCGTTTCATTACTTCTTAAAAATGTTTTAAAATACATCGTAATTAACAGATATGAGGCTTCAAGTTTATTTTTAGAATTCTGTACCTGTTTAGAAAATAAGGTTCTGTGTGAAGTAACGAAAGTGAATATTCATAGACTTTCAAACCTATGTTCTCTATTTATCTCTATATATATAGATAGATATATATATAGATAGATAGATAGATAGATAGATAGATAGATAGATAGATAGATAGAGAGAAAGAGAAAGAGAGGGAGAGGGTGAGAGAGAGTGTGTGTACGTAACATTTTTATTTGTATGGTCTAAATTCTTATAAACAAAAATTCATATTCCTTTAAATATAGATTATGAACAACCCGATAGAGTTATATCTGATCCAGGTACGTATGTAAGTTATGATAAGTGGAGAAATACATATACTGGTGCATTAATATAAACTCCTGGCGCGACAGGCCTACAAGGCCCTTAGCCTACCAGCCGGCTGCTGGCCTCACATCCACATGTGTCAATCACAGAGGTAGATGATCAACAGCCAGTGTAGGGGTGACATGTGGTTAGCATGTCGAGTCCCCCAGCCGTTATAGCTGGTTTCCTCAACCTGGAGCCGCTACTTATTGTAGCTACCCAATTGCCACACGATGCTGGGTGGGCACCGGTCCCATACTGGCCGAAATACCATGAGAAAATTTCTTCCCCCATGGAGACTCGAACCAGCGCAAGTCCCGTAGCTATGCGCCAAGGCTTCCTACCTTAACTGCTCGGCTACGGCGCGGGACGGTGCATTAATATATGGTATCATATTGTAATTAAATTCAAATCAGTGTTTGTATTACTTTAGCAAACGACCCTGATAAACACAGTACTTCTGGAGTTGTTGGATGTAAGAGGAGGTTAAATAATCCACTTAATTCGTTCTCTCCTTTAATAATTAGTGTTCAATATGAATAAAGAAAAGGAGCTGAGTGTGAACTGAAAGAAACAATAATATTGCATTGAAGGTCTATTCCTAAAGAAACAAACGATCAGTTGTTAAGAAACCACACTCTACGGTGCATTATATTTATATTGTTAACAATTTCATTAGTAGTGATTCAACTGCAAACAATCCGAGTGGCCCAAGTTGCTGAATCAGAGAGAATAAAATTTTGTTATCAGGCGAGCAAAGATTAATCCTAAAATAACTGTACCCAAAATCAATAAATTATTATAACTTGTATCAGAAAATAAAGCATCTCATAAAACAGTCTATCGAGTTTTTGGTAGTATGGTTATCGATGCAGAATCCCTAATAAGAACAACATACATAAACAAGAGGAACCGTAAAGCAAGACTTCACCAAGGAGCACGAGGTCAAGAGCCAGGACTATTGGAACTTCGTGATCTGTCCGGACGAAAAGAAATTAAACATTTTCGGATCCAATGGGATGAACTGGGTTTGGAGAAAAAAACAGCACTGCCTATCAAAATGCTAATACTCTACCTACAGTTAAATACAGAGTATAGTCCAATATTATTTGAGGTTTTATATGTTCCAAGCGAGCGGGCACTATGCACTTCATCGATGACGCTATGGACCAGTGGGACTACATTATATTCTGAAATATAATATTGAATATATTGCTGAGAAAATGTTAACATCATATGCTTTCTGAAAGACAAGGATACGAAACATACTGCCGATATTAATAAATGGTGGTTGATCTGCAACATCCCCAAGCAGCTAAAAACGCCTGCCTAATCTCCGAGACTAAACCCGATCAAGAACTTGTGGAGGGTTCTAAAATTAAAGTTTCGTCAACAAACGTTTAATCTAAAAATGAACTGAAGGTGTTTATTTGGAAGAATGAGAAACAAAATACTAAATAAAATAGTTTCAATTGATACAATTAATGAGAAAAATATGTAAATCTATTATGAAGGCATAAGGTCATTCCACAAAGTACTAAGTATTTCAGTTATGCAAATAGTTCCATCATTAATTTTTAATTTTTTTTCAAATAATAATTTTGCACGAAGTAATACCGGTACATGTTTTGTTTTCTAATTAATTAATTAATTAATTAATTTAACCGTTAGTTTAAGTTTAAGTGTCTGTTACATTAATGAACACTTACTAAGAAAGTAAAGCGAATAAATATATTATGACTACAATTGAACAAAACACGATAAACACGTTTAATGTTATTATAAATCGCACCAATTCAATTGTTTTCAATATATGACATGCTACAACAATGTGCACTTCACGAAGGCATATTTCCCAAGCCCCCCTCCCCGATGGACCCATGGAATAAATGCTGTTATACAGCTAAAGTAGCGTGGCCACTACCACCGGATTTTGGACTATCTGCTTATTCGTCGAGTGTGGTTTCTGATGCCCTGCTCTAGACAGGTAACACCTCATTTCAACCATATCCACGTCGTCCTACGAATGAACACCGACGCCATTAAACGCACAAGAGTTGTGTGGCTGAATCCCTTATTGATAACACCTAGGAACATTGCTGCCAAAGAGCCTCAGTGTGCAGCACAGTGGACCATGCATAGTCTTTGTTCTAGTACCAGGACCGTTCATCTACATCTATTACTCTCCGCGATTATTCGCACGGTCTTCTTCGGGACATCCAGCTCATGTTGGCTGGATTACAAAGCCCTATGTTATCCATGAATCAGCTGGTGAATTTATGTTTTTCCACACAATGATCAACCATTAAAACAATGCCAGGTTCCCTTTCCTGAGCAATGAGGCTCATTCGGCACTGTTTGGCCATCCGACTCTCGGCTCGTCACCATTGCAGTATCTGACGCCCTGTTCTGGTGTGGCAACGTTCACTATATTTACCAAACCATTGATTTCTTCAGGCAGAACACATTTTGCCGAAAGTTGCTAGGTTTAAAGATCCGCAACCCGATGTTCAAAGCCACAAAGAAATTAGCTGCCAATATAGCTACATGGGATCTAGTATGCAGCACACTGGACCACGCCAGTCTTCGTCAACACTCAATGAGAGTGACTTTCATACCGCCTTACATCTAAGTATGGCTGACTGAGCTTACGTTATTTCTCTAATGTACATAAATTAACCTTGTTCTAGCGATCTTTTATTAACACCATTTTATTTACCATTTTATAGTATAATTAAACTAGTCAACATGATATTTGTCTCATTAGTATCAATAGTTGTAGTTAATGCACTTTTTTTATCGTGTTTTGAAATAAGTATTCGGAATTTCTCCATCCCCACAGTTTGTTTATTTCAATTTCAATTAATGGATTTAAAAAATTATTTTTTAATGAACGTTTTTTCGTCCATTTGTCCATTGTAAAATAAAACCAAATGAGCTAACATAGGAGATTTCAACTATGGAAAAGAGATATCAAGGCAAATGGAATCCTGATATGCTGGCCGATTATTGTTGGACCATCAAGAGGGATGCTTCA
The DNA here is from genome assembly GCA_030220185.1 of Diploptera punctata. Lineage (NCBI taxonomy): Eukaryota > Metazoa > Arthropoda > Insecta > Blattodea > Blaberidae > Diploptera > Diploptera punctata. Next base: position 2,916,110 of record JASPKZ010001587.1, on the reverse strand, counting down.
CAGGCGAAATGTAGAAAATATTAAAGTGTTTGAAATTATAAATACCTGTCTCTCGGAAACCTTGCGTGATGGAGAAAAACCGATATCATATTTGAATTCAGGAGAAAAAATACTATCACACTTTTCTTTCTGAGACAAAAAAAAAGTTTATTTTTTGTTGCTCAGGGTTATCAAGTCAACAATTTAATCCTGTTTAATTTATTATTATTATTATTATTATTATTATTATTATTATTATTATTATTAACTTTACTTACATTTGACTACCTTGTTCTCGATATCTAACTTCCTGTGAAGCGAATATATCTAAGGTAGTTTTATCTAATTACAGTGTCCAAATTCTATATAATGACGGTATAGCGGTTATGTACATTGTTGTAATATCCCACGTTCCTAGGACTATGCCCTTGTTAAAACCTTCGCGCGGAATTTTTTGAACTTCCCCTCCCCGGAGATCTGAACGGGAGTTTATTTCACCTCCGGAAAATTTTATTCGAGTGGAACTAAAGTTCGCGTTTGTTAACGGTTGTATTGTTACGTTAAACGTTAGCCACTCTTTGAATCATGGTACTTTTTTCGTCTGGCTTATCGACTTTGACCTTTCTGGCATTGGTGACAATTTTGGCAGCAACTCTACCGCCGGCATAGCTCTCGGAGTCCTTTAATCACGCTTCTCTCCCCACCACGACAAGATAAGATACTTATAATAATTGTAAAAATTTCATCTAAGCAGGTATAGACGTGGGTGAACGGATCTTAGGGAACTGCATAACGGATACATGAATTAGAGTCAATCGGAGGGCTTAAGTAAATGCGGTTTTCATTCAGATAGTTCCATAATGTTATTATGTATCTCACCTTGTAAGTTCCCAGATGGTTGACAACACAAGTGAAGAACACATCGCGTCCCTGCGTCACTGTGTGGTTCTCCAATGGCTGCAGGAATTCCGGCTCCTGTTCTATTACGGACACCTGAGCTGTAAACAAAATATAATGAATATAAATTTTAAGTATTAACTTATTTTAAACGAGTTTTAGTTACGATACTTAAACGTTTGAATTTCAACTAAAATAATTACAAAACATTTAATTAAAGTAAATAGGTAAAACGTAAAAAACACTAAAACAAAATTTTTTTATGTATTTTTTGATAATTGGTCACTGTGTCAGAAGCTACACGTACATTTTGCATAGGATGCACATGATGTTTTATGTCACTAAAATTAGACTTAGCTATGAAGAGCAAATTAATAATTTTTTATTAAAAATAAATACATTATTGTTGAAAAATATACTAATTCCATTATAAGATGTTAAATATTAAAATGGTACCTGGTAAGTCAGTCGTCTTCAACTAAATTATTAAATAGTTCCAATATGGAGGAATTTAGTTGAGGACGACTGACTTACCAGATTCCATTTGTATATTTGACGTCTAATTACATAACATCAACGCTGATTTAATATGAATTTTAAAAGTGTTGATTCTATTGTGAGCCAATAATTTTACTATTCTTTCACGAAACTCTGGTGTAAGCTTGGTATACATGATATTGTAAAATAATGAGTGATAAAAATAAGCTTAAACATTAATAGTTACAAGAAACATACAAAATCTATGATATGTGATTATTTTCAAAGATATTGATATATATTAACCTTAAATAATTAGAACTATTAGCCTATCTGTAAAAAAATATATAATTGAACAAATACACTTTACAGGACGATGTTTCATCATTAACATATAATATTAATGATATAGGGACGATTTACTCAATCCCCGTTAACTGTTAAATTAACTAGTAGCATTAATGAAACATCACTCTGCTGTTATCTGAAAATCCGAATGAAGGTCCTGCATCATTATTTGGAAAATATAAAACACACGGTTTTAAATACATTACAAAAAATATTGACTAAATTTTAGAATTTTAAATTAAATACTTTATTAAGTTATACTTTATTTGTCTCAGGGTAATTCATCCGAGTTTTGTTTTCAAAATAAATAACGGGTCTCTTAGTTATGGTTCGCCAAATTTACATACATTTTCAAATTTCTCCCAGACATTTGAGAATATGTATGCATTATTCCCTCCAGTAGGCCTACGAGTATATAGTAATATATTTCTTTGGACATTTTTTGGACCAATGTGAGATGAACAGACGGGTTATTGGAGAGACTACTTAACAATGAAAATAATCTTCATAGATTTAATAAGAATAGTGTAGCTACGTGTATATCATTGGTACAGCGACAAAATAAATGATATATTCTATCTCATTGATATTCATGGTACACTGAGATTTTTTTCATTTTTTGAATTACATACAAAGATAATAGAAGTACATTATATAACGGAAACGGACAGCTAATGAAAAATGAGGGGAATTTTGTAGAAGTGACTGAATTCAAATACCTAGGATCAATAATAACAAATAGGAATGAGATGCACAACGAAATTAAACATAGGCTCAATTCTGGAAATACGTGCTATTATGCATTACAGGGACTTTTGACGTCCCAACTCCTTTAAAAAAATATTTAACTCAATGTATATAAAACTGTTATTCTACCAGTTATATTATATGAATGCGAAACATGGACTTTTACTTTAAGGGAGGAAAGGAGATTATGGGCTTTGAGAATAAAGTCATTATGGAAATATTTAGACCAAAGAGAGATGAGACAGGCGAATGGAGAAGATTATACAAAGTGTACTATGTGGTCTTTATAGGAAGCCAGATATAATAAGAACAGTTAAGTCTCGTAGATTGCGGTAGGCAAGACATATGGCACGAATTTGAAATGAAAGGCGGGCATGGAAGCTTCTTGTAGGAAAAGCAGAAGGAAAGCGCCCTGTTGGTAAAACAATAATGAGGCGGGAAAATATTATTAATCAATATTTGAGGAAAGTAGATTATACAGTGAATGATTGGAAAATATTAGCTCAAGATTAGGATGAATGGAGAGCTTATGTCTGCGTGGCCGTGAATCAACGGGTTCGATAGCGCCAGTGAGTTAAGTAAGCTAGTTAGGATAATAAATATTACTGTGTTCTGTGTTAATACGTCAAGTCTCTGAATGAACATATTATTAAGACCGGTGCATTTTCTAATTGCTCCTCTCGCTAAAAGCGGCAATATATTTTTTAAATAATTTAACTGAAAATCGCAAGAATGTGTGGAGAAAATTAGAAGGAGGTACTTAGATATAAACCGACAAAATATTTTGGCCGAATGCGCGGGAAAACGATCACTGTTTTTACAAAGAGACCTAAAACAAGTTAGGGGAAAAGATTCTTATATACTCAATCTAGGATTTAAAGAGAGATCAGGGCTTGCTTGGTTCAGGTTAGGGGCATGGAAAATTTGAAAAATTAGCGACGATCACGATACGCGAATATGTCCAATGTGCGGGAGCTTTTAAGACGAGATACATATATTAGGAAAATGTAACGAATTAGAATATGGGAGGCGTCAGTTATTACCGGAAAGATTTCTAAATTCAAATCGTGGAAGATTGGCATGCTACAAGTTACTGATAAACCCAGAAAATTGGATAAACTTGGGTAGATTTCTGGACAAAACGCTGAAAATAAGAACAACACTTATTCAGAAATAAATAAATATGTTAACAAATTGCAATACCATTAATTGTTAATAATTCTACATAACTAAGTTAATGTATAATGTAATTGTATTGATATCTAATTGTAATATTATTGTGGTTTTTTGTTTGTTTTTTAAACATCAACTTATTGTAACGGACTGTCAACAGCACTTACGGCTTATTGCCCGTGCGATCCATATTTGTAAATAACATTGTATGTATCTTACTTTTAGATTAATAAAGTCCTTATGTATGTATAAATAATTTATGTACTTCTCTTTTAAATACGGAAGTAAATGTTGTCACCGGGGATTTTAATTTCCGTTACATGAATACAAATGTGTGACAAAGTATAAAATAGCAATATAACAGGGTATAACATGGTACTTTTTTATTCAATGCCCCAGATTATCATTTGGACATATCTGGTATTATCTCCACGCATTTGCGTAATTTGTTATTTACTTCTGAGAATGGGACGGCTGGAAGGCTGCTCCGATGATATGCTGGGTGATGATGATGATATTGGTGGGCCAAGAGAGTCCTGATCCTAATCTTAATCTAAGGCGATGAATGATGATGATTATAACGCGATATGTTGTTCGTGGGCAAATTGGGGCTTAAAGGTTTATCACATTTGTCTTACAAGTGAGGAAAAAACCTCACTCAGCAGTACTGAAATTTATTTTTAAGATAACATTAAATTTTCATCAAGTTTCGATAGTAAATTATATTAAGCATATTTTTAAAATAGTTCAGCGTAATGTCACCCTTTTAGTGGAAACTTTGTAATTGTTGATCATTTAGGGAAAAAAGTGGAATATTTAATATCAATGAAACATACAACACCCAAATTAGGGAGAACATAATAATACAGTAATAGTAGCTAGCGTGTTATTTGATGAGAGTATTTAATATTTGTGGTCTTTCGGGTTAGTTGTAGAAAGGCAATAAGTTACTCAGCGGTATCTAATTTCAGGCTTGAGGTTTATAACATGCTGTAAATCTAGAACATGGTTTTACTTCCTTTGCGATACACAGGATATTTACTTCATGGAAAAAAAATATATATAAAGGTAAATCAAGTAATTGGGGTCACATATTTGCATGAAAATTTGTACAATATTATTATGATAAAAAACAATTAATAAAAAGTTAATAAGAAACATATTAAATGCTATAATGTATAATCAAAAACTGAAAGAAAATTCATTTCAGCGTTTATGTAAATATATTTATATTAATTATAACAATTATTTGCTTATACGTTATAACGAAGAATGTACCGGCTGCTGTTAATAGATAAGGCAAGTAACTGCGTTCCAAAAACTGTAAAAATCTTAGAAATAAATATGGTACGGATTATTAAATTAATATTGAGAAGCTAAAACTATTATTATGATAGAAATAAGTAGATTAATGAACACAATTAAATTATTATAAATCAATGGTAAAGATTTTTTTTTTTCGATTCCCGGTTCAGGCAAAAAAAAAAATTCTCTTTACCATTGATTTATGGTACAAATTTCCCACACAACAGTTTACAAATAAATACTGGCAATGTTAAGGATAAATGATAATTCACACGCTGAGCTGCAAGGGTTTAAGCGTTTAAGGTATCTGTTATGAGTGATGTTTCTACAACATTTATACATCATTCACAGGAATTCCCAGACTGGAGCATATATGTGTAAGAACACTCATTTCCGATGAAAACGAACCACAATTCCTTATATCAACAAGTTGTTAATCCTTTTCACAGATACATGAGTTTTATAACATGCTGTAAATCTACAACATGATTTTACTTCCTTTGTGATACACAGGATATTTATGTCATGCAAAAAGCTGCCTTGTCGCGCAACGGACCCGGGTTCGATTCCCGGTCGGAACAGGTTCCTCCTGGGTAAAGTATTTTTTTCGGAGGTTTTCCTCACCTGTAAAACAAATGTCAGGAAGAGCCCAACGGTCCGAAAATCATCCGGCCTTCATCATCATCCTTATCATTATCATAATCATCTTTCACCGGTGTGGAAAGCAACGGGAAGCTACCACACCTATAATTCACTAGTAAAGCTGCAAAACATAGCATGTCACGAAAATACATCAACTGTATATCAGGCAGAATTACTATGAATGGATATATATATATATAATCCTTATACAATTTATACACTAATATCAGTACCAATGACATGCCGAAGATGGAACATGTTCTGAAAAGTCTACATAGTTTCAACATTTTAACGAAGTTTTTTAAACAAAACCCACTTTAATTGATCAAGACTGATATATAAAACAGGTACCGTACTTATATCATTATTTTAAAAAATATATTACATTACTTTAATTGTAATTAGATTGAATTTTAGAAGTATTTATTCTTTATTCAGGGTGAATTCAAACTCAACCGACAAACTTTCATAAGTTGTTCAGATATATTTCCTGAGTGTTTTTGGAACCCATGCTCTTCTCTGATTTATTATCGAGTACTTTCATTGTTTTCGTTTTGTGCGAAGTTCTCCTTGCCGCTGGTAATTCGTAGACGTATGTAGATTTAACATAATGGGATATCAGCAGTCCCGCGCCGTAGCCGAGCGGTTAAGGTAGGAAGCCTTGGCGCAGAGCTACGGGACTTGCGCTGGTTCGAGGCTCCAGGGGGGAAGACATTTTATCATGGTATTTCGGCCAGTATGGGACCGGTGCCCACCCAGCATCGTGAGGCAATTGGGTAGCTACAATAAGTAGCGGCTCCAGGTTGAGGAACCAGCTATAACGGCTGGGGGACTCGACATGCTAACCACATGTCACCCCTACACTGGCTGTTGATCATATACCTCTGTGATTGACACATGTGGATGTGAATGGCCAGCAGCCGGCTGGTAAAAGGGCAACCGCTGAAAAGGGGAAAGACCCTCAATCGGAAATCGGATATCAGCATATTTTGCAATAAATATTAAGGAATACCTCGATAAACAGTTCGGGAAAATATGGATTTGCTGTGGAGGTTCTGTACCGTTGTCACCTCGGTCACAAGATGTGACACCCTGAACATTGTCTTCTGGAGTCACATGAACAGCTGATGCATTTTCGTGACGTATCGATATATGGTTATAATAATGAAGCAGCCGCCGCCGATATACTCCTATTTTCTACATTCGTGAGCGTGTGTGACAGTCCATGACGCGTGGTTGTGATGTTTATCGTGATGAATGCGGTGGACATTCAGACAATTATTTAAGCAGTGTAACAGTGTAATTAGGATACTATCAAATTCCGAGTAAACATAAAGAAAGGGCGGTTGAGTTATACAAAATGAAAACAATGAAATTACTCGGTAATGAGCCACCGGAGATCATGTGTTAATTATATCAGACACTCAGAAATACATCACTGAACAACTACTTGATGTTTGACGTTAGTTTACATCCACTCTGCATATTGTTACTGGAATGATATATATATGGTCCCTCAACGTAGCCGAACATCCTAAGACAAAATGCCTTATATCAGAGTAATGTCAAGAGTGGATTTATCCAGAGGATTTGGAAATCAAGAGTGCTATTTGTTAGGACTATTTGACGAATAAAATAAAGCTGTTTACTCAAAATCATTAGCCTATTTAAATATAGTTACCGATATTTTAAAATATATATTTCATGTAAACGGCGATATTTGAAAGAAATCGGGAATGTGAGATTATGTTTATTCACCGCAACTTGATCATATAATTTATTGCCAAATAGGATCGCAATATTGTAAGAATGCACCCTAGTGGATAAATAAATGAAACAATCAAACTGTATATTACGTAGTATAACTAACATTGTAGGTTATTATTTTTTTTAGTAAACACTCAGTAAAAACAAGGAATCTGTACATTATTTGCTATATTCAATGTATTTGTTGGAGAGTCAGTCACTTCGAAACAATGCGCTGAACTGTTAAGAATATTAAAAGGTGTGATTTCTTTATCACAAAAGCAGAAACTAATGAAGAAAAATCGATAAAGAGCTAGGTGAAACACGACTATCACTGGTTGTAAAATAAAATTCATTGAAACGTGATTGGTCATTGATTACCATTTGGGGCATGAGTTAAGTAGTCTCATATAATTTCATCCAGTGTGCGGGAATATTGTCAGCATTACGAGGAATTTGGGAACTTACAATAACTAATGGCTCCAGGTTGAGAATATTTGGGAAGACTGGACTTTCTGTGCCATAATAACGGTTGGACGATATTTTACCTCCGTGATTGGATGTGAGGCTAGCAGTCGGCTTATAGGCCAACGTATATTTTATTCAGCTCTTTATTGTTTACATAAAATATTTTACACAAATATTTTATGCTGCACATCTGTTCACAGACAACCTATAAGGAGAAACAATAGTATGTTTAAATAAATAAATGTATTTAGTAATAAATTTGATATGTTTAATTGTCTTCCACAGAGAATAAAGAATTATCACATTTCAAATGTAAAATTATTAGATCAATATTGTCCTTACACCTTCTTATTCCAACACGATAGTAATTAACACACTAAGAATCCTGTGATGTGCGTCTGGAAATAAATAAGGATAGGCTTATATTGAAATTGTGTGCATCATTGAATGAACAAGATAAATATGTCATGAGATTTTTCTTCTGATTAAAGTTATAAAAGATAAATAAAATATTAACATTTATAATACAGAGATATTTGATTTAAAAATAAACTATATTACGCTAATGTGCGCTAAAAAGACTATTTCAACCCTAAAATTGGTAATTTATCCTAACATGTTTTTAATAAAACAATAGAAAAATAAAGAACTTTAATTTGTATTAAATTACATAATATCCAGTTATATGTTTTTCTTGTACGTTGGAGGTTATAATAGAATTTAGAGTTTTGCCAATTTAAGAACTAAATAAATATTTAATTTATTTCATTTCTACTATAAGCACAGTGACGTTTAATTGCGTCAATTTAATAATATATACTTATGTAACACATCTGAGTCTTGGACATACACAGAGAAGAACTTGAGCAGAACTCAAGCCACAGAAATGAAATTCTTATGTGGAATGGAATATAAAACAAGGAGAGATGGAATAAGGAATGACAAAATCAGTGAGACATTAAGTGTAGAAAAATTAACAACAGACATAGAAAAACGTAGACAAAATGGTTTGGACATTTAATAAGAATGGAAAAAGAAAGACTACTACAAAGACTGTTAAATCTGAAGATACAATGAAAACGACCAACCAGGTAGACCATGAGAAAGATTGATTAACCAAGTGAACAAAAGTCTACAAGTGAGAGGATACGACTGAGAAGAACTAAAACGAAGAAAATCATGTGAAGATAGAGCTGGTTGGAGGCAAATTTGGAATGGACCTTCCGAAAGGAGGACACAATAAGAGGATGATGATATTGATGACTTATATAACAATACATTATTCAAATTTTGGCACACTCCTCTCATTTATATGACTTCCAGAACATTAGATTAAATCTAGGACCAGCAGCAGGAGCAGGAGCAGCAGCAGCAGGATCAGCAGCAGCAGGAGCAGGAGCAGCAGCAGGATCAGCAGCAGCAGCAGCAGGAGCAGGAGAAGCAGCAGGAGCAGCAGCAGTAGCAGTAGCAGTAGCAGTAGCAGTAGCAGTAGCAGTAGCAGTAGCAGTAGGAGTAGCAGTAGCAGCAGCAGCAGCAGCAGCAGTAGCAGTAGCAGTAGCGGTAGCGGCAGCGGTAGCGGTAGCGGTAGCGGTAGCGGTAGCGGTAGCGGTAGCGGTAGCAGTAGCAGTAGCAGTAGTAGCAGCAGCAGCAGCAGTAGCAGTAGCAGCAGCAGCAGCAGTAGCAGTAGCAGTAGTAGTAGTAGTAGTAGTAGTAGTAGTAGTAGTAGTAGTAGTAGTAGGACTCCATTAGACTTAAAGTAAGATACAAATAATATTAATTACAAATATTAATTACAAATAGGACTCCATTAGACTTAAAGTAAGATACAAACAATATTAATTACAAATATGAATCGCACGGTCAGCAAACCGTACGTGCTATTGACAGTCCGTATCAATAAAATAATATCTAGTAATTATATAAAGTAGATGAACAAAAAAGACAATAGATAACAATACAATTACATTATACATCAGTTGCGGCATTGACATGGGAAAGGTAGTAAGTCGTAAAAAGAAAAAAAATTACAGGGGAAGCAAAAAACAATTTTGACGCTTTTAAATTTAAATATATTTTGTAATGCTGATATGGACATTGTGTAACTATTTTTCAAATACAATTTCTTATTTAGTAGTGTCAAAATTATATTAAAATTTATGTTGGGAAAATTGTTTTTTGCTTCCCCTGTAAAATTCTTCTCTTTATGACTTACTTCTTTTCCCATGACGCCTCAATTAGGTTACGTAAAATGGTTAAGTATTAATGCTATTACACTTCCTTGCATATGTATTTATTCACGAATGAGTGTTGTTCTTATTTTCCGCGTTTTGTCCAGAAATGCAAACACGTTAATCCAATTTTGTGGGGTAAAATTAATTCATAGCAATACAATCTTTCTTGATTTGAGTTTAAATATCTTTCCGAAAACAACTGACGCCTCCAATATTCGAAATCGTTACATTTTCTTGATATATACATTTCGTTTTCAAAGCTCCCGCACATTGGACATATTCGCATATCATGACCGTCGCATCGGTGATTTTTAGAAATTCCCATGCCCCTACCTAAATAAAAACAAATAAAACCTGACCTGTCTTTAAATCCAAGACTGCATGTATTTAAATCAAATAAGAGGTATACAAAACAGTACAGCTTCTTACAAAAAACCTTCAAACATTGTAAAATATCGTTAAATTTACTCGCTTGTTACAAAATGACAATTGAATAATTACAGAACAGTACAATGACCTTAATACACAATCCAAGTGATGCACAAAACAATATCTTGGATTTAATAAAAATCTGAAGATTAATGAAATTGCTTAGTTAGATGAACGAGCGGGCTTGTGAGAGGATGCCATTTTTTATTTACGCTGTCGTGAATTGAATCGGTGGCTGGACATCACAAAGAGAAGTAAATGGCCACTCAGCTGGGTACAAGCCCTCTGTACTCTGCCTCGGACACGGTATCCATCACATGTACAGTACATACAACACTCTAATTAACACTTTCAACTGTCTTCATAACCGCTTTAAGTGTTGCCAAATTCAAGTTTCATATAGACTTAGCATATGTTGACTGGTGATTATTTCCTATTCGCTATTTTAGATATAGTAACACAAGTATTAACACAGACGTGATACTTTTGTTCATTATCTCATTTATACAGAGTGTTCAGTAATTCCAGTTACAAAATTCAATGATAAAATATAAAATTATGGAATATTCACCTGAAAGGTCCGTATCCTCAACTTAATTAATTATTTAACTGTAGCGCTTTCCGGACTTGTCCCATAATCGGCAGGATTCAAAACTGGTGTTTCACTGAAGATCTGGTAGAGGGGGTTACATGTATTGGGTTCGTTTTCGTTTATCAGGCTGTCGTTGTTGTGAGCTGCTTTCATGATTTCCTCAACGGAACGCATTATGAATCTTATAAAAGTTAAATTCAATGAATTATAGAGGAGACTAAGCATATACCGTATTGAATAAGAATATTTGTCTGGAAACGTGCTGTTTGCGAGCTGCAAATATGACAAGCACGCATTAAGCTATTAAATCTCCCGCGTGCGCGTGACGGGGACAGGTCGATAATAATATAATGTTTTCCGACTCAATTATATTTACACAACCTAACATTCACTAATTTTGTGACAGTGAGCAATGTCAAGAGTCAAATAAATAAATAAACTTTACTTTGCCCTACATTTCCTTATTTGGTCAAAAATAATATGTGTGCTTAAAATTATCTCCCAACAGGTAGTGCACCTTTAAGTTTCGAATGACGTATGGCGTGTAAAAATACCTGCAAGAGGAGAGGTTAAACTAAGAAGATGACTATAAATGTCCTCATATCGAAACCTATCTTCAAAAGTTGATTTTGGTCGTACAATAAGGATCGTACGTATGGCTTTCCTCAGATCAACACCGACATGGCAGCTCAGGAGACGAACTTGGACACCCGCACACTCATTTATACGTACCTGCGGCAAGGACTGCCAAACGTAACGTTTAAAACTTTGACTATTTTTTTTAATTAGGTTCTCGTTCACATATTAAAACTCACACCTGATTCTTTTGTCTCTTCCCCAAAACAAAATGGAGATGATGTCATAAACATTTCAAGCTAAATTTCGACCTGAGAATATCCCTTGTAAGGAACAAAACATATTAATAAATTGTTTGGTTTCTGGACAGCCTGAGAAATGACGTGTGTGATGTCTTCTTAATCACAATTTGTAGGATTTTCATCCTGTTTATTTATAAAACCACTCCTCGGAGGGAGACGTATTGGATGTGCATTCACTGTCTATCCATCTCTAACCGTCCCTGGAACAATTATCGTGGCTTCGTCTAAGAGATCGTAGAACTGTCCATTCCCTATCCCTTCTCTATAAAATACTTCACACATCATAGCCTAATTATTTATCACGCCGCTTCATCAGACTATCCGACACACTTAATTGACACTCGATCCCATCAGCACATTGTCCTTTATATCCCGCCTCATCACACTGTATATTATTCATTATCTTTTACGGTCTCACTTACCAAAACAAGGAATTCCCTTCCGCCCTATGTCAGAGACTGTCAAACTATAACATCCTTCAAAAACAAACTAAAGAATTATTTAATAACAAACTAACTTATACACCTCACTGATAGTATTCTTTTAGCAATATTAATATATTTAATTATTTATGTAAATAATATTAAGAATAACAAATATTTTTATTTGTTTTGTTTTAAATATTGTATAATCGTAAAATTAGTTTTCTATATCTCATTATTTTCCTGTTTTTTATATACACTAGACAGGGACAATTTAATATGCCTTGCTTGTATACATTTTATTATTAGTTTTAGTCTTAATTTTAACTAATATTAACTGTATTTGAAGAGAAAAGTTTTCGCCTAGACCGGGACTCGAACCCGGGACCCTTGGCTTTCCGGGCCAAGTGCTCTACCAACTGAGCTACCGAGGCGAGTTACGATCTAGACGCAAATTTTTCTCTTATGTATGTTGTAATTCCCTCGCGCCAAATGCTTGAAACCATAGCTTCTATCTTTGCAAATGGCGGCCTCTTAGTTAAGAAGACATTTATTGGGAATTTAACACTACTTTATAGCCAGTAGGGCTTCTATTGACGATTTTTATTATTAATTTAACACTTCTCATAGAAGGATAAATTATATTTGAAGAGAAAAATTTTCGCCTAGACAGGGACTCGAACCCGGGACCCTTGGCTTTCCGGGCCAAGTGCTCTACCAACTGAGCTACCGAGGCGAGTTACGATCTAGACGCAAATTTTTCTCTTATGTATGTTGTAATTCCCTCGCGCCAAATGCTTGAAACCATAGCTTCTATCTTTGCAAATGGCGGCCTCTTAGTTAAGAAGACATTTATTGGGAATTTAACACTACTTTATAGCCAGTAGGGCTTCTATTGACGATTTTTATTATTAATTTAACACTTCTCATAGAAGGATAAATTATATTTGAAGAGAAAATTTTCGCCTAGACCGGGACTCGAACCCGGGACCCTTGGCTTTCCGGGCCAAGTGCTCTACCAACTGAGCTACCGAGGCGAGTTACGATCTAGACGCAAAATTTTCTCTTATGTATGTTGTTAATTCCCTCGCGCCAAATGCTTGAAACCATAGCTTCTATCTTTGCAAATGGCGGCCTCTTAGTTAAGAAGACATTATTGGGAATTTAACACTACTTTATAGCCGTAGGGCTTCTATTGACGATTTTTATTATTAATTTAACACTTCTCATAGAAGGATAAATTATATTTGAAGAGAAAAATTTTCGCCTAGACCGGGACTCGAACCCGGGACCCTTGGCTTTCCGGGCCAAGTGCTCTACCAACTGAGCTACCGAGGCGAGTTACGATCTAGACGCAAAATTTTCTCTTATGTATGTTGTAATTCCCTCGCGCCAAATGCTTGAAACCATAGCTTCTATCTTTGCAAATGGCGGCCTCTTAGTTAAGAAGACATTTATTGGAATTTAACACTACTTTATAGCCAGTAGGGCTTCTATTGACGATTTTTATTATTAATTTAACACTTCTCATAGAAGGATAAATTATATTTGAAGAGAAAAATTTTCGCCTAGACCGGGACTCGAACCCGGGACCCTTGGCTTTCCGGGCCAAGTGCTCTACCAACTGAGCTACCGAGGCGAGTTACGATCTAGACGCAAATTTTTCTCTTATGTATGTGTAATTCCCTCGCGCCAAATGCTTGAAACCATAGCTTCTATCTTTGCAAATGGCGGCCTCTTAGTTAAGAAGACATTTATTGGGAATTTAACACTACTTTATAGCCAGTAGGGCTTCTATTGACGATTTTATTATTAATTTAACACTTCTCATAGAAGGATAAATTATATTTGAAGAGAAAAATTTTCGCCTAGACAGGGACTCGAACCCGGGACCCTTGGCTTTCCGGCCAAGTGCTCTACCAACTGAGCTACCGAGGCGAGTTACGATCTAGACGCAATTTTTCTCTTATGTTATGTTGTAATTCCCTCGCGCCAAATGCTTGAAACCATAGCTTCTATCTTTGCAAATGGCGGCCTCTTAGTTAAGAAGACATTTATTGGGAATTTAACACTACTTTATAGCCAGTAGGGCTTCTATTGACGATTTTTATTATTAATTTAACACTTCTCATAGAAGGATAAATTATATTTGAAGAGAAAATTTTCGCCTAGACCGGGACTCGAACCCGGGACCCTTGGCTTTCCGGGCCAAGTGCTCTACCAACTGAGCTACCGAGGCGAGTTACGATCTAGACGCAAAATTTTCTCTTATGTATGTTGTAATTCCCTCGCGCCAAATGCTTGAAACCATAGCTTCTATCTTTGCAAATGGCGGCCTCTTAGTTAAGAAGACATTTATTGGGAATTTAACACTACTTTATAGCCAGTAGGGCTTCTATTGACGATTTTTATTATTAATTTAACACTTCTCATAGAAGGATAAATTATATTTGAAGAGAAAAATTTTCGCCTAGACCGGGACTCGAACCCGGGACCCTTGGCTTTCCGGGCCAAGTGCTCTACCAACTGAGCTACCGAGGCGAGTTACGATCTAGACGCAAATTTTTCTCTTATGTATGTTGTAATTCCCTCGCGCCAAATGCTTGAAACCATAGCTTCTATCTTTGCAAATGGCGGCCTCTTAGTTAAGAAGACATTTATTGGGAATTTAACACTACTTTATAGCCAGTAGGGCTTCTATTGACGATTTTTATTATTAATTTAACACTTCTCATAGAAGGATAAATTATATTTGAAGAGAAAAATCGTCAATAGAAGCCCTACTGGCTATAAAGTAGTGTTAAATTCCCAATAAATGTCTTCTTAACTAAGAGGCCGCCATTTGCAAAGATAGAAGCTATGGTTTCAAGCATTTGGCGCGAGGGAATTACAACATACATAAGAGAAAAATTTGCGTCTAGATCGTAACTCGTCTCGGTAGCTCAGTTGGTAGAGCACTTGGCCCGGAAAGCCAAGGGTCCCGGGTTCGAGTCCCGGTCTAGGCGAAAATTTTTCTCTTCAAATATAATTTATCCTTCTATGAGAAGTGTTAAATTAATAATAAAAATCGTTAATATTAACTGGTTGTATTATAGATCGTAATATGTATATTAGATATTATCTTTTGATCAAATTTTTACTTAGTGTTTAATATTAGAGTTAATTAAGATTGTTATATTCTTATGTAATATATGTTTGTCCTGGTGAGTGGAAGAGAAGGCCACATGGCCTTAACTCCGCCAGGCTAAATAAATCTAATCTAAATCTAATCTAATCTCTTGGCTGGTCTTCCTCTTGTTCTTCTCCCGTCCATTGCTCTATCTTCTTTAGCTGATTTATTTTTCGTAAATAAGGTTCCTAATTGAATCTGGCGCGCTATGAATTCTATGTAATAAATACAGAAAATTTGCTTGGAATACCTTAAGGCCAGACACCCTAATTCCATCTTGCGCCGCGTGACAAAAAATAAATAGATACACTCATAACCTTAAGGGACTGTATTAACTATTATAAGGATGGCTATGTCGTTATTATAAAATTGATCAAAATTACTATCCATCCATCCATCCATAGTAATTCTGCCCGAAGGCAGGTCCTTCACTGCAATCATAGGATTTTCATGCTATGCTTGCAGCTTTACTAGGGAATTGTAGGTGTGGTAGCTTCCCGTTGCTTTCCACACCGGTGAAGGATGATGATGGCCATATGATTTCGGGGAACGTTTGGGCCTTAAAGTTTTCCTGACATTTGTCTTACAGGTGAGGAAAACCCCCGATAAAAACCTCACCCAGAAAAACTGCCCCGACCGGGGATCGAACCCGGGCCCGCTGCATGACAAGGCAGCACGCTACCTCGAGACCACAGCGGTGGACAAATTACTATAAATGACTTTGAATATTGTAGGAAATTTATATGTTCCTCTCGGTTAATCTTAATTTAACGGTGTGAATTCTTTTTGTGTTTTTATGAATGTAGTAAAATTGATACCGTTGACATGAGTTTAAGTGCCAGTTAAAACTAATGGCTTGTTGTTTTCTTTCTAAATAGCTTGGAATTTTCCTGAGACAAATCTTCACTTATGTTATGGTCACTAAAAACTGTAAGTAACATCCTTGCTGTTATATTTGAAGAGAAAAATTATACGCTCAGACCGGGATTTGAACCCGGGACCCTTGGTTCTCTAGACCAAGTGCTCTACCAACTGAGCTACCTGAGCAAGTACCGATCTAAACGCAAATCTTTCTCTATATACATTGTAATTCCCGTCCACCAAATGCTGTGAAGCCATGCTTCTATCTTGCAAATGGCGGCTCCTTTATTAAGAAGACATATTTGGGAATTATACATTACAGCCAGTACGGAAAAAGCCGTACTGGCTGTAATGTATAATTCCCAAATATGTCTTCTTAATAAAGGAGCCGCCATTTGCAAGATAGAAGCATGGCTTCACAGCATTTGGTGGACGGGAATTACAATGTATATAGAGAAAGATTTGCGTTTAGATCGGTACTTGCTCAGGTAGCTCAGTTGGTAGAGCACTTGGTCTAGAGAACCAAGGGTCCCGGGTTCAAGTCCCGGTCTGAGCGTATAATTTTTCTCTTCAAATATGATTTATCCATCATTGAGATGTACGAAATCAATAATATATCCTTGCTGTTGTTTCAATTTATAATTGTTTAATTTAATTATTTATTATTATTATTATTATTATTATTATTATTATTTTATTATTATTATTATTATTATTGTTTAATCCTATTAATTGAATTTAGTATTTGGGGAATACTAAAAAATAAACGTAAACGCACTGGAGCCATATAAATAAATTAAGGGATAATATACCGTTAAAAGCTGAATTATATTAATTTATGAATTAAAAAGGCTATTCCGTGGTCATAGTGTTTGATTACTCGTCCTAGAGCTCTAGGAGCGGTTTCGCGTCTCGGTAACTCCATATGGGATGCGTAACAAAGAATCGGAGCGAAGTAAGATTTTCTCGGAGTTTCTTCACACTATTTAACTCATGCGCCAAATAGGAGTCATTGGCCAATCACATTTCAATGAATTTTGATTTACAACTAATCAGAGTCTTTTACACCTCGATTTTATCAATTTAATTTTATCACTTTAAAACCAAGTTACTCCTTTTTAACATTCTGAATAGGTCAGAGCATTATTTTGCAGGACTGACTCTCTAAGAAATACGTTGAATATAACAAATTATATATTAAGATGTAAGAATTCTAGAATGCATGTGGCTACCAGATTATATATATATATATATATATATATATATATATATATATATATATATATAGTGCAGGAATTTAACAGTTCACGCTTGGGAGATATAAGATAAAACCATTTATAGCAATTGATTATACCACAAAAAAAAAAGAAAGAAATCACAGTTTGCACTTTCTTAAACGTATTATTTCCCAGGAATTTACGTTCCAGAAAAATATAATTGGCATACATCATAGGACATCAGAAATTAATTAATAACCTATAATGTATAAACAGTTTGATGTGTTTAATTTTTTCTCCACTACATTCATACAATAATGCGATCCTTTGGCAATAAATAATATGATTTGGTTGCAGTGATGAACAAATTAAGCATAAAAAACGTTTCTCATCTGTTTTCGAACATCGCCGTTTACATTAAATATATAAATATTTTAAAATAATTATTTGTCAGTAAACAGCTTAATTTTATTCGTTAAGTAGTCCTAACAAATGCCACTATTGATTTCCAAATTCTCTAGACAAATTCGCTAACTCACTTCGTGAGTCGTGAATTTGTCGATAATTTGCAAATCCCTCGTGGCATTACTTATGACAAAACCTTCATTACACCATTACTACATATTCGTGACATCCTTTTCAATACATTTCATTTCACCCGTGTATAATACTGTGATACATCTGATCAACCTTTATCCTTATACATCAAAAACTTTCAATGATACGGGTTTCATTTCATCACTCGATCTGACATTATACCTGACACTAATAAATAGCGATATAGAGTTATATTTATGTATCACCACTTATTTCAGTTCACTGTATAACATTTTAAAACATGTTATCAACGCATGCGCGTTGTTCTCTCAAACTCTCTGGATAATTTAACAGTTCGCATTTCTAAATCAACCCTTAAACAACGTCATATTCCTCCTTTAATTTACGTAACAACGCACGTACGTTAGCAGTCATATTACTGCCAACTAACTGTTGTAAACAGCAATAACTTGTATTTACTTGCAATCTGTAGTTAAATTGACAACTGCGTTTAAACATAGAATTCGCTTTAAGTCAGAATGTACATAGATTTTCGAAGCGTAAAATGTATTAATTTAGGAAATATAAATTAAACTAGCGAATATTATCTATGCCTTGAGTATAGTAAACATTATTTAACCCATTCGCCTCAAAAGACGAGGTGGACTCGCTTAATTCTGCTGTTATATATTTTGCAATATTTTGTACATCCCTTGGCAGGGCAATCTTCTATTAACATTTATGAATAGTAGAGGAATGCATTTTTGCCTTCGCCCTTATTGTGATTTCAAGTACCGTTATATTTTGCTTGTTTTGAATATCTGAAGTAGACAATATAATTTACGGTAACTTAAACCCGGTTTCTGGGAAAATGCATTGAGCATTTACACCTGAAGCGAATGGGTTAAGATTCTGTTGAATATGAAAACAATTCTGATTTAGAGGAGAACAATTGTTTCGAAGACTATTTAACTCATGCCCCAAATGTGAGTCAATAACCAATCACATTTCAATGATTTTTATTTACAACCAATCACAATAGTTTATCACCTCGAATTGTATCAGTTTAATTTAATCACTTTAAAATCAAGCTCCTCCTTTTTAACATTTTGAATAGGCCATAGCATAATTTTGCAGTGACCGCATGAGGCTACCAGATTGTATATATAGTGCACGGATGTCAGCAGATAGCGCTTGCGGGAGATAATATAAAATATTTGTAGGAATTGATTATACCACCAAAAAAAGAAACCACTGTTTGCACATTATTAAACGAATTATTATCCAGTAAATAACGTTGCAGAAAAATATAATTGACATATTTACGTCATAGGACATCCGAAATTAATTAATACCTGTAATGTTGGTCATAAATTTCTCCACTAGAGTGCATTCTTACAATATTACGATCCTTTGGCAACAAATCATATGATCTGGTTGTAGTGATGAACAAAATAAGTAAATGAAGCGTACCAATCGTTAATCATTTGTTTTCAAACATCGCCGTTTACATTAAATATATACATATTTTAAAATAACTATAGTTAAATAATGATTTGTGAGTAAAGATATTAATTTTATTCGTTAAATAGTCCTAACAAATGCCACTCCTGATTTCCAAATTCTCTAGATAAATTGGAAATCACTCTGCACAGGCGCGGAGCGCGCGATATTATTCTTGGCAACAACCTACGCTCTGCTGCCATTTTGTGCTGCGTGGGCTACAGAATTACTTTCTGTTACCATTTCAGCACAGGCCTATAGAGAATTTTACTCATATGTTTAGTTACACTTATAGTAGCGTCCAGATCATAGCTGTCAGTGCTATTTATTATTCTTTGCCCGGGCCCATTAGAGACAAAGATTTGATTCATCTTTCCTATATAGATTCATTAACATATATTAATTAATAATAATTCCTGAAAAACACTGTAGTAATTTATGATTCGTTATTAAACTCGGTATATTATTTTCAACCGTGAAAGCTAGACGGGAAAGGGGAAAGTTAATGTAACCTTGAGAAAGCTCGTAGACAGGAAACGTACAAGACAGCAGTAGCATGACTAGCAAATACAATAATTATACATTCTTATTTACTTAAAATAAGATTTAATATATATATATATATATATATATAATATATATATCAATTATAGTCTGAAGTTGAAATATGAAAATAATATTAAACATAAGTTATACTTGATCATTCTAAAGTTTAAAGAAAAACAATAATAATAACAAAAGTAATAATCTTTACACACTCAAACACCCATGCATACCTTTTTAGTCCAGCCTAGGGTACCCTACCAAACTCAAAACAACACAGCTCTCCTTGAGCTCACGTCCTTCAGACGATAATCAAACTAACTGATTGAATTGAATGAATGAATGAATGAATGAAGGATACAGTTTACCACTTGAATCGCCTATTTGAGAGTTCCGAGGTAGAGGGGAAGTTGCGCAGTACGAACAGAGCAAAGGGAGGATAGGAAGGAGAGTGAGTAGATACAAAGAGAAAGGAAATTGGCATAGTTCATTAATGTCACTGTAGAGGGAGGATAACAGTAAAGATGTTTCATACCGAAATAGTACTTTCGGTACAGCTCGTGGCATTACTTATGATAAAAACATTAGACGTAATAAAATTAATAGCATTATTACGTTATTCATCCCCTTACAGAACGAAATCTTCCAAGTACATAAGCCTGAATTTTCCCTTTACTTCGCCAGGTTTGTGCAACTCAGTTGGATCATTTGCCTGGAGAAAATTTTCGGTATTCATGGTTGGGTGTCAGATCTCGATTGAAGAATCAAATTATGCGGACCAGAATTTTCCAACGGCGCAATATATCTTGTACAAATGGTAGTCTCCCGTCCTACAGGATATATGGTACGAACACTTCCCCTAAGAGGGTGACCTCTTCAATAACACTTTGTCAGTAGTGTGGATCTTGAATTGATGTCAGAGTGTTAGTAAGACTACAATGCAATGATACAAATTGCTCCATGCATTAACATAAGGAGGCATGTTATTTAAAGGAGAACGGATCAAATCACAAGCACATCTTCCCACGGATGTATCTCAATAAATATTCGTTTTCAATGCAAAATCAATTGTTTTCCATATTCCTCCTATGCTTTTTAGCTTGGCTATTATTCTGCGGATTGTGTGTTGTGATTCTACATCTTGCTTCTTTAGTTTATATGGACATTTCGCTATTCCTAAGATGTGAGCCACAATCACTGTGATTGTAAAGAACTCGATTGTAATTGTTAGAACATTTTAACAACATTTATGAAGTCGTAATCTGGCAGAGAAATTCAAACGTAATTCGAGAATACTAGCCTGTAATACCGATTGTTCGATTTGATAGAGATTAAACTCTTAAAATTTACAATCAATGTGTTAGGTTTCTATGATGAGATAATTTTCTTTATCATAAATTGAGGCTTCAAATCTATGCTTATCTTCAATGCAGTTGTAATCGTCTTTACAAACCTAATAAATAAGGGAAACCCGTGGTCTTTCCCCGGTGGTAGGTTAGTCATAAGCCGACCAAATTAAAAAAATGCAACTTTTATTTTTCACCAGTTGATATATAATTTTAGTATTCGCCAAATGTTATCCTCAATATTGATTTTAATAAACTGCACAGTATGAACTGATCGGCCGCGGTGGACTAGTGGTTATGCTCCTTGACTCTGGTCCCGAGGGTCGCGGGTTCAAACACGGCCGGGGTCGATGAATTTTTTAGGATGGAAAAATCCAAGGAGCAAGTCCTCCGGGAGGAACTTTAAGTCGTGGGCCCCGAGTCTGAAGATTTTCAGGCTCGTAAAAGATCCTTAAAGCCTGAATAAAAAGGCCTCTAAGCAAAATTTACCGAATTTTCCGTCCTAGTACTACATTGGTTTCCTAGATGTCAGTATGAGGCGGCAGGCTGACCACGGTCCACTCCAATGACATCTATACGAATACAAGTGTAAATAAGTTAGAATGGTTAAATGTCTTCCTTTTAGGGGGAGAGTACATAAATCTCGTTGAGGGAAACATGGGCTTACAAGAAGAACAAGAAATAATCTGGCATCTTATCTACAGTGAGATGGAAATATTGTCTCAAAAGGCAATGAAGCATTTTCTTCACTTCAGACTCATTTGCCTACCGACGAAACTCTCGTTTTAATGATCGAAATAAGAATGTGACATGTCGTTGTTTTAAAGATCATTTTTCACTGAGTCCTATACAGAATCATCTGTCCCGAATTAAACACAGCTGCAACAACTACAGTATGTCAATTTGTTATTCATACACTTAGAATTTATAATTGAAATAGCACAATTTTAATTCTCAGAATATTGCAATTATATTTTACCATTAACTAAACATTTTCAGGTACACTTCTTTACATAATATATACAAATCAACGAATTCCATAAACATTTAACGTATAATACTCGTAATCTTCTTTTCTCCTTTAAAGTAAGAGTTCATGTTTCGCATCCAAATAATATAACTGGGAAAATAACAGTTTTATATATTGTCAGTTTAACGTTTTTTGAAAGGAGTTGGGACGACAAAAGTCCCTGTAATGCATAATAGCATTCATTTCCAGAAACGTGCCTATGTTTAATTTCTTAGTGAATTACTGATATTCTTAATTTATAAAGTTAAAAATACCCTTGCAATGATTTATAGCTGATATCATTGGAAATACTGGGTGTTTGTGTTGCTGACAAATCTTCTTTAGTCATAAATAAAGACGATAAATATTTAATGGAGGCGATAGCGGTAATTGAATATGTGAACTATGAGACGATAAAATACACAATATAAAGTTATCTAACTGTACTAAGTGAAATATTAACAGACAATTTACAACATGGCAGAGAGTAGACCTACAGTATATCAGATATTTCGTGTTTGTTATGCAAATGTCTGCTACAACTACTGCATTCTATTATGTTTTATCTAATATTACTTCGCTCTATTTAAAGCGAAAATACAGGATATGAGACCATTTGAAAAGAGCGATATTCCCCTTTAAAGAAACTTTCTTCAGATTTTTGCATCAATAGAACACCTGCGTACAGAATGATGCAGCCTTCCAAATTATAAAATCTATAGCGTTATGCAATACTTATTCACACTGCGTAACGTGTGACGACATGGATAAAGAAGTATTATTATTTTTACACAGTACATGATATTATTATATCGACCGCGGTGGATTAGTGGTTATTCTCCTTGCCACTGGTCCCGAGGGTCGCGGATTCAAACCCGGCCGGGGTCAATGGATTTTTTAGAATGAAAAAAATCCAAGGAACAAGTCTTCCGAGAGGAACTTTAAGCCATGGGTCCCGAGTCTGAAGATTTTCAGGCTCATAAAAGATCCTTAAGCCTGAATGAAAAGGCCTCTAAGCAAAATTTACCGAATGTTCCCGTCCTAGTACTACCTTGGTTTCCTAGATGTCAGTATGAGGCGGAACGCTGACCACGGACCACATAAAGGACATCTATACGAAAACAAGTGTAACTAAATTGGTATGGTTCAAATTCTTCCCTATAGGAGGAGAGCGCCTAAATCTCTGTTAAGGGAAACATGGGCTAACAAGAAAAAGGTACATAATATTATGATATTACTGAGTGTATGAAATCTTTTCAACTTGTTCATCCAATATCAAAATGTATTCTTGGATGTTGGGAGGTAGCTGAACATTTCTTATAGAACACTCTAGAAACCTGAATAAAAAATTAATTTTTAAAAAAGTATAAAACGGGAGGATCCCTTTTTATTTAATTTTTTTAACTTCAAATAATTTACTATCTTGACATTAAACTCAACATATTAAATTATGCGTTACGAGAACTCTTGACAATCCAAATTTCTAGAAATATGTTAAATTAAAAATATATAAAACGGCGATTCTTCTATTCTTCCAGTTATGATGGTGTATTACTTTAAGAGAGGAGAAAACATCATGATTATTTAATAATAGAGGGCTGAGAAATAGTTTTGGAACAAAGAATGATTAACAGACAGGTGACTGAAGAAAACTACATAACAGTGAACTATATGATCTTTATGGAAAACAACCTGTTTTAATTACATTAATAGAGCCAGGGTATGTTGCACGAATGAGGGATAAAATAATGTGGGATGTAATCTCTTGTAATAAAACCGGAGGAAAGCGCCCAGTAAGTGGATCAAGAATTGAGGTGTGACAACATCATTAACCAAGTATGGCTTGAGGATGGTGAATTATACTGACTATTTAACTCATGCCCCAAATGGGAGTCAATGACCAATCACGTTTCATTGATTTCTGTTTTACAACCAATCACAGTCGTGTTTAACGAAATATTTTTCAGTGTTATATTTACCATATTAAAGAAAGCTCCTCCTTTTTAATATTCTGAACAGGTCTGACCATTATTTTGCAGTGACTGAGCCTATAAGAAATACGGCTACCAGATTGTATATATAGTACATATATGTCAACACACAGCGCTTGCAGGAGTTAATATAAAAACATTTGTAGCAATTTATTATACCACCAAAAAAAGAAACCACTGTTGGCACTTTCTTAAATATATCTTTTCCTAGGTAATAATCCAGAAAAATATAATTGTCATATTTACATCATACGACATCAGAAATGAATTAATATACAGTTTGATGTGTTTAATTTTTTCTCCACTAGAGAGCATTCTTACAATATTGCGTTCCTTTGGCAATAAATAGTATGATCTGGTTGCAGTGATTAACAAAAAAGCAGAACAAAATACGGTATCTTAACATATGACGCCGTCTTCCGGAAACCAAAGGTCATTCCTCTCTGTCCATCCACTGTTTCGCTTACAATCCTCGAATATTAATAGTTCCTGTACTCCCTCCAACTAACTCTTCTTCAGTCGTACCTTTCTTCTTTTCTCTGTTAGTATCAAATCCATAATAATTTTGGTAATCTTCCTTATGTTATTCCCTTTGAACCGAAAGTGCCTTTTTTTCGGTTCAGTTATACATCTGTGTGCTTCTCCCTACTGAAGAACATTTGTGAAGCCTGCCAATGTTCCTGTGTTCCGTGTGGTTACCCCTTCCCTTTTTGCCCTTTCCTTGCGCATCTTTACTGCGCACATCCCTTCCATTCGCGAACCTGATAAATGCTTGGTTATCGCAACGGACTTCATCATTCGATCGGCTCACTAAGTGGCGTTTGGTTCTTTAGAAGGGGATTCAGTGTGTGAATCCAACTCAAGTGCACCATGAACTGGCGAGGTTAATATGGTGATTGAGAAGATGAGCTAGTGGATTATAACCGAGGAACGGTTAGATTTGATTTCGTCTAAGTAAACATGGAAGAAGGATTTCCAATAGGACTTAGACAAGTATGCGTGTGATAGTTTAAATGGTACGTTATTGTTCTATTATATTTTGGTTATTGTTTGTGACTGATCGACTGATCAGAGATTAATTTCGGTTATGTATTCATTATTTTTGTTTTTTATATGATCCACACTTATTTTCTATTAAAAGCTTATCTTTTATGTTACGCCCCTTGTTCTTATTTAAGAGTTATTATCATTCTCTATCCTATAACGAAGTTAGTTCAATCCATGCAAGTTATAGTCAGTATTTATATTTATATGCATGTTCAATTAGGAAAGAAAGATGAATGGTTAGCCGCCTTCTATGGGCCCGAGGCAGGCTGTTTTCTTGTAAATAACTTCATTAGATATCTAGAACACTTTACTAAAATACAGCATTACCATAACCCAGCGATCCCGGAAGGTAGCAGCATCGTAATCTCTCTCTGCGTACTTATAGTTAAGCAAAGCGAAGTAATAATACGCGACAAATTGGTTTGGCAGAGCGTGGTTCGTTCTCTCACCACGTACAAATGATGTTAGCAGAGCGTGGTTCTAAACACGCTACACCTTAATATGGTCATACCATTACAGTCTATTATTTTATCTTACATCTATTATATATGGATCATCATACATTACCATAGTATATTTTATCTCCTTATAATTATTTTTCCATTGGCAATTTTCCAGCTGCTGTTCTCAAAATATACATTTCTGTACTTATTATTCTCCTTTTTTCTATAGTAGGGATTTATCAAGTATCTTAACTATGTGTTAAATTGCTTTGAACAATTGTTCTAAAAATCTCTAGTTTTCTGTTGTTTGTAACGTTTGTTCCACCAAATAGAATATAAAGCATTTATTAACTTTGTATAGTTCAATTTTTTATACCTATTGTATAATCTCCTGAATAATATATTTTTCTTACAAGAAATGTAGGCTATATCTACTACTTTGTTTTAATTCATCTCCATTATCAAATTTTAAACTTTCTTTATAATAGTAATGATCAGTATAAATATAGTAATTAATCAACCTCTAAAACAGTTGGTTTAGTTTAACACCTGAAATATTCTCCAAACAAAACATTATAACTATTTCCCTTTGAGCTATTAATGAAAATAATTTGTTGATTGCCAACACGGTCTACTTTTGAATCCTTTTCCTAATATTCCTCTGGGGTGCTGGATTTTTATAAAGGTAAATTTAGTTATTACAACACATGTAATCGGTGAAAATCAAGTTTATTTTTGAGCTAACTTACTACGTAGATACAATTAAAGCAGGACCAAACGTTTGAATTAAAGTCCGTTCCTAGGACTAGAGGGGTCTCGAAGTGTATTAACGTCGGAACAGGCAGCACGTGGCCCTCAATAACCATGTAAGTTTGAGGAATTCCAAAACTCTCAAAGTTCAATTATCACCTTCGATGGCGATCAACCAAAAGTAAAGATGGAGAATTCGTCAATATCCAGTTGAAAGCTGGGGGAGATCCACCTCCTACGAATCTCTATACAATTACTTAGTAAGTACTACCGTCCATGATGAGAGTGCCTAACGCACACTGCGAGAGCCTAACACACAATGAGAGAAAAGTGTTGTAGTCATCTGCCAGACTTGAGCACAATACGCAGACGTTGGCAACAGTATACAACAAAAATGCTACCAACACAACTCAGCGTTACTGTATTCAGGTGCCTACAATCGGAAGTCAGATGAACTACATCATTAGCGTAATAACAGACGGCAGGTGTCTGCTATTACCGACAGAGAGAGCGACTCTTGTCGCAACATAATTATTTCGGCTAAAATCTTCATCAACACAAATTACTCTTTGATTAACTTAAATTGTATTCCGGAAAGAGTATTTGGGAACTGGTATGGTAAACTTATTAACACCATTGAATATAAGGCCTTCTTCATCCTGTGAAGATTTGATGGCATGATCTAGTACAAAACTTAATAAAATAGGAGATAGTACACCTCCGTATTTAAACCCAGTGTGAATTTTAAAACTATCTGGAAACTATTTGTCTATACGTCACTTACCATTTGTGCCATTAAGACACATTCGGTTAGTCAAACTTTTTAGGACTTCCGAACTTTAGCAGGATAGTAAATAACTTTTCTTTCTTAATTGAATCGTATGTCTTTTTGAAGTCGACGTATAGCTGATCTACAGTGCCAAATTATATTCCCATTACTTTTCTAAAATCTGTCTTATACTAAATATCTGGTCTGTTGTAGACCTGTTTATTGTAAATCTACATTGGTGATCTCCTAGAATGTCATTAATGTAGGAAGCAAGTCTGCTTACTAATACATATATGTTAGAATTTTGTACGAAGTTGAAAGTAATGAAATGCCCGTTTAGTTGTTGCAATCAGTTTTATCTCCATTCTTTGAGATTGGTACAATTAATTGATTCTTTCCATTCATTTGGAAGGGCACTTTTGCCCAAATCGAAACTTACTAAGTAAACGACATATATTTTTCACCAATTTTTCTCTCCTGATTTTATCAATTTTTTGGTATCCATCTGAACCAGTTGCTTTATACATG
Source organism: Diploptera punctata (assembly GCA_030220185.1). NCBI lineage: Eukaryota > Metazoa > Arthropoda > Insecta > Blattodea > Blaberidae > Diploptera > Diploptera punctata. The sequence continues at coordinate 2,888,063 of JASPKZ010001587.1, read as the reverse complement.
TTAAATTTATATATCTTATTTCAACTTCTAATGCACTTTGGTTCTGTAACTAACATTTCCATCTATGTAATATACTTCCAGCAATCATCTTTTCAATATCCTGTTGTACATGTACATTTAATTGCTGATTAAAGTAACGTTTCTATCTACTTAATATACTTCTGGAATCTACAATCGCATCACAATTTCCATTCCTAATTGTGTATGTGTTAACTTGAAATCATTTTATCTCTGTCTTCATTCCACGATATAATTCTGTGATATTCCTTTTCTTTTTAATTTATTTCAGAATCATTAATATTTTCTCTCAAATATTTCCCTCGTATTTTAAATTATAATAACCTGGTAGTGTCCCGCCTAATGCTGTATAATTGTTCTAAATGTACTTTATTTGACAAATGTAATCCATTTATTTTTTACTAGCTTTACTTTCTTTATAATATGTTGGCATATTCCTCATCCTCCTCTTCTTTTTTTGCCTCTTTTTAAATAATCCACATGTTCTGATACTGACAATTTAATAGTACCTCTTATAATCTGAATTCTTTATTTATTATACATATAATAAGTAGTCGTAGTGGAATAGCCTGCTAGTGCATTGGCTGTCAGGGAGGGGGGGGATGATATGTGTGTGCGTGTATGTGTTTTTTTTTAATATGTTCTGTAGATGTTTCTTATTATTACTGTATAAAATGAGACACTGTTTATATATTCTTTATTTATTTACACATGGTCTAATTAATAATGAGTGCACAATTGTTTTGTGTATATATATATATATATATATATATATATGTATGTATATGTATATGTATACATATTGTTTTTTGCATTTTATATATGAGTGTAGGTGTGTAGCCATGTATAATTTTTTATATATTCTTGTGTTTTTTATTACACTCATGTATCAAAATATGCACGTACGGCCATGCAGGCCTGTACGCAACATAAATTAAAATGTATTTCCTTCCTTTCAGAAAAGAAGTCAATAAATTTCATTACTACTACTATATTAGCTTATTTTGGATTGCCTAAATTTTATATTGAAGATTCCAGCATTAAAATATAACGGGCTTCCAATATAAAACCGGACCGGCCTCACGGAGTTTCACCCGGCACGCAGTGCTGTCTCTTCCTCCCGCAATTCACCCTCCTGCCACCCGTCCTTGAACTGTTTATTACCTTATAGAAAATGCTGTAAATGTTGCCCCCCCCGCAGTCAAACAGGCATTATACCGAGTAAACACATTAAGATTGACACGCTGTAGTTCGGACACTGTCAAGTTTCTGATTTCATTTCTTATGTTGTTCTTCAGTTCTTCCAATGTGTGCGGATTTGTTTTGTACACTTTGTCTTTCAGACTACCCCACAAATAAAAATCACACACTGTTAGATCTGGGGAGCGAGGGGGCCATACACCAGCACTAATCACTCTATCTTCAAACACTTCCCTAATTTTATTCATGGACTCCTCTGCTGTATGAGCAGTAGCAGAATCTTGTTGAAACCACCCATATGATTTCTCTTCTTCAGTCAGTTTCTAGAGAAAATGGGGTCAAAATGTCATTTCGATACCTCTCTGCAGTTACAGTCTTCTCGTAGAAAATCGGACCGATTATGCGCTTTGCGCTAATCGCACACCAAACTCCAATTTTCTGATCATGAAGAGTCGTTTCCTGTATTCGATTTGGATTTTCAGAACACCAATAGCGAGTATTGTGAGTGTTCACACGACCATTTAGGTGGAACCATGATTCGTCTGTAAAGAACAAAAGCTGAGGGTCGATTAACCCTTCAGTCACTGATGAAAAAAACCACTCACAATAACGCACACGTGCTATGGGATCTTGGTTTAGACAATGAACACGTGTACACCTGTAAGGTTTGAGTTTTAACAATTTTGTTGCTGTATGTGCAAAAGATACTGAAATCCCAACTTGTTGTGCTAATTTCGGTAATGATTTTTGTGGTGAACGTTCCAAATTTTCGCCAATTTCGTCTAATTTTTCTTCGGTGAGAACCGTACGCCTTCGCGTGTGTTTCTTATTTTGTACTGAACCAGTGATCTCAAATTTAGTCACAAGATCGTGGATTGTCGATCTGGAAGGAGGTAATTGTCCAGGGAAGTTCCGAATAAATTCCTCGCGAACGCGACGAGCTGATTCGTATTTATAATAACATTTACACACATAAATGCGCTGCTCTAATGTCAGCTGACGTATCATCTTGTCGAACGATAGTAAACTGACTAGTTCAAGGACGAGCGGCTGGCAGAGTGAAATGCGGACGAGGAGAGAGCGCTGTCTGACGGGTGAAACCCCGTGAGACCGGTCCGGGTTTATATTGGAAGCCCGGTACTAGCAATTTTGTTTTGGTATTCTTTTGTGTATGTCACTGTGATCTAGGGTTTATGTTCTCGATGGTCGAGGGTTCAAACCGGACAGGGATTAATGGATGTTTTGAGCTGGAAAAATCCACTAACATTACCTCCAGGATGGAATCTAAACCGTAGGACCCGAGTTTAAAGATTTTGAGGCCCCCGAAAGCCGCAAGCCTAATGAAAATACCTCTGCAAAATTTAACCGACCTACATCCATCCTAGTAATGCCTTAAGTGTCTAATAGATGTCTCATTGAGGCGATGTACTAACCACATGCCACTTGTTAGCATCTGTAGATAAATAAACGTAACTAAATTAGCTTGGTTAATTATCTCCCACTGGGACGTACATGGATATACCTTTGTTCAAACATTCTTTCCCCAGATAGTAATTTCTACTTTTTAAATTATAGTATTTCAGAATCATCATTTGGATTTGTTTTTCTCATAAGCGATATTTTTTTTTAATTTCGATGCTAACCAGTTAATGATCAGACATTCAGTCATCCCCTCTTACTGATCTAGCATAGATTATTCACTGTGCCAGCATTTATCCATTAATAAAATTATACATCTGGTGATGTCCAGGTGTATTTATGGATATTATTTTACAGGAGTGTTTTGTTGTTAACAATAATAATATTCTCTGCTTTGGCAAAAGTGATTAATCTAATCCCATTGTCATTAATATATTCACGAAGACAATTTGTCTACTATCAGTCGCTATGTATCCTCCCGTCCCACTTTTGAATTAAAATCTCGTAAGAAATTTTTCATATGATATAGTGAAAAACTACCAAATATATATTCTTGATAAAACTAAACCTTGGCGTTGTCATCCTTATTTTCTGTATGACTATGTACATTTACGATTACAAAAGCAAGTCGATTATCCTTTGGAATTATGTATATGGTATCCTGTCGCTGACAAACTTAATATCGCGGATAGCTCAGAGGATCCTCCTTCGGAATAGAAAATCCGTTCAGAATTCACGTCTCGCTAAACCCGGTAGTATAATGCAAATATTAATTCTTTCCTGACAATTTCCTCCTGCCATTTAACTTCCTGTAAAGCCAATATATACAAAAGTGATTTATATAACTCCTGTGTTCCACTACTATATAATGTCCTAATATTCCATGTAATTAGTGACATGTCCCTCTGTTTGCCATTGATTCACTGAACTAGTCCTCCTTTAAACTTTATAATATTAGGAATGGATTAGTGGGATATGTTGGGAACTGATACTCCTTCTGCGACCTATTTTATGCATGAATGTTTACTATTTGGTGAACCAAAGTGACTGTGTATTGTGGTTATATTCTACAGTAGTGTAATGTTGAATAAATTAGTCAAGAAATTTCTGTTGTTAACCACGCAAAATACTAGTAAATCCCCATATAATTGGTGCCGAAGCCGGGAAATGCGCAGCTATTTTCAGAGAGTAAAATATATCCTTTATGGATTGACGAGTATTCAGAATCTAGAATTTCTAAGTAGTTATAACAATACAATACCTACTCCACGATGATATAAACAAATATGTGTATATCGGATCAGCAGTATCCGAAAGTGATGGGATCCGTGAGGAAAGAGTTGACATCAGTTCCGCATATTCTAGATGAACTCCTAGTCTTATGATACCCTCCTCGAGGAAGGGATTATAATCGCGCAGTTCGTACTCCAGTTGGAAGATCTGTATTCGCTTTGAGTGCCGCACATTCGTCTGGAAAGCTTCCTTTTTGGGCAGTGCGTATCCAGGGCAATTGTGCAGCTTCCAATTCCTGAATATTCAAATCACTGGCTATCTTATCGGTGTGTTGGATGTTCACCTTGAACTTTAGGTTCCACACTATCACACGAAGGAAACTCCAATACAACTGAACCTCGTGTAATAAATTATTTGAGCTTCCATTTCAACAGGCGGACGTTTGGATTCTGGAAGTGATGTAACGTCTTCTCGAGGCAATTTGTGTGACCATTTGGAGTGGTGTTGCTAAAGCCAGACAATTTTTGTTAACAATAATTTTATTGGGGAGATGAAGCTAGATCTAATAAGAAACAAAGAGCTGAAGGTAAATGAGTTTGAAGTACCTTTAGCATCATACCCACGTCGCGTCGTCTATTAACGAGGAATAAGACAGGTTTCTCTAACAGCTTTCGAGAATGGACACGTCTCTCAACACCTGGAAATCTCACATGATAATAACATGTTCGGCTTAACAAATAAACTACAGTTTGACGACACATAGATAGACGAGTACAATTCTCCCGTTCAAATTCTCATCGATGGAGATCAGTACTAGAACATTATGAAGAGTACTGCACCCAAAGTTTCTCTACATCCATATTTTCATTTCATCCATATTTGGTTTCGTGTTTAGTGAAAATATATTTAATGTTTCAGTAAACTCTTCGACCGTGAACGTCTCACTCTGGATACCACGTCACATCAGACACACGATATTCTTCGATATTTCATGTATTTAGAAGCAACTGGGGATCATTGAGAATAAAGACCGGTTTATGAATGTTAGAGACGTTTTAACGCAGGCGCCAAATGGGAGCCTATGACCAATCATGTTTCAATCAATTTTGTTTTACAACCAATGACAGTCGTGTTTCACCTCGATCTTTGTCGAATTATCTTTGCAACGTCCTGCTTTTGTGATGAAGAAGGCTTCCCCATTTAATATTCTGAACAGGTCAGAGCATTATTTTGCAGTCACTGACTCTCCACCAAATATATTGAATATAACCACTAATGAACAGATTGCTTCCAAGTATAAATTAATAACTTATAATGTAGTTGGTAATATACAGTTTGATGCGTTTCACATTTTTGTCCACTAGGGTACATTCTTAAAATATTGCGAACCTATTTGGCAATAAATAATATGATCAAGTTCCAGTGAATGAACAAATGACACATGAACTACAGATTTCTGATTTGTTTTCTAATATCGCCATTTACATTAAATATATAAATATTTTAAAAATGCCGGTAACTATATTTAAATAATGATTTTCGAGTAACCAGCTTAATTTTGTTCGTTAAATAATCCTAACAAATGCCACTCTTGATTTCCAAATCCTCTAGATTATTTTACTCGATACTTCGTGACTCGTAAATTTCTCGATGATTTGGAAACAACTTATGATATTACTTATGATAAAGGAATACTTATTTACTTAAGTACATATAAGTACAAACAGAGCGAATGTAGGATTGTCCGTATTCCACGGAAAAGCAATGTCTGTTTTCCAAATAATTTTGTGAATGCAAATGGACGCTTTACATCTTTGTACATGAGACTTCATCGAAACGCGTCATTAAAAAGCACGAGGAAGGAAGATAAGTCTGTTGAGCAGAAGAAATACGAACCTGCCGAATAGGAAGAAAACGAACCTGCTGAACAGGAAAAACGCGAGCCAGGTGAAAGCAGAAAAATCTCGCAAGTCAGAACAATCATTTAGGATTCACAGACGAGTCAGCATTACGCCGACAATTCTGTGTCCTAGATGTTCTTCGTACACAGGGAGGCTTAGTGGGGAGACTGGAGGAACGAACGGTTGCTACAACGAAACGCTACCTCAAGAAAATATTGTGGAAAATTCAAGTGGATGATGAGATTGTAAGGATTCTATTGATGAAAATAGAAGCCGCCATAATTTCCTGTCGAAATGTGCAAGACAGGAATAATGCTCTCATCACCAATCATTTTTGAATAGCGAACATCTAACAACAATATAATCGGGTCCTGAGCCAATTCTAGGACATCATACTCTCCGAAAGGAAATGAGGTTGAGGGAAAAAATCCAATATAATTTTTTATGACGGCAGAAGAAAGGGTATCTCCTCAATCTCAGAAATCATCATGAGGTCCACGACTCAGATCAATGATTTGATGAAGTGCCAGGATTGAGGTATCGTCCTCTTTCAACATGATCTCCATCCCAAGCACATATGGAATCGACCTCTCATCACCGAGGTGAGAAGACAAGACGCGAATCTTCATTCTATGGATATCCAAAAGGACTTTCATCATTCGACCTTTACAGCTGTTCGTTCCTCTCGAGATCGATCATGTTGAGGAAGATGTTGCGGGTTGTTACTCAATCTGTGGCCTATGTTATGTATTAATATTTACTATAGCTCCATCAGAGGGATTTGTGTATCGGAGTGTCCAGAGAACGCTTACTTTGTGGTAGTGTATTGTAGTGTTGAATAAATTAATCGATAAATACATTAATTTGATAATCAATCAAAATTCTAGTATATCCCGCAGCAGGTGCATTGAATTATTTTCAACATTTGAAATACAAAATAATCTTTATTAAACTATTTCACAATTCACTGTCTAAATCATTTCCCGTGCTAATCGACAGGATGTTATCATTAGAATCTTATATTCAAAAGATATCGACGACAAGTGCAGGGGACTATAAATTTTGCTTATGGTTCCCTGTGGTTTACCGCCGTTGTCAAGGCAAATGATGATTGGAACACGTTTAATCGTATCATTAGTTACCGAGGTATAATATTTCGAGCACACTGAGCGTTCATAGGAAATGTTAACTTCAGCCACCGTTACAAGTACGTTACGCGCAGGAAACAAAGTACGTTGATCCTTCACAGAGTGAACCTACAAGTAAATAGTATATTTGTGTCGTAAATAGGTCCAGAAATGTCATTACATTACTACATTTCATTATTCTAAAATAGATTTACAACAAAATGCATGTCCTTTGTTAAGGATCGAATGTACTCGCTCGTGTCGGCGACTTAATCCACTGAGCTAAACGAGTGTATATAGTATATTATGTTTCACCACACTTTCTTATACTCTAAGTCCCTTTCTCTTTTAATAACAATTTAATAATTAATTAAAAATTAATATTAAATGAATTTGAACAAAATCAGACTCGGTATAGAAAACGTAAACTTGAATACACAAAATGCAGTCTGCTCATATAACTCAAAATTTTATATACGCCATATGATTGAAATTTTCAAGTAGCCTATATCAAACGAAATGAAAATAAAAATAAAGAGTTGGTAATTCTGAGTCACTCTGTATGCTTGCTATTGTGACAATGCATTTATGTTAGATATGTCGCTGCTGGGCTATCTCTAGAGTACACTGAAGCCAAACTACTCTCAAGCCAACAGGATTCCTGTTCTTATGGCGATTGACTTAAATCCCTGTATGGCACAATCTCATTGATTAAACATTTGTGGCGGGAATTCGCTGACTATCTATTGTTCGAGAATCAATAGCTTGACCCTTCCTTGAGCGATTATGAGTTGCCCTCACCCTACATCATCCAACAGTCTGTCTAATATTAGCTATATACAGAATATAACGATAATACATGATTTCTGGTACGGGTAGGAGAGATGAATTGAATAAATATGATGTATAATTGAGTTAAATAGTGTTGTGATATGTAAAATGTAGACTTTCACGGCACGTGTCTTGATTCATGTCCTTCATGGCTTTGGGGCTAAATGGCCGTGATCTGGTTTTATTAATACTCAACGTTTCGTCTACTACTGCGGTAGATATCCTTAGGAGATTCTGCGTGCTCTATGACCTCCTAACTCTTCAACTGTCGGCTGCAGACTCAGTTGAAGAGTTAGAAGGTCATAGAGCACACAGAATATCCTGAGCATGTCTACCGTAGTAGTAGACGAAACGTTGAGTGTTAATAAAATCAGACCACAGCCATTTAGCCGTAAAGACATGAAATATATGAATCAACTATTGTGATAGTTTAATATTACTCTCTAACTAAACATAATATTAACATGTAAATTATGTTGAAGGTTGTTCATTCTCTTACTTATTAATCCACTAACAAATATTACGATTACAACTACAATAACATCACTTTTAAAATTAATTTACTTAACCTTAAGTATATGGAAATGTCACGATATATAGAGTGATACTGTGATTGATTGAGGGTAATATCGTGAACATTAACATTTTATCTACGACGGGAATAAACACTGAATTAGTAACAAAGATGTAAATAATTTACGGATATAAATCATTAAAACACAGTGAATCGTTCTGATCTTTCCCCTACATTTGGAAATCCAGACTCGTATTCTTGAAACAATTACCGCAGAAAATCGCTTAAAACAACATAGTATTGATGGTACAATCCTGAACAGAACTAGCAGTGAATTCGGCATAATTGTTACTTCCATGTCCTGACAGAAAGCTCATTCAAATATCTTAAATATGGTGGTGTTCGATTTCCTAGGAGGCCCACTTGGTCCAGCTAAATCACCAGCCATCAGCTGTTTTTCCTTTGCACTAATTCTTGGTTCAGCAATAGTCAGACTTTTGGCCTTCTGATCCTTTCCCCAGAACTTAAATATCCATACCCTTTCTTCAGATGCTGTCTGGTAACGCCAGTATCTCACGACGTACATCATTTTCCGCCTCACAAAAGATGGATGGTGCGAAATTTCCCACATTTCCAGTATCCAAGAAGGAACTTGTGTACCTCGAGAAACTGCAGTCCTGTCTGCTTCTTTAAATTGATTCCTTGCTTTCTCCAGGGTAAAATCAGCTATATTTCCTGGGGAAAACAATTAAAGAACATTTTTGTTGGAGCGTCCAAGAGAATGTTTCCTTTGAAACTATCCAATTCCGAACCCATGCGAACTTCAAGGATTTGTCACATTTAAGAATTTGCAGGATATGACTAGTATGAGCACAAAAAATGCATTTTGACGCCGATATTGAAGGATGTCTATCCCCACGCGAGAAGAGTAAGAGTGAATAATGAACAATGCAGGTTTCGGTGCTGTCGTTGACCTCATGAAATGCTTCAAAAATTCCGAAAATAGTTCGGTATTTATCCAATCATTTTAGTAAAGTGAAGAATAATTTAAGAAATTGTTCCTCAGACCATCAATGAGTCGTACAGTATTCCCTTGAAAATTATCGGGGAGGAACAGCTCATCCTGAAGCATCCCAGAACCGACAGGCTAAAGCCTCTTTCTGCTAATGTTGTGCTTTAAACAAATTTATTTTCTGTTTCTTCAACAATTCAAGACGGTTTCACTACGAATATGAGTCTCGTGTGTAGTTAATAATTTGTTCAGGGTTATCCTGAAGTTTCTGTCTGATCACTGAATATTCTACCTTATCGTTGAAGTCGTCCAGGTTCTCCTGGGTAGTTGTTAATGCTCTACTGCAGATTTTATGTAGCCCGTCTCTGACTTTATCATTTCATAATGAATAATTTCTTGACGAGTTCTTCGTCAGCTGGAAAGCTTACCTCTTTATTTGGGTCACATTTAAACGGATTCTCAGTTTCCGTATAGATTAGATTAGATAATGAAATTTATTGCCTTTTTTTCAGAATAAAGAAAATACATATGCATTTACATTGCGCACGGGCCTGCTTGGCCGTACCTGCATTATTTTTCCATGAATAAAAAATAAAACTAATAATATAAACAAATACACCTGTATCAAAAAAACAATAACAGGCTACATATAAGTAAAATCTATGTCTACACTAAATAACAATAATACATATCTACATTCATCCACATTCCGTACATTAATATTAAAAAAATGCTAGAAAACAAATTAGAAAAAAAAAACACACACATAAACCCACACACCCCCACACATATACACACCGCACGCTCATACCCCCCGCCCCCGTCCCTGCAGGTATTAAATACACTATCACACTATTCAACTTATCGGACCTACTTATTAAATAACATAATTAAAGATCGAAAACAAAGACCATATTGAGATTCTTCTTATTGTTAATACATATATCCTTAATCTACAATTTTGTTATATCTCAATTTTCTTACTGTACCCAAAAATGTACATGTTTTTGATTCACTTTCTCTATAATACAGTTTATTAAATGTAATTCGGTTCTCTGTGCACAAAACAAAATTAACTAGTTTAAGAACTGTGATGGCGGACGTCGTACCAGCGCCCTGAACTCGAGCATATAGACGATTGATATGATTTTTCAACAAGCTCCAAAGCACCCATTCTCTTAAGCAGCCGTATAGACAATCGAGTTATCTCAGATAACGTTTTGTATTCCTTCTGGTAACTTAGAAACGACATAGGATCTTCTATTAATATTTTTCACAATTTCAAACTTCGCGCCTGATTATTTCCTATCCTGTAAGTAGAACACCCAAATGCGCAAGCCTTTGCCGGTCGTCCCCAAAGCGTAAAAAGCTTACAATACCATACAAAAATCACACCACATTTTTAAATAATATTGCATAAAACAATGACACTTAGAACCAATCGTTCATTTTATATAAAGTCATAAGTTGGTAATTGTAATTGTATACGTGTATTCAACATAATTGCTATGCTTCTTGATAAATTTCCCCTGCAGGTCACACGCATATATAGACATTCTAGTATTTTTTGTAGGCGCCATTGTGTTCTCTAACGGGGCAAGTAGTAAACAAGCTGATTCTTGCTTAGTAACACCGTGATACACACCCGAAAGACGTACCACAATACTATCTAATTCTACCACATATAAATTTATTTTATAGTATGTCCTTTCTTGTTGGAAAATATCAAAGACAATAACACTGGTCAACATGATTTTTGTCCCATGCAGTTTATCGTGTTTTCAGATATGAATTCGGAATTTTTCCATCACTCACAGTTTTTTTAATTTCAATTTCAATTAATGAATTTAAATAACCGTTTTTAATAAACGTTTTTTCGTCTATTTGTCCATTGTAAAATAAAACAAAATGAGCTAACGTAGGAGATTTCAGCTATGGAAAAGATATATCAGGGCAAATGGAATCCTAATATGCTGGCCGATTATTGTTGGGCCATCAGGAGGGATGCTCCACAGGCGAAATATAGCAGAAAATCGTCATTTCGTACTTTCTAGGTGAATCCGAATGTTCAAATATTGTGTAGTTACAAATGTAGAAAATATTAAAGTGTTTGAAATTGTAAATTCCTGTCTCTCGGAAACCTTGCGTGATGGAGAAAAACCGATATCTTATTTGAATTCAGGAGAAAAACTACTATCAGAATCACATATTTGTCTTTCTGAGACAAAAAAAAAGTGTCTTTCTTGTTGCTCAGTTTAATTTACAAACACCGAAACCAGTTGTATCCTTACAAATACAACAGATGTTTAAGTCGTCGTGATATGTAAACAAATACATACATCGAAATTCCTTGTTTTAAATTTTAAAAATATGTTTAAATACATAATTGATAAGAATGTAAAGTAAATACAATGCAAAACAATACTAGAAGTAAAATTTTTGCCTCTCATGCTGCAGGGTCGGATTCAATTTTAGGTTGTGTTTAGTTCCATGGTTGAAATAATTAGCCTACTCAAATTTAAGACAGATTAAAATAGAAATTGGGGTATGTACTTTCTTGGATAACATCGAGCCTCAGAATACTATTAGTAACAAATTCATTTAAAAAAAAAGATTGGCAACACTCAGAGGAATAGAAGCAGATCGTCATACTGTCAATAACTGCGAGTCGGTTTAACTGTCTGTTAAAGTACAGGGTGCAACATAAATCAGTTAACAAAAACTGCCAACAAATTGACTCATTCTAATCTTATATTTGTCCTTTTCGTCTAGTGTAAGTTATTAGATTGAATTTCAAGTCTGTTAGGTTTTAAGATACTACCTTCTTCTTCTTCTTCACTTCACGGGCTAGGCAAATTGCCTGTTCCGCCTCTTTGTCCATCTTTTGACTGGCCTTCCTACATTCCTTGAACCTCTTGGCTTGTAGTTGAATGCTGCTCTTGGTAATCTTGTTACATTCATTCTTTCCACGTGTATAAACCATTTCTCTCTATATTCTCTGATTTTATCATCCAATTGATATATATTTAACTCTGTTCTTATATCTTCATTCCTTATCCGATCCAATCTTGTGCAGCCTTTTGTTCTTCTAAGGAAGTTCATTTCTGCGCTTTGTATTCTACTTTGCAATTTTTTGGTCATTACCCAAGTTTCGCTCCCATAAAGTAATGCAGGAACTGCTAATGTTTTATAAAACTTCAATCTAATATCTCTTCTTGATTTATTCTTTAATGTTTTTTATGTATAGTTCCGCATATCATTTGAAATTTGGAGAGTTTGAAACCATATTTACAAAATTACTTTATAGTATGTATACTTCAATTAGGCCTTCAAGTTGAATTTTTTAAAAATATATTTACAAAATGTATTTCATCAATTACAAAAATTAATTTTCTGTATCACTTTGTCCTTGAGGCAATCCTCTAATGAGGAAAGTTTTATATAATAAAATGTATATCTCTTTCAGTTTTTGTGTTTATAGTAAAATTACAACCCAAATAATTAAAATTTGTTACTTGTTCCAGAGCTTTGTTGTCTATTACGAGTTTTGATCTTATATGATCGTTTCCCCAAAATGCCATTATTTTTGTGTTTTTTTGTTGATATTTTGAAATTATATTCTTGGCATAACTGATGTAATTTTAAGATACCTTGTTCCTGAAAATGGCCATCATTATATCGAGTTTCTGACCATGTGCAGTGGTTAACTGCCTTGTACCGTATCCTGTGTATTATACAGGTCTGAGTCAAACCTACGTCCATCGCCATTCAGGGCTTGGAGGTAATAACTTTCCAACACACGTCTGGGTGTGTGTTCTGTTCTTATAACTGTGTGTAAAGCTAAAAGAATGTTAGGCAATGTTAAACAGCAGGGGGGGAAATAGACAAGAAATGAGAAATTAAGAAAAAAACAGAGATAAAAATACATATTTAGGATTAGATCGAACGCCTCATTTCACACATCAAATACAGTCAGAAAAATTACGCGATGAATAATTATAATTATATAACTGTAAATAACAAAAAAGAGGGAAATAAAAAATAATGTTAAAATATTATGAACATATTGTTTAATATTACAGTAAAATTTGTTTAATCCGGAACGTGAATAATGTGGAAATCTGTCCAATTGAACACATTTATTGGTCACGGCGAAATAATAAGATTTTTACGTGCATCTATTTTGCATAAAACAGAATCTGTCCAATGCGGAAACAGAAGGATATTTCTAAACAATTAATGAAAAAACATTTGATTAAGCGGAAAGACAGAAATAAATTAGTTTACACTTCATTGAATTCCCGTTAGGCAATAACAATAATAATAATAATAATAATAATAATAATAATAATAAATAATAATAATAATAATAATAATAATAATAATCAACGATTCCTGCCTCCGGGTGAAGTAGACGTTCTACTTGTACCTAATATTTTATTTCGGCCTCACTGCACACTCATTATACGAAACACAGATACCTGTCTTACATATAATCATTGCACTGTAAAATCTTGAATTAATTTAAATTCTGAGATCGATCTTCCACAGATAGCGTTCTGAATTTACGGAATAAAAATGGCTAAAACGCATGTATCATTGTCATTAAACGAAAAGTGAAAGTGATTGAAGATAAATATCCAAATTTCCGGACCGATGCTCCAAAGTCAAGCTCTAGCTTTTGTTAAATCCCTAAGGAATAACAATTTCAAGGCGTATTCAAGTTGGCTGGACTGTTTTAAAATAAGACACAATGTAGTGTGGAATGAAATTTGTGAGGAGTCATAGGATGTGGACGAAAATGTAGATACTGAGCGGAAACGGAAATTGCATACTTTAAATTCAGGATATGCGCCTAAGAGACATTTTTAATGCTGATGAAAAGGGACTTTTTCTTTTTTCGCAGGTTACCTTAGAAGTCGCTCATATATACTATACTTCACTTTTGAAAGACAATGGAACTACAATTAATCCAAGGTACGTAAAAAGACATAAGGTACTCTATAATCTGAGATATTAAGTTTTATTATTTTTATAATGCGGAATTTTGTCCAATGTGGAAAGAAATTGGTGCTATGCGATTCCGTTTTGAGCACGTTTTACTGTATTTAATATATTTGTAATCGTAATAGGATGCATTTCAATGATTGTTTCAATAATATTTTAATTCGCACGTTTTACTAATTTAAACTAATATATGTCATCATCCTCAGCTCTCCTAGCACCTTCAGTGCGGTCCACCCACAATTCTTCTTTCCCTGAGAATGTAAACTATAATCTGTTTATGTATCCTACAACGTGACACTACATTTATTTTTCTGTCAATAAATTCCCCTTGTGACTCTATTGAACTCTTCGTTAAAAATTTTAATTTCAGCAGATCTCACGTTGAATTTATGTAGTATAAACTAGAATGGGAGGGTCTTGTGGTCTTGCTGCAGTAATGTAGGCCATTAGTCTGGTGTGTTTTTGTACCTAATTAGGCTTGAATGTAATATACAGATCTCAACAACATTTTGTATCAAAAGACGAGAATCTAAAGCTAGTAGACTACATTCATTCAAGATGAGTGTTAGAGGGATTGGAGAAAACTTTAATATTAGACAAGAAGCAAATTTTGTAAAATCAAAGTTATTTTTTTCTCGTATTAAGAGTCGTTATTTGAGAAAGATAAAAAGTTTAAATACGTACAACTTCAAAACCTATAAGTTATCATATAATTGATACTAATATATAACTATTCATAACACATGTGTTATGGGGCCTACATATTGCTCAAACCTCAACTGTTAATTTTCTCATATCGATACTACCTACAAATTATGTTTATAAAATGCGGATCCTATCTGTGCAATCTCTTGACACAACGACCAGAATATATTGTAGCCTCGCTATCGCTCGGTTTTATAAATAATTTCTCATTTACATAAAAACCACTTTCTAACCTCGCATCGTAATATACTATTATCATCCGCAGCTGGAGCAAGGGTACCCATGATTAAGGTTTACATTTCACTGTTTTTAAAAGAAAAATACTCTATTTCGGTAGCCTAGAGTTAATATTCGGAGGTAATAAATATATTTAACTTTGTTCAATCGAAATACTTTGAACATTATGCAATACAAATGTCATGGCTAGTTTAGATTTGAGGGCATTCATACATACCATTCATACTAAGCAGTTTTGATAAAGTTAACATGTTTTGTAATGCAATTTAAGAGCTATTATTTTTTAATTGAAGTATGCACTCATAGGCCTACATTTTATTTTCATCCACGAATTTCCATAAGCAGCGAAATTTACGTCATAATAATTGAATTGCATCCACCGCTGTGGTCTGGAGGTAGCGTGCTGCCTTGTCACGCAGCCGGCCCGGGTTCCATCCCCGCTCTGGACAAGTTTTATGGGTGAGGTTTCTTCGGGGTTTTTCCTCACCTGTAAGACAAATGTCAGGATACGTTAAGGCCCAAACGGTCCCCGAACAACATCTGGCCATCAATATCATATTCACCTCATTAGATTAAGTTTAGGCGCATCATCACCCATCATATCACCGCGGGAGCGTAACCCCGCCTTCCAGGCGCCCCAACCTCAGAAGTGGGTTACAATACACCAATGCCAGGAGAGAATACCTGAAATGTCGAACGACAAACAGGTGGCATTGGACAACATAATTGAATTCCAAGGGATGACATCTTGTACAGTGAATAGGATGAATGTTGACTAGTCATAAAAATAAATCCACTACACCTCGGGAAATTAAGTTATGTAACTATATTTTCCCGAAGGAGTAAATAGAAACCAAAGGTTTATTTAAACCTATTAAATAAATTATTAATTGCATTTATTTCACATAGTTTACTTAAAGAAAAGAAGGGAGGAGACCTACATAGATAAGGAAGAAAGAGGAAAGTGACTCCTTAACATAAAGTTTCAAGTTTTCCTTAACAAACTTCCAATTCCTTCTCCAAGATCCACCCTCAACATTTCCAATGCTAATTTTGTAATTAATTATTCTTGATAATTCGTCCAACTTTGAGAAAGTGAATACGCATCACTTGGCTTAAGAAGAATATTACAGGTAAACTATTGTTAGATTACTTTTAATTTTATTGTATAATTCCAAGAAAATGTACTTCTCAATTCAATACATTTACGAACTTATAAACCGATAACAAGTTTCAGAATACTTTATCTAAGTACGGTACTTAACTAAACAAAAAATCTGCACGAAAACATAAAGATGGTTTCTTTATTTCTCTTTCTGCTTTCAAGTCTCATTCTTAGAGGAAATAACTACCTGGAGATTATTTTCAGGCCTATTAAATTTATATTCGAATTGTATCTGAATATAACAATTTTTTTATTTACACAATCTAAAGCCACATCTACAGAATGACTCTCATTTGGACGTTAGTTGCAGAATTCATAAATTTACACAAATAACTAATAAAATTATGGTTTACTAAATTATACACATGGGAGAACATATTACATTTTTTTGAGAGCGGAATAATCGGAAATGCATGTTTTATTCTCCAACATATTTTGAGATATGGAATCGTTTAAACTACGAATAGCTGGCAAGACCGCTAAAAAAACTGTTTATAGGGCAGATTTGAGAATATGGTTTTGAATTTAAAATGTAATAATTGATGGACACTTACTGACGGACTAGCAGTTACCTCCAAACATTAAATACCGCCGCAATATATAATTATTTTATACTCCAAAAGCGCTTCTAATATTTAGAAATAAGTGAGTCTGATTTTTTAGGGCCCGCTTTCGCGAGTGTGTGTTAAAAGCGGTAACAAAACGCTTAATATCTTCCACTTGAAATCATATATGAATATTTTTATATATGGACCAATGGTCACATTTAAAACTATATATATAGCGCCAATGAGTTAGTTTACACACATATATATATATATATATATATATATATATATATATATATATACATATACGTCCACCGCTGTTGTCTCGAGATAGCGTGCTGCCTTGTCACGCAGCGGGCCCGGGTTCGATTCCCGTTCGGAATAGGCTATTGGGGAGACTTTTTTCGGGGTTTTTCCTCACCTGTAAGGCAAATGTCAGGAAGCTTAGGGCCCAACGGTCCCCGAAAATTATCCGGCCATATATGACAATATTTACACTCTTGGACTTCATTAAAGCTTTCGACACTGTTGACACTGACATATTAACAGTAAAATTACGCGCTCTGAATCTTTCGGATAATGCTGTTAACTGGCGTGAATCTTACCTTCATGATCGCCAGCAGTGTATCCAATGCAGAACTTTTCTCATCCTGGCTATCACTGTAGGGTGGCGTCCAACAAGGTTTAGTGTTAGGACCACTTCTCTCTACGTATATAAACGACATATCCACTAGACTTACTTATAGTCGACATGACCTATACGCTGACGATTTGCAAATTTACATTCAGTCCCATCTTGACGATGTGGGCCTACATGACACACTAGACAAGCTAAATAGTGACCTAGACTCAATTTCCCAATGGTCGAGGAAACAGGACTTAATCTAAATGCTGACAAGACACAGTGCGTAATTATAGGACATCGGCGAATCCAAAGCATTATAAATTACGAAAATGTCCCTACCATTCTTCTAAATGACAAAAACATCCCCTACAGCTCCGTAGTAAAAAATCTGGGTATCTACATGGACCAACACCTAGACTGGAAAATCCAGGTGACTAATACCTGTAAGAAAGTGTTCTCAATTCTTGACTCCTTAAATAGTTTTAAAAACTCCCTTCCTACAAAATCAAAACAAATACTTGTACAGACTCCTATAATGTCACACGTCGACTATTGCGACATATTACTGACTAATCTGACAACTGATCTATCTGACAGACTACAGCGCGTTCATAATGCGAGCATTCGATTTATATTCAATCTTCGTCGTTATGACCATGTGTCTCCTTCATTTCAGGCCTTATCATGGCTACGCCTAAATGACAGAACAACTTCACATTCACTTAACTTACTATTCCAAATTCTGCACACATATTTACCAAGTTATTTAACAACACGTTTTCAAAATTTATCGGCTCATTACAAGATCACAAGACTCTTCTTTACTTTCTAAAAATTAGCGACGATCACGATATGCGAATATGTCCAATGTGCGGGAACGTTGAAGATGAGATACAAATATTAGGAAAATGTAATGATTTAGAATATTGGAGACGTCAGTTATTACCGGAAAGATATCTAATTTAAAATCGGGAAAGATTGGCATGCTACGAGGTATTGGTAAATCCAGAAAATTGGATAAATCTCGGTAAATTTCTGGACAAAACGCGGAAAATAAGGACAACACTCATTCATGAATAAATATATGTTATCAAAATGCAATACCATTAATTCTTAACAATTATATAAATTAATTAGTGTATAATGCTATTGTGTTATTATTTAATTGTAATATTATTGTGTTTTCTTTATGTAATTGTAATGTTATTTTTTTTACTGTATAATGCTATTGTGTTATTATTTAATTGTAATATTATTGTATTTTCTTTATGTTATTGTAATGTTATTGCTTTTTTGTTGTTTATTTTTCTTTACACTAGTTGCAATTATTACTTTATTGTAACGGACTGTCAACAGCACGTACGGCTTACCGCCCGTGCGACACATATTTGTAAATAATATTGTAAATATCTTACTTTTGTCTAATAAAGTCCTACTACTACTACTACTTAAATACTCTGAATCTTACACAATATCTATGATTAGAGCATGGAACTCACTTTCCAGTCATGTCAGGGACTGTCAATCGCTATCATTATTTAAATACAAATTAACATGTATCATAAGTTCGATACAATGAAAACATTAACTGCATAACAACTATATAAAACATTCTATAAATAATCAAAATAATAATCTAGGAAGCTACTTACTTTATTTTATATCATTTTAATTTTATTACATTCTATGTTTGTTAGTATTAGCTAGTATTAGATCACATCATCATTGTACATTGTTTAGTCTGTATTTTAATAATACCTTACAATTGTAATATATATATATATATATATATGTGTGTGTGTGTGTAATTTTTGTATAATTCTACTATTCGCTGGTTGAGTGGAAGAGAAGGCTTTATGGCCTTAACTCTGCCAGCTAAAATAAAGCATTATTATTATATCATCCTTATCATTATCATCATCATCCTTCACCGGTGTGGAAAGCGACGGGAAGCTACCACACCTGTAATTTCCTAATAAAGCTGCAAAGCATGGCATGAAAATGCTCTGATTGCAGTGAAAGACATGCCCTCGGGCTGAATTACTATGGATGGAGATATATATATATACTAACTCACTGGCGCTATGGAATCCTGAGGGATATAACCGCGCGGACAGAAACTATCCATAAATCCCTGACCTCAGATTTCGATCTTCTTTATATAAGTGATCTTCCTCAAATTATAGTTAATATATTTCTCCCACCTCATTTTTGGCCTGCATATTGGGCGCCTTCCTTCTGGTTTTCTACAAAAATTTCCATTCCCATCTTCATTCCACGTTCGTGCCACATGTCCCGTCTATCACAGTCCATGAGCCTTCAGAGTTTTAATTGCATCCAGTTTTATATAAATATAATGTAGCTCACTGTAATGTAGTTTCCTCCATTAATCGCTCTGTTTACCTCTATTAGGTCCAAAATGTTTCATAAGTAACGCCACGAGTGTTTTCCAAATTATTGAAAAATTAACGATTCAGGAAGTGAGGAGTGAATTTATCTAGATAATTTGAAAATGAATAATGCCATTTGTTAGGGCTATTTAACGAATAAAATTAAGCTGTTTACTCACAAATCATTATTTAACTACAGTTATTTTAAAATATTTATATATTTAATGTCAACGGCCATGTTTGAAAAGAAATGAGAAACTATTGGTGCGCTTCATTTGCTTATTTTGTTCATCACTGCAACCAGATCATATTATTTATTGCCAAAGGATCATAATATTGTAAGAATGCATCCTAGTGGAGAAATTTATAACCAAGATTATAGGTATTAATTATTTTTGATGTCCTGTGATGTGACTTTCTTGACTGTAAGTGACTTTCTTATACAATGTCACAAATATAAAGCCACAAAACGTCAACAATAACATCAATAATATTTTTTGCACGATAGTACGTTATGTCGTACTTAGAGCAATGGCAACCATGATTCGAAGTTCAATTTCCTAAAGTTTGGGGTTGCCAACCTACAAATAACTACATAACTATGATGTAATATTACAAATTACCTACCTAGTGCGGGAAGTAAACCACTACCGATTACGTAATACTATGTGCAATGTACATATATACAGAAACATATCCATAAGTTAGTGTTGATATACATTACACGAAACTAATCACTGCATTTTAAATGAACTGAACTTTATTAGAAACAATATAAAACAAATTCGTACGTGCCGCTATTTTATGCCTGATTGGTGTCACGGCCTGCTGTAGTCTCAACTAAATTATTTTCGGTATTTACCGTATGAAAATTGGCCAGACTGTTAATGTTAGTCAGTTGTTTATAATAAACGCAAATATTTCCAACAAAAAAGTTATTATTTTACTATTATTTAGGCAAGGCATTTAATGACCTATAAATTGGTAACAAATTCAAAATAAAAAATGCATTTATGACCTAAAATGCAAAAAAAATGACCAATAAAATAAAAAATGACAAATAAAAAGTTAAGAATTACCAATTAAAGTACTATTTATTAGATTAAGTACTCACTTGATTACTGAATTACATAAAATTTAACTTAACATCAAAATATTAAAAGAAAAGTATTTAAAAATACATATTACTGTACATTTTATTGCAAAAAAATTATTTCAATTACACAGTTCACTTTTACATCAATTTTGAATTACAGTTAACAATCAGAATAAGGGAAGAAGCTAGCATAAGCTCTAAGCAATTGAATAAAATTCCTAGAAGTGGGCAAGGTCATTATGCACATACCTTGAAAAATAGGGGTAGTAGTTAGCAAAACAACTACTTAATTCCAAGAAATTGTATTGACAATGAAAAATACTGAATTATAATAAAAATCTTAAATCAAATACAAATCATGTCACAGCCTTCCGGAAAAGTGTAAAAAATGCTCAAAATGACCTAAAAAGTGCCAAATAATGACATATCCCTAAAAAGTTAAGAAAATGAAAAAAAAATGCCCTAACAAATTGCTTTTATTTAATCCGTTTTTTAATGCCGTACATTTTCATATATGCAAGCTATGTTTCAACCTTCATAAGAAAAAGATGCAAAGTCATTAATTGCCTTACCCTATTTATTACTCTTAAAACACCATCGTTCAAAAAATAATGTGCAACACACGTATGTGAAGAGTTTTACAGAATCTCGCAAATTAAAATCCTCGCTTCTATAAAAACCAGTTCCCAACCTCGCATTTTAATGTACTATTTCATATCGGAATCTATGTAGAAAACTGTTTTCCTTCACCCTCAAGAAATTCGAAATTTGCAGCAATTCCTGAAAATTCCCATCCTGTAAGTTCCAGTTAACACATACTTCTATTTACTCCATCCATTCAAATTCCTTTAGGTCTTTCCCTTCTTTTTTGTTTATCGATTCTCTATATGGAGAAACTATAGATTCTATCAGATTGTATCCTCGTGAGATGTCTGTACCATTTTAATCACCTAATCACCTTTTTTTTAAATGCCTTTTCACACATTTCTTTCAACGTTCATAGTTTTCCGAATTTCAACGTTTAAATTATTTTTCTATTCTGGACTAACGCGCTGATCTTCTACTATAATCAATTCCTGTTACTAATAACTTGTTAGGATGACAGCTTTTAATTGTCCGCATTTCTCATCCATACAACAGCTAGCCCTACGGACAGCAGCCAGAGAGGAGGTTACAGACACGGGTGCCTTACAGGCCAGCGTTGCTCATCATGGGTTAGAGGATGAAAATGATGTATAAAAAATCACCATATCTTCCAGGTTGGGGGGTGTATGAATGCACAAGAAATATACAATGCTAATACCGGACGCACTTCTAATAAACGATAGGGCACACGAAACAATATTACTAATAATAATAATAGCGATGATAATAATAATAATAATAATATATATTGACAATTCGGCCGTGGTTAATAGATTAGTTGAAACAAGAAGATCAATTCATCTTCTTTTACCAGATACATTGCGGACTTCGTTTCAACATTTTCTTGGATTCAATTATTTGCAGAATATAATTATATTATATTATCAAAACTTTAGGGACAGCCTTGAATAATGATGAAGATGAATTTCATATGATTTGAGAGATGGCAGTATGTTGTATACTGTCCAGTGGTTATGTCTACAATGCTCACAGTGGCGCGATCAGAGTTTTCAGGTCTTTCTAAGCTGCAAAAGCAACGATTTCAAATGTTTTTATGAAGAAAAGGTGTGATATTAACACAATAAGTAAACAAGAACCTCGTATTATGTCCAGAATGGATCGTCAATTTTTGAAGAGAATTTCTAAAGTCGTCGGTTGTGAGCCGAATTTTTCACCCTGTAATTAACAGTAGTGACGTTGACACCTTGTCTATCCGTCGTGAGTTGAGGGAATTGATTTGTCATGTGCAGGCAGCTGCACACAAGCCAGATGAGTCCCCAGTGAACATAAATCGTCGTCAGCAATGTTGTAAAGAGCACCGTCTCTGGAGGGTAGACAATTAGAATCTGAGATTCTAGGAGTGACGTTACACTTTACACCAGTCTGGTATCGTGTGTGGGGACCGTTTCTCATTAAATGGGTATGATCCTCTAATAAAATTAAATGGTAATCTAAAGCTCAAATTTTGGGGACTTTTGAATGGGTTTTCACTGTCTATTGTTGAGAATCAATTCGGTGTTTGAATCCGTATAATGCTTCATGTAATGAATCATGTTTTTTAGGGATATAATTTGGAGGATATAACATTCAGCGAATGGGTTGACCAGCCCCGAGTCCTGACTTCAATCGAATCGCACAGCTATGGGAAGAATTAAAATGTAAACTCGCTGATACCCCAACATCCCACGTTCTTACTTTTATCTGTTTACAGCTTCTCATTTTTCTCACTCATACACCGACTGGAAAATCATCCTTCCAGATTTAAGGTTGGCATAAAGATAATAGGTTGACCAATTAGTTACTAATGTTCTGTACCTGCGTGTGTGTGTGTGTCTACGGAAAATACTAACTATGAGTTGTTGTTGAGTATCCCTATATTTTTGATCTTATAATGTGTAATATCGGCCACGGTGAACTAATGGTTATGCTCCTTGCCTCTGGTCCCGAGGTTCGCGGGTTGAAACCCGGCCGGAGTCGATGGACTCTTTTAGGCTGGAAAAATCCAAGGAGCAAGTCCTCCGGGAGGGACTTCAAGCCGTGGGTCCCGAGTCTGAAGATTTTCAGGCTCGTAAAAGATCCTTAAGCCTGAATGAAAAGGTTTCTAAGTAAGATTTACCGTATTTTACCATCATAGTACTACCTTGGTTTCCTAGATGTCAGTATGAGGCGGAACGCTGACCACGGACTACTCAAATGACATCTGTACGAAAACAAGTGTAACTAAATTAGTATGTTTATATTCTACCCTTAGGGGGAGAGCGCCTAAATCTCTGTTAAGGGAAACATGGGCTTACAAGATATATGAAGATAATGTGTAATACGTGGCATTAAAATATATTAATAACAAATTTTAGTTATGAGAAGTATTAAATTGAAATAATAAATAATAGCCTATAAGTCCGTCCGATTGAGGGTCTTTCCACTTTTCAGCGGTTGCCCTTTTACCAGCCGGCTGCTGGCCTTTCACATCCACATGTGTCGATCACAGAGGTAGATGATCAACAGCCAGTGTAGGGGTGACATGTGGTTAGCATGTCGAGTCCCCCAGCCGTTATAGCTGGTTCCTCAACCTGGAGCCGCTACTTATTGTAGCTACCCAATTGCCTCACGATGCTGGGTGGGCACCGGTCCCATACTGGCCGAAATATCATGAGAAAATTTCTTCCCCCATGGAGACTCGAACCGGCGCAAGTCCCGTAGCTCTGCGCCAAGGCTTCCTAACTTAACCGCTCGGCTACGGCGCGGGACATAGCCTATAAGTAATACTACTAAAAACTACATGGCGCGAGAGACCTGTCTGCCGACTGCTAGCCTCAAATCCACATGTGTTAATCATAGAGGTAGATGATCGTCCAACCAGTGTATGGGTGACATGTGGTCAGCATGTCGGTTTTCCCGGCCGTTATAGCTGGTTTTATCAACCTGAAATCGCTACTTATTGTAGCTACCCAAGTTCCTCGCGATGCTGGGTGGACACCGGTCCCATACTGGCCGAAATTCCATGAGAAAATGTCTTCCCTAACGGACACTCAAACCAGCGCAAGTTCCGTAGCTCTGGGCCAAGGCTTCATGCCTCAACCACTCGGCTACGGCGCGGGATATAATAAGATTACTAGTAATAATATTAATATTTTTAATAGCAATGTGCCAGACTGGATTGCTTCCCCTAAATGTATTAAACGTCTTCGAAAGATAAATATTAAGATGGATTTATGGACTATTAAAAAAGGTGAGATATGGAGAAGATCTTGTAGGAAAGCCAGAAGGAAAACTCCCAGTTGGTAGACCTAGAATGAGGTGGGAGAACAACATTAACTATGATTTGAGGGAAGTAGATTATACAGGGGATGATTGGAAAGCATTAGCTCAGGATAGGGATGTATGGAGAGATTATGTCCGCGCGGCCATGAACCTACGGGTTCGATAGTGCCAGTGAGTAAGTAAGAGATATGGAGAAGTAGATACAACAGCTATATAAGCTGTACAGTATAAGGAAGCATTTATTTCCTTGATGGTTAAACTCAGAAGACTTCGGTAGGCAGGACATGTTCATCGTGTGGAGAATAGACTATCCCAAAGAAGATTCTCTATTTAGCTATAGGGAGCAAGAAAGAATGGGAAGACCGAAGAACAGATAGACAGGTACTATGGACGAGTATGCAAAGACGATTCTAGGATTGAGGAACTGGAGAAGAAGACACTGGATAGGAAGATGTGGAGGGGCTTAATACACGAGGCCAAGGCCCGACATCGGGCTGTAGCGCCATAGAAGAAGAAGAGTGGTTCTCCTTCAACCCAACGTGATTTGTCATAGTAGTTTTTTAATTGTTCTCGCAGAGTTAAAGGTAAAACATGTTATCATTTACTCAACCAATGTAAACACAGAAAATAGGCTGCAATGAGCAAATATGTGGAACAGTGAATATTATGCTACATTTACATCAGAATTAAGTAATTAGTTCACTTCCACGAGAAATTCTTGCATAGAGGTGAGAGGTGGATTCTTCAGAAGAGCTATCAATATTTCGTAAATGTTATTCCATACTTGTTATCCGGAAGCCTGGGTGACATCCAACCGCTATATGAAGGAAAATGAGGGACTCATATACCAGAAATTTATATGGGAATTTGCTTCTTGTCAATGTTTGGAAAAAATCAATTCTAAGTACTTGACGAACGAATGAAACAATAGGTTAAAAAGAATAGTAGGATTTTAGAATATCAGATAGGTTTTAGAGAAGGGTACTCCACAATGGACAACGTTTTCGTTCTAAGAATATAATTCATGATGATCTGAAAACCAAGCGGGTTAAATTATGTTGTGCATGAATTCATTTTAAGACGCATTCGATACTGTGGACCGAAGCGCACTTAGGGAAAAATTAAAAAGGAAAGGATTGTCTCAGAAAATGATACATTCTTTAATGTTAATTTATATATATGTTAATTTTTTTATAAAAGTAGAACAAGGACACATCACAGAGAGCAGTGAAGCCAATCGGTGAGTGAGACAAGGTTGCAGTTTGTCACAATGATATTTAATCTATTCGTTGATGATATTGTAGACATAACAGACATATAAGGAGACGCTGAGGCTCCGGAGATAAGACCGGAAACACGGTGCCATCAGATAGCTTACTGTATCAAAAATGACCAAGGGCATCGCCAGTCTTAACGTCCCTATACAATGGGGGAATCCCTATCAACAGTATCGTGCGAAAGGATTTGAAACTTTATCCAGATATCTGGTACAAAATTTAGCTATTAAAAATTGAACACCGATTGAGGGTCTTTCCACTTTTCAGCGGTTGCCCTTTTACCAGCCGGCTGCTGGCCCTTCACATCCACATGTGTCAATCACAGAGGTAGATGATCAACAGCCAGCGTAGGGGTGACATGTGGTTAGCATGTCGAGTCCCCCAGCCGTTATAACTGGTTCCTCAACCTGGAGCCGCTACTTATTGTAGCTACCCAATTGCCTCACGATGCTGGGTGGGCACCGGTCCCATACTGGCCGAAATACCATGAGAAAATTCCTTCCCCCATGGAGACTCGAATCAGCGCAAGTCCCGTAGCTCTGCGCCAAGGCTTCGTACCTTAACCGCTCGGCTACGGCGCGGGACAAAATTGAACACCACCGAGATAAAAAACCGTATAATTAAAATTTCCCACCCGCCAGTTATCGAACTCCGATGTACTGGGCAAGAGGCTGATACTGGCGTTTACTTAGCGCCTACCAGCAATGCATATAACCAAAATTTAAATGTTTATTTGGGATCTAAAATTATGTTTTTTAATATAAATTCTTTATTTTATTAAATAAGTTAGCCGCGGTGGACTAGTAATCATAATAATAATAATAATAGCTTTATTTTACCTGGTAGAGTTAAGGCCTTAAGGCATTGTCTACCACTCAACCAGGTTTAAAAAAATACAAAAGAAAAGTCTTAAATCTAAATTACGATATATATATATATATATATATAAACGATTACAAGTTATGAATACAATACAATTAATATTTATAATGTATTTTGATTTACTCTAAATTTAAAGAATTAAATATATAATATGTGCAATATATATATATATATATATATATATATATATATATATATATATATAAAACGAGGAAAAGATTAATGGCATAGTATAAAATTAAATAAATAGAGAAAAATTAATTATTAGACAACAGGTAACTGTATAAGCGTGACTTAAAGGTGCCAAGTGTACGGCAACCCCTGATATCTTGAGGAAGGAGATTCCAGGAGCGGGCAGAGGCTACTGTGAAGGAAGTAGAATAGGAGGAAGTGCTATGAAGAGGAATTGTTAGCGGACAACAGGTAACTGTATAAGCGTGACTTAAAGGTGCCAAGTGTGCGGCAACCCCTGATATCTTGAGGAAGGAGATTCCAGGAGCGGGCAGAGACTACTGTGAAGGAAGTAGAATAGGAGGAAGTGCTATGAAGAGGAATTGTTAGCGGACTGCTATCTTGAGACCCAGTGTCAATATTGTGGTAGGAGGATAACTTCTCAAATCTGGACGTCAGGTAAGTAGGAGTGTAGGAATTCAGAAGCTTGAAAAGTAGTGAAAGAGAGTGCAATTTACGTCTGTCAGTAAGACGGAGCCAAGAGAGGTTATTAAAGTGTTCGGAAATATGGTCATAACGGCGGATATTGAAAATGAATCGAACGCAAGCATTATGAACACGCTGCAGTCTCTGCGACAAGGCATAGTTTAGATCATTATATATAATGTCACAATAATCGAAGTGTGGTAACACGAGATTCTGCACTAGTATTTGTTTTATCAAAACTGGGAGAAAATTCTTTAAACGTCTAAGATAATGTAAGATGGAGAAAGTCTTTTTACATATGTGTTTCACTTGTGTTTGCCAGGTTAAATTTGCGTCTAGATGTAGTCCAAGATCTATTACTGAAGAAGAATAAGGGATAATTATGCTCCTTGCATCTCGTCCCTAGGGTCTTAGATTCAAAACCGGCCGGAGTCGATGATTTTTTTAGGATGGAAAATGCTAGGAGCAAGTACTGCGGATCCCGAGTCCGAATATTTTCAGGCTCGCAAAATATCCTTAAGCCTGAATAAGAAGGTCACTAAGAAAAATTTTAAAACTAAATATATGGTCACACATAAAAAATACGTTATATAATACAAATCGACAGTTAATCAAAAATCAGGAAAATTTTGAAGAAATGGCTGAATTAAAATACTCAGGAACAATAATCACAAACAGGAATGAGATGCACAAAGGAATTAAACATAGGCTCAATTCTGGAATTCCATGCTATTATGCATTACAGAGACTCTTGTCGTCCATACTCCTTTCAAAAAAACGTTAAAGTGAAAATATATAAAACTGTTGTTCTCCCAGTTATATTATATGGTTGTGAAATATAGACCCTTACTTTAAGGGAGAAAATAATATAACGAGTACTTGAGAATAAAGTTATTAGGATTTTATTTTGTCCCGCGCCGTAGCCGAGCGGTTAAGGTAGGAAGCCTTGGCGCAAAGCTACGGGACTTGCGCTGGTTCGAGTCTCCATGGGGAAGAAATTTTCTCATGATATTTCGGCCAGTATGGGACCGGTGCCCACCCAGCATCGTGACGCAATTGGGTAGCTACAATAAGTAGCGGCTCCAGGTTGAGGAACCAGCTATAACGGCTGGGGGACTCGACATGCTAATCATGTCACCCCTACACTGGCTGTTGATCATCTACCTCTGTGATTGGCACACGTGGATGTGAAGGGCCAGCAGCCTGCTGGTAAAAGGGCAAACGCTGAAAAGTGGAAAGACCCGGAATCGGAGGATTTTATTTTGGATAAAAGAAAGATGAACAGACAGGTGAATGGAGAATACTATATAAGAGAGAACTACATGGTCTTTATAAGAAGCCAGATAAAATAAGAACAGTTCGGTCTCGTAGACTGCGATGGGCAGGACATGTGGCACGAATGGGGATTGAAAGACGAGCATGGAAGTTTCTTGTAGGAAAACCATAGGGAAAACGCCCAGTTGGTAAACCAAGAATGAGGTGGGAGAATAGCATTAACCATGATTTGAGGGAAGTAGATTGTACGGGGAATGACTGGAAAACATTAGCTCAGGATAGGGATGTATGGAGAGCTTATGTCCGTGCGGCTATGAACCTCCTGACTCGATAGTAACAGTGAGTTAGTTAGTTAGTTAGTTAGTAAGCAAAATTTACCGAATTTTTCCCTTCGTAGTACTACCTTGGTATCCTAGATGTCACTAGGAGTAGGAAGACTGACCCAGAGTCACTCAATGACATCTATCCGAAAAGAAGTGTAACTAAATTAGTATGGTTGAATTTCTCCCCTGTAGGAAGATAATGCCTAAGTCTCGTTGAGAGAAACAGGGGCTTACAAGAATTATATTAAGAACTATCCAAGTAAACGTTTTGTTGCAGATCACAGCCTGTTTCTCTTATATTAATTGCATTTCAGAAAATAAATTTAAGAGCTTGAAATGGTATTACGTATTTTTTAATCCCTTCACTAGCTCTTAAAAATAAAAAAAAAGTGCTTGTATTTCCCCAAGATGTTTGTGTTGATTTGTTTATATAAACGCTGTTAATAAGGCAAAGTTTGGTTTTGGACATAACATCAGAGAAAACAAAGGAATATCTTGTTACATGAAGGTAAGATTCAATTTGATTTCCTGCATAGAATTTATTTAGAGTTAAGTAGCTTGTGAAACAACACAATAACACTAGAGTTTGCTGTTGCGGATGCATTGTTCCAGAAGCTTCCTGCTCCAGTTTGATTGATGAAGTTTTGATGCCGAACAACATTTGTTTGTCTACAAACTATAATCAGTGTAAACGAAGCAGACAATATGCACTCTATGTCTTACACGCTCAAGTGTTAACAAGACACCAAACGTGTTATATAAAACTATGCACGTCTATGTTATATCACACACACACACACATATATATATATATATATATATATATATATATATTAGAATAACGCTTGGAGCATTAATGGTGTTAAATGAAAAAGAACCTAATCCAAGTTAAACTTTATTATGACTATTTAAATCATGCCACAAATGGGAGTCAATGACCAATCACATTTCAATATTTTTTTTTATTTACAACCAATCACAGTCGTTTTTCACCTCGATTTTATCAGTTTGATTTTATCACTGTTAAATTAAGCTCATCCTTTTTTAACATTATGAATAGGCCATAACATTATTTTGCAGTGACCGCATGGGGCTAGCAGATTGTATATATAGTGCTCAAATGTAACTTTATCGTGGTTGCGGGAGATTATCATGGTATACCTGTTGGTCTACTTATTGACACACAACAAATTTCAAAATGTGTTAAAAATTGCAACATCTTACTAGCACCGGAAAAAAATATTCCAGTTTCAATAAATCTAAACAAAGAAAACAAATTAGGAATATAAAAAATCGGAAATTTATTAGATAAAACGTGGAGAATATTAAAAACGTATATATGAAAAACTAAAATTAAAATGAACGTTTGAATGAAAGAGCTCAATACAAATATTGAATACGGAGAAATTGAAATTTTGACAGTAGCTGCTCGTTTGAACAAAAAAAAATCGTAGAATTGAGATCAAGTCAAGATAGTTTAAACAAGTAGAAGGACTAACAATATCACAGCTTGGGAGAATATCTGCATTCAGAGAAATAGAGGCATACTAATGAATTTTGAAATTACTAGGGAAAATATTTGATCGTTAGTTTCCCCTGCGCGACACAAGAAGGAAAGAATGTTCAGAGCCACCAATAGAAATCTCAACAATAGATTGCTGGCTAAAGGTAAAGGAGAGTTTTCTTTGAAACGTTTCCCTTAAATTTATGAGGAGAGTTGTAATGATCTATTTCTATGTATTTGATTAAATACTTCAGTATTTATTCCTATTAATTACATTTTGTATTATTTATTACTGAGACCTTTCTAGCTTATTATACTATTTTTCTTCTCTCTTTATCAATATATATATATATAATCACAGTAAAAAAAAAGGAAATAAGGAAAGTCGTAATTTAGTAATTAAATATAATATTACTCGTAGCCAACTACCACATATTATAGAAAATAAGTTTCAGTTTTCAAGAATAAAACAAATGACAACAATATTAAATATCAAATTTGATCATTTCCTCAGCACCTCAAAATAGAACGAAGCTTGCAAATTTCTGGAATTTAGCACACTTGATGGAAGAGTATTTTCTATTAGTTTGGAGATTTAAACGGTAAATATCCAAGTTGGGTCTCACATTTAGCCAATCTTCGAAGAAGACTGATTCTCGATGTTACAAATCATCTTTCCCTTGAATTTATTTTTCAAATGAAAGCCACTGAACTTAATCCAGACTCATTGGATCTCTTCATACGAGTAACAATATTGTATCTATATGTGCGTTTACATATTATGTTCCAAAACATGTCCTCAGTTCTGCTCATTTTCCACTGATGATAACGAGAATAAATTCAGCCAACTCTTTAACACACGATTCCTCTATCTGCATTTGCTATAAAACAACACAAGTTGAAATAATGTTAATATTTAATTTTAGGAAGTTATATTTTGAGGTTATTTTAATTATATTATTTTTGGTCTGGACATCTTACCTCAATATTAATGTTGATTTGTTCTTGAACATGTTTCAAAACAATTCTGTTTTATCTTCAGCTTTCCCAGACTGGTTTTATTTATGTTGCATTATGTTGCACCACCTGGATGTCGATCCAATATTAATGTTGATTTGTTCTTGAACATGTTTCAAAACAATTCTGTTTTATCTTCAGCTTTCCCAGACTGGTTTTATTTATGTTGCATTATGTTGCACCACCTGGATATCGACATCCAGGTGGTGCAACATAATGCAACATAAATAAAACCAGTCTGGGAAAGCTGAAGATAAAACAGAATTGTTTTGAAACATGTTCAAGAACAAATCAACATTAATATTGAATCGACATCCAGGTGGTGCAACATAATGCAACATAAATAAAACCAGTCTGGGAAAGCTGAAGATAAAACAGAATTGTTTTGAAACATGTTCAAGAACAAATCAACATTAATATTGAGGTAAGATGTCCAGACCAAAAATAATATAATTGAAATAATGTTTGTTACGCAGAAATAAGTTTTGTTTTATACATGGTGTAGGTACGGTCTACAGACTTGCAATTATGAATGTCACCTGAAAAATAATTTATTCATAACTCAGGGAAAGAATGTCTAGGAATTTTCTAACAAGGATACTGTCTCCACTGCACGCCGGAATCTATCTTGAATTTTTGTTTCCAGAGAAGCGTTGTGATGTACCAGGGCCGTGTCCAAAAAAAATATATTTATTCATCCATCGATCAATAATCATTGGATACATCCCTATATATACACAAAATATTTTAACAAACTTTTCATTAGTCTGAAACTCTTGCTACTGCAATAAATTATATTTTGTAAATATTTTTGAAATTATCACAACGCATGTGATGTAAATGTGAATTTCAGTTTGTTATGCACAATTAACTTAAAGGTCTGCAGACAATTTATTTTTCATTTCTGCCATTTAGTTCGGCTGTGCGAGGAATGAGAAAGGTAAACAACGGATAATATTAATTAAATATGGATTTTCATCAAGTAAACACCAACTCAATTGATTAACGGATAATATATCCATAAAGTATTTTAAATATTTTCTCTTTCGAAGTTCAAACCAATGAAAAACAATTTAGGTAAATATATATTACTGTAATTTTTCTACCTTTAAATGAAATTAATTTTGTAACAGGGTCAATTGAATTAAGATTTTTATTCTATTGGCGAATTCCGGAGAAACGTAGCCTTGAAGTTGCAACCATGAAAGTATATCCTGATGAATTGCTAGGCACAAAAATGACAATCAAAATATATAAAGTGTCCACCGCTGTGATCTCGAAATAGTGTGCTGCCTTGTCACGCAGCGGGCCCGGGTTTGATCCCCGGTCGGGAGTTTCCTGGGTGAGGTTTTTATCGTGTTTTTTTGTCACCTGTAGGACAAATGTTAGGAAACTTTAAGGCCCAAACGATCTCCGAACACCATGTAGCCATCGCAATCTTCATCATTCATATTCATCTTAGATTAAACTTAGGAATAAGGACTCTCCTGGCGCACCGCTATCATCATCATCACCCATCATATCATCGGGGCAACGTAACCCCGCCTTCCAGGCGCCCCAACCTCAGACGTGAGTTACAATTACACCAATGCCAGGAGAGAACACCAGAAATGTCCAAAAGGACAAACTGGGGCATTAAAATATATATATATATATATATATATATATATATGTGTGTGTGTGTGTGTGTGTGTGTGTGTGTGTGTGTGTGTGTGGTGTATATTTTATCGCTCTGGCGGCGATTTTGTAGTTCGCAACAAATTCAACATATGACAATCAAATAAGAAAAATAAGAAGTGAAATAGGACCATTTTGATGGGATAAACCTTTACCAAAATCTTAAAAGGTGCTCTAGTGACAGCATTTTAAGAGCATGTATGTTTCTTTTGTTATTTTGATGCATTTTGAACCAATGAATTGAATCGCGTGTACAGTTGATTAAGATGAAAACTGTAGAGTTTACTGGGATACAGCTTGTTACGATGTTCAATTCACTCCAAGTTGATGAAGGTCTTCCACTTAACCCCAAACCGATAGCTTTAGCTTAGCTACAGCAGTGCAAGTTTCCACTCGATAAACCCTGATATAGTCTACCATCGCATATCTGTTCCTTATTTAACGTCTGCAGCTTTATAAGGCAGCAACATTACATGCAGAACTCGTTACCGTAACAGAGTTTGCCTTAATGTTAGCTCCCTCCGTTCTTACAAAATGCAATGTGTGTTATGAAACTTTCTTCCAGTCTAGTTAATGAAATTGACATTTTAAAAGTTGTCTCAGAATTTCAAAATGTCATTTTTAAGATGTACGGCATATTTTATTCTTCATTTATTTACACATTTTTTAAGTTTATTTTTGACTATATGTTTTTATTATATAATATATTACATAATTGTAGCCAGAGCTTAAAATTCCATACATAATAATTCTGCCAGAAGGCAGGTCCTTCACTGCCATCATAGCATTTTCATGCTATGCTTGTAGCTTTACTAGGGTATTGTGTAGGTGTGGTAGCTTCCCTTGCTTTCCACACCGGTGAAGGATAATGGTGATGATGATGATGATGGCCATATGATTTCGGGGACCGTTACCCAAATATTAAAACAAGATATTCGGACCCATGGGACTAATTTAAAAATTGAATTAATTTTCTGGTATGCAGTCTTGACATTATGTATTGTATTGAAAGCCTATGTTTTCCCCTTTACAGAGATTTAGGCGCTACTCCCCCTACAGGGAAGAAATTGAACCATACTAATTTAGTTACAATTGTTTTCGTATAGATGTCATTATGAGTGGTCCGTGGCCAGCGTTCCGCCTCATACTGACATCTAGGAAACCAAGATAGTACTAGGACGGGAAAATTCGGTAAATTTTGCTTAGAGGCCTTTTCATTCAGGCTTAAGGATTTTTTACGAGCCTGAAAATCTTCAGACTCTGGACCCACGGCTTAAAGTCCCTCCCGGATGACTTACTCCTTGGATTTTTCCGTCCTAAAAAATCAATCTACCCCGGCCGGGTTTGAACCCGCGAACCTCGGGACCAGAGGCAAGGAGCGTAACCACTAGTCCACCGCGGCCGACTTGACATTATGTCTGGATAAATAAGCAACTTAAAGCATTATTACTTACTTAAACAATCGTCCTTGGACAAATTTAATAACTTAACTTTACCTGGAAAGAGATGGTCTACCTCCTAGAATGAAATAACATGTTGTACTCTCAAAGACATTACATTTTTATGATATCGTAAACAGAAACCTGGAATTTTTATGTTGAAAATATAACCGTATAGATTTATTTTTTCCAGTAACTCTGAACAAAATAATCACCAATCCAGTTGCTATTATTTATTTAGGCCTACATTAAAAGTTTGGTGGAAATTCGGGAAATGGGATCACAATGTTGAATAAACCAAAATGGATAAAGAAAAGACTAATCGCTAGCTATTGATTACAGAAGTTCAGGAGCTGTCGACATAATAAAATTCATCCTATTTCGTCATGAATTTTACGAGAGAAAATAATCCTGCATTGATAAAGTAGTCTGGTTAATTTTGTAAACAAAGATAAATTAGATAAAATAAAAAAATAAAGTAGGAAAAGAATGAAATATTTTGCAGGGGATCAAACACACGGCTGCATGTATTAAAAGGGAAGTTCCCTTCGCTAGACCTGGTGGAAATTTTCCATGCACAGAGATAAAAAGATCAGCACTTACTTTAAATTTTGAAGACGTGTTATAAATTAACAGAAGCGATTTGTAATTAGTGGAAATAAACAATTTTGTTTGGTCCAGGTTTTAGAAATGAAGCAGTGACATGTTACAATGGTTGTTCACATAATTGTTTTACTTATTTTATTTAATAAATATTTATGTTTGATTGTCTCTCTGATGACTACGGAGTAATTATTTTAATCTGCAGCTGAGAGCCAACCTACATGTGTTGGGACCAATTTTTTCTATTTGTATAAACAATCAAGATTTGTAACGTATGGGCCCTTAAAAGTCGTCACCGTTAATAAAAGATATCCCTACCTGATCAGGATCGAATCTGGAACGCAGCATCTTACTGACTGTTCCAGTGAAGATAAAGATAATGCACAAAGAGAGAGTTGTTATTGTGTCAGATTTTAATCCAAAGGAATCAGTGTAGAATAATACACTGATACGAATCGTACTTGAAATATCATCTGTATCGTTTGACCAGCAAGAGTCGATGTCTATGAGTTTGTTTGTTATTTCGTAACAATTCTTTATTGTGTATTTATCCTCTAAGTTAATATCTTTCTTCAATTCTCTCAGAATTAAACAATATGCACAATAAATTGGAATTCACGAAATAAATTGAACAAAACAACAAAATAAATTTTTTGGATCTTAACATAGTTAAAAATACAAATACAAAAAAAATAAATAGATATATACAGAAAACCAACAACTAATATGCTTGCAATTAACAATAAATCAAGACATCCGTACCAACAAAAAATCAGCGTATTCAAGAGCCTAATTAATAGAATGCTAAAACTGCCATTAAACAAAATTAATTATAAAAAGGAATTGCGGTACATCAAAAAAATGGCTAAAAACACTGGATACATCAGCAAAATTATAGAGAAACTTGTAAGAAAACAAAAGCGGAGAACCGATATAAATAAAATAACAAAACTTGAAAGAGAAACGGATATTAATAATACATGGATTACACTAACCTACACAGGCCACGAAACCATGAAATTGGCAAAAACATTAAGAAAAATAAATAAAAACTTAAACATAGCCTACAAAACTAATAATAAACTAAATAATGTAATAAGTAACAAAATAGAAAAACATAATAAATTTAATGGCAAGGGTGTATATAAATTAACATGCAAAGACTGTGACAAGTTCTATATAGGCAGAACGAAAATAAGCTTCAACATAAGATTTAAAGAACATCGTAACGATTTCGTATACGCATATGGAAAGTCTAATTACGCTAAGCACATAATAAACGCTGGCCATAGAATGAACTCAATAGAAGACACCCTTACAATAGTACACAAAGAGGGAAATCCAACTAGAATCAACATATTGGAAGACATGGAAATTATCAAGGAAATAGACAACAAGCTTTTAATAAATGAAAGCACTCCCAGACTAAACAACCCACTATACGATATCATCAGGAAGAAGCTTTAGTCACGACAAAGCCACATTAGGACCAGCAGCATCAAACATCAACCTGGATGCTGTAGCGAAAAATCAACTGCTGAAGATGGGGCGGATGTCCTGAAAGGCTTACATGCATAAAGATCACATCTTTTAAAAGTTGAGGACGACGGATTTTACCTAAGAAGGTATTTTAACTTATTTTATTTTATTTACATTTTTATCTTATTCTGTAAAATATTAAATCTAAAAAATAAAAAAAATAAATAATGGTTTTAAAAAACTAAAACAACACGCTTTATTAGAAAACCGAACTAAAAAAATTAAACATAATTTTAATTTCCAACACGCTTGGGATAAATAATTATATCATCAAAAGCGTGGGGTGCTTTTTATGATTTTGAGATTTTTTTCTTACGGACTTTACTTTTTCCAATATCTGTTTAATATCAAATATATTAATTGATAAAGAGCACCCCACGCTTTTGATGGTAAAATTATTTATCCCAAGCGTGTTGGAAACTACAATTATTTTTCATTTTTTTAGTTCGGTTTTCTAATAAATTGTGTTGTTTTAGTTTTTAAAACTATTATTTATTTATTAATATGTTGCGGCAAATACAAACGATAGATATCGTGTAAACTTTCAGACTGTGCTTATGAGACAGTGAATCAATGACTTGCTAACTAAACGACCGAGTTGTAGAGAACATAATTTATTAAGTTCATTCTAATTAAAATAAATAAATAAATAAATATAAAATCAGATAACTAGTTTGTACCTGGTTATTCTCAAATCAAATGTGAATATGTACAGAAACTTTGTATAATATGATTCACGAAAACGGCTTGCAGTCCACCACTTTTTGCAGAAACCGTACATTCTGGCATCAAGTTATAATAACGTCTCTGCATATTGCACACGATTAATTGAAATCTTATTAATAATCATCTTGGATCTATAATAGATAAATCTGGTACTTGTGAAAAAGATATTATTAACAGAGTAAATTGTGCAAGAAAGGCGATTAGATCCCTGAATGGTGTTTCATGGAATAGAAATTTGACCAGAAAAACAAAGAAAGGGATTATACAGACAATAATAGAAAGTATACTTACATATGGATCAGAAAGCTGGACAATAAATGAAAGGATGCAAAAAAGAATCTTGGCGACAGAAATGGATAGATTACGGAGAAGTATGAGAATATCCAGGCTACAACATATTCGAAATACATATATCAGACAAGAAATGGATGCACAAGAAACTGTTATCGATAGGATAACAAAGAGAGCTCTACAATGGTATGGACATGTACAAGGGATGCCGGAAGACCAGTGGCCTAAACAGGTGTTGGATTGGATGGTACCAAGCAGAAGGAGAAGGGGAAGAAGTAGAAGAGCATGATATGAGGGAATATATGATGGCATGATGAAGAGGGGTGTGGAAGATGGACAGTGGGAAGATAGGAATCTCTGGAAAGCAGGAATCAAAGGCAAAATGCTGTAAAGTGGAAAGCCTGTATTAAGTATTAAGTAAGAATTAATAATCATATTGTGGTAAACTGTTAATAATTAAACAGTACGTTTAAATTTGGTATATAATATCCATAATAATGAGGAGAAAAATCATTCTACCTTTCCTCTTAATATTAAAGTTTAAAAGAAGTTAAACAATTACAAAGACTATTTAACTCATACCCCAAATGGGAGTCAATGACCAATCACATTTCAATGATCATTGAGTTACAACCAATCACAGTCGTGTTTCGCCTAAAATTTACCAACTAAATTTTATCATAAAAAAGAAAGCACCTCCTTTATAACATTCTGAATAGGTCATAGCATTATTTTGCAGTTACTGACTCTCTAAGTAGTACGGCTACCAGATTGTATATATAGTGCATGAATATCAACAGAAACCGCATGCGAGAGATATTATAAAAACATTTGTAACAATTGAT
This sequence comes from Diploptera punctata, assembly GCA_030220185.1. Lineage (NCBI taxonomy): Eukaryota > Metazoa > Arthropoda > Insecta > Blattodea > Blaberidae > Diploptera > Diploptera punctata. The sequence goes on along the minus strand of JASPKZ010001587.1, from coordinate 2,849,074 downwards.
TATACCACAAAAAAAAAACAAACCACTGTTTGCACTTTCTTAAACGAATTATTTTCCAGGAAATTACGCAGCAAAATATAATTGACATATTTACATCATAGGACATCTGAAATTAATTAATAGCTATAACGTTGGTTATAAATTTCTCCACTAGGATGCATTCTTACAACATCGCGATCTTTTGGCAATAAATAATATTATGACCTGGTTGCAGTGATGAACAAAAGAAGCAAATGAAGCGTACCAATCGTTTCTCATTTGTTTTCAAACATCGCCGTTTACATTAAAAATATAAATATTTTAAAATAACTATAGTTAAATAATGATTTGTGAGTAAACAGCTTAATTTTATTCGTTAAATAGTCCTAACAAATGCCACTCTTGGTTTCCAAATTCTCTACATAAATTCACTCCTCACTTCGTGAGTCGTGAATTTATCGATAATTTGGAAATCACTCGTGGCATTACTTATGATAATTTTCTCAATGACAAGGTTATCACAGACAGTAAATAAAATAAGTGCGTCACGCAGGAACTGCGACACCATAACATAATTCCTAAGTAAATACAAGTTATGGTCTGATTGTGTTGTTTTACGGAATGTATCTTTGTTTTGTTACATCTTAATTTGAAGAAAATAAATTTCTTATCACATTCTAATTAAACATGCCAGACTGTAGTGAAAAAAAAGAAAGAAAAAATTGTATGAGTTATTGCCTATTGTATATGGTTGTATAAATGGCAGAATTTAAGTAATATCTATTGATTCATTTTTATATTACTTTATTAAATATAATTAAAAAATAAAGCATTCATCTTATAGGATATATGGCTAGTTTAACCCATTTTGCCCTACTTATTGGGCGGTTTAAATTTGAATTAGTTTACCTTAGCTATTTGAATTTATTTCTGTAGTAACGGTTTTATCGTTGCTTGTAGGTTATACTGAATGTCAACAATCAGTTATTTTTAACAGTTTTTATTCTTTCTAGAAAAATGCTGTCTTAGTGTAGACGAAGCAATGATTCCATATTTTTTTGGAGCCACAGTACTAAACATCACATCCAAGGCAAACACATAAGAATTGGGTACAAGTCTTGTTGCTTGCATACAAGTCTTGGATATCTCATTCTAGCGGAACCAAATGAGTGGACAGCAATAGACAATACAGTTCTTGAACTTGGTGGTGGTGGATCTGTTGTATTAGACTTTCTACTAGAAATGCCGGAAGAAAAATAATTGTACATGGACAACTTTTTTACTTCATTACTTCTCCTGGGTAGATTGAGAGAGGCCAGCCATCATATCCATAGGACCCATGAGAGAAAATATAATTAAAAAAGGCACTCCTAAATCAGTTGATGTAATGGAGAATCACATCCGCGGCTCTTATGACCAGGTAACAGATAAAAAAATCAGGAATTACTTTAGTTCGTTATCACGATAATATTTTAACAGTTACATACTACCTGCACAGGAACTGAACCTATGAGACAAGAAAAACGCTGGAGTGCACCTGGAAAGAGGAAAATTTCCATTCACCAGCCTCATCGTGGAATACAATCATTTCATGGGAGGAGTAGACAGGATGGATCAAAACATATCATCACATAGCAACATCATCAGAAGTAAGATGTGGTACTGGCTTCTCGTTTCTTTTCTCCTGAGTGTTATTATGAACGCTAACGCTTGGCAGTTATACAGACTAACAATGATTGTGGCATGGATCTTCTGTATTTCATTCGCTACATTGTTCAGACTTATTTCTCCAAGTATCCACAAGTCACATCACGTCCTGCAAGACGGATAGTATCTTATTAAGTGCGACTGGATGGCATTCACCATGTAATAATAAACAGTGAAACTCAGATTTGCAGAATATCAAAAACACTACGAGGAAGTGCAGTGTAGGGTGTCATGTTAATTGTTTTCAAAGACTTCAAAATAGTTTGGCATACATTTCCTCCATAACTGAATACTTAGCCGATATATAACTTACTATCATTTTTGATCTTGTAATTAGGTTTTTAATATGAAACTAGTCTATTAATACTGATGTGATAACTAATATTTAAACGCGTAAACGCCCCTTAAAAGTAAAAACGTGTATTTTGAAATTCCCATATCGTTCATGCCCAGTGCCCCATTTTTGGGACGGCTGGTATCTCAAAACTAAGTGAACAGAACTACTCTTGGTTAATGTTTCTGATATGCTGGTGGTGTGCTGACTTTTATATTAAAATTTAAAACATTTAGCCTAATAATGTTGAGTGATTCCGGGTTATGTGGCCGTGGTCCATAGTTGGTGTTGATACCAGACATTTCGCCCTCAACTGCGGAGGGCATCTTCAGTGGCGAGTGCTTCTAGGCGTGTTTCCTGGTCGGAAGATCTACTTAGATCACTCAACATTATGATTACCGGCCGTGAAATCCTGCATTCAACTATTTAGCCTAATAAATACTTGAGCATAAATCAGTTAAAGGTTAAATAAATTGTTTGGTATAAAATGCGTAGCAAAATAAAAATATATATAACATGACACTGGCTGCAGTTCCAGATTTCTTGCAAACTCCCACTTCTATTGGCCGGATTTCGCCGATGTTTTGTTGACAGTACCTTCTTAGTTTCATTTTCTTAACATTTGATGAGTTCCTTTGGGAAACATCGAAAATTGTGATTGTTTCTCATGAATTCCTATTTCTAATGATCCGATTTTCGAGGTATATTTTTTTCTTGTTAATTGACAGTTGTTTGCTAGGTTTATCCTGATGAAACGAAGATTCTGACCAATATAATGTTAACACACACACAGACACATACATTTTTTTGTGGGTAGAATCAGTAAAGATTTGTATTTTTTTGTAATATTTCCAATAGAACAAACTCAATACCTTCATTATTTCGTAATTAGTTAAAATAAGTTATTAGTATATGTTATATATTATCATCAACAATCACGGATTAAGCCCGGATTGTTCCGGTATCATAGATTCTCATTCAAAGTTTGATCCATCTCTTCTTCGGTCTACCAACATTCTTGCGTCCTATTGGTTTGTATTTAAGTATAATTTTGGGAATGCGATCATCTTCCATTCTTTGAAAATGTTCTTTCCAGTTTTTTCTAGATTATTTTATTCTATCTAAGAGTAAAGATATTTAGCTCATTTCTAATATCTTCACTATATATATTATTAATATGTATAAAATATTTAAATTGAGTTTAGTTTGGGCATAATTATACTTTTTCATTAAACGGCAAACAGGATTTAGCGTTTAGCGATGCTTTCAGATAGGGTATTACCTGGACCAAATGTATTTCACTTTCCCAGATGCGGTCACCTTCCATAGCGCACATTTACTTAGGTATGCGGTGCCCATACCTGCTACTTCAGATAGTCGGCAGATCGGAGGGTACTGATGGCTACTTTACTTCCATATTAACTTACCAGTTATCAGACGTTATCCAACCAACCATTCGCTATTATGGCTGCGAAAAAATCGTTGGTATCGGAATTTGAACCTCAAATTTCTCATCATCACTGGTGCAACAACTCATTTCTGAGTCCTGGCCTCCTCAAGAAGTCTTCTCCAATTAGCTCGGTACTGTGTCTCTCTCCACCAATTTCTTTACCCCACCTCTCTAGCATCTCCATCCACCTCATCCTTCCACCGTAGTTTCAGCCTTCCTCTTTTTCTTCTACCTTCTGGTTGAGTGGACCATATACATTTACATATTTATGACTCTTTCTTATGCCCTGCCCTTCGTAGGCTGGATAATTTAATGCATTTTTTAATTTCCACATCTTTGAATAATGCATATAAATCCTGATTATAGTGTTTTCGCCAGATAAAATTTCACTTATAGGGCCATAAATCCTCCTTAATATTTTTCTTTCAAAAAATTGCAGAATGCATTAATTGTTTTTCCCAATTATCCACGTTTCACATCCATATGCCAAAACTGGTCTTATTATAGTCTTGTATAGTAATGTCTTTGCAGATCTTGACAAGACTTTGCTTTTCATGTTTTTTTTAAAAGCCCATAATAGCGTTTCTTTGCTAGAGATTTCTCGAATACGATTAACAAATGCCAACTCGTGTTATTTTATCACACAAATTACCGTTTCACACTAAAGTGCTTCTACTGCATTTGTCTCTTCAGCATCAAGTAACCCACTAAGCCGATAGCAGTGAATGCTTTAGATTACCGATGGTCATATGCGTGTAGAGTACAGCGCTAGCTGAATACTGTACATAACAAGTAACTCTACAAACTATAAACTTGTGCTGCTAGCAGATCGGCAATCTCACAACAAACATATTTCCGCAACAATGTCTTACGTGTACCAAGTATTCCCTATCGCTAAGATATTAAATTTATGAGCTTTGAAAAGTTAATATTGCAAACTGATAAAGCGGAAATTCAAAATTTTAATCACATTGTGGGTGCCAATACAATACTATCATCTCAAATTAACTCAAATGCATTTACTATTTTCATCTCCACATTCGTTTTCCACACGAAACAAATAGATAATCTTCATACTTTTTTGGGCAGAATATTTTAAACCAATAACAAGTTAGCTTAAAGTTCATCTTCAATTATATATTCGAATACATGATTATATATTATATAATTACATTACTTAATTTACAAAATTATCACATCTAATTATAACTTTATAAACACAGGACATAGGAACACTATGGTACATAAATATATATTATTTGAAAAAATGAAATCAATTTGTGATAAAAAGCGAATAATAGGATTACAATTATTATTATACATTACAAAATAAGACGTATTATAATTAACCAAAGCCATGGAAGAATACTGGAGGAAAAAATAAGAATAAATTATAGGATGGAACTAGGATGTGCTATTTATTTCGTCAACAAAAATTTATTTCGAAACTTATCGTCCAAATTAATTTTTTCCAACAAATATAATGTTAGATGAGTCGACATTTTGTCCAACGATTCCCAATTAATATAAGTTTGCTTTGTAAAATAACAATAATTTTTAGCCAAAGGTATGGCATCCACTTTTATTACAAATTTTAGGTACGTTTTCTATCCGAATATTTATAAATATATTTTATTATAATTTACAGCAATCTTATATCGGCGAAGCGTTATAAAGATTTGCAAACCACAATATCCAAAAAGTGTATCTCCGCAAATGCACCAAATCTGATCAGTTCTGCACAATTTAATAAAAAGAAAAAAATTGAATTGAGAGCTGAATAATATACGAAAATTTGACCGCGATTCCAAAATTGTCTATAACTGGAAAATTTCAAAACAAAATTCCTAATAGAGACGCATTTATTCTAATTACGGAAAACAACATCTGGATGTAAAAGTTCCCCGTAGCAGTTACTCTAAATACTTATTCGTACCGGTATATATATATATATATATATATATATATATATATAAAAGCAGCGAGACATCACTACATCGCTATTAGAACGATGTTGTGTACGAAAATGAAATTTTCTAGTCTTGAATAATTCTGATGGAAATATTTGATATTGTAGCCTCCAGCTATTGCTACCAGAGTGCTGTTAGGAAGAAGTTTAATATTTCAAGAAGCTGTTTAGTAATCGATCCATATTGGATCTTAAATATTTCACAACATTTGTAAGCCCAAACATTAAAAAATAAAATGTAATATTGTAAATTTTAATTTTTAACTTGTTTCATAAGGTGGGTTAACACGGTACTTACTACTATTACTGTTTAATTATATACGTGAACACTTTAATAACAACGCGTTTCTTCCAATCGTGTTGGATGTCCTTCATAACTGCATTCATCGAGCGGCAAAACGTAGCATTTCACAACTTGCTGTCGTCAGAATTAGGCTATGAAGTTTCGTATAAACTGTTGAACCTGTAGTTCGAAAGTTGAATATTTCCTTTCTACTCCTTAAGATATAGTACTTCAATATCAGCGTTTGAGCCATAGAGTTACTTTCTTTGAATCACGTCTTGAAAATTGCAATACGCTCATGAATGTTTACTACATTTGATATCCTGCACTTTTTGTAGGTTATCTTACCAGAGAGAAGTAATAATAAAAAATAATAATATTATTAGTAATATTATTATTATTATTATTATTATTATTATTATTATTATTATTATTATTATTATTATTATTATGTTCACCGCTGTGGTCTCGAGGTAGCGTGCTGCCTTGTCACTCAGCGGGTCCGGGTTCGATCCCCGGTCGGGACAGTTTTTCTGGGTGAGGTTTTTATCGGGGTTTTTCCTCACCTGTAAGACAAATGTCAGGAAACCTTTAAGGCCCAAACGGTCCCCGAAATCATATGGCCATCATCATCACCATCTTTCACAGGTGTGGAAAGCAACGGGAAGCTACCACACCTACAATTCCCTAGTAAAGCTGCAAAACATAGCATGCAGTAAAAGACCTGCCCTCGGGCAGAATTACTATTGATGGATGGATTATTATTATTATTAATACTATTATTGGCGGCTCCGTGGCGCAAGCGATTAAGATGCTCGCCTCTCACCTCTGGGGTCCCGAGATCAAGTCTCGGTCACTCTATGTGGGTTTCGTGGTGGACAAAACGGAACTAGGGAAGGTTTTCTCGGGATTTCTCCTGCCACAATTTAACTCCACCATGTCTCCCTACCTATCTCATCCATTTCGTTTTATTTAATTCATCTGTCCTAGTGATGGTGCATCAGGCAATGTCGTCCGGCACCCTTGTCATTCACAGAACTCTATATAAGGGGTTCATCTCATCTCATCTCATCCCTTGACCCGACCCTGAGTTGGACACGAGTTGAGGATAGTTCTTATTTGTTATTATTATTATCATTATCATTATTATTATTACTACTACTATTAGCGCTACGTAGTGGTAATAATAGTAGTAGTAAAGGTAATAAAACCATAAGAATGCCTAAGAATATTAGGGAACTGGATATCGGCGATATGAAATAATTCAAGTTTGCTGAGGATAGGAACAAATGAAGAGCCTTCATGAATGCTACTTTGAATCTATGAGCCCTGGAAGCCATCAGTTAGTTAGTTGTAATATTGATATGAAACTGAAACATGAAAAAGACTTTCGTGTTTAATTTACGTTTTTACACATTTTCTTAATGTTATATATCATGTTCTATTTCCATTACTATAAATTAAATTCGTTTGCTAGTTTTTAGGTTGAGTGTAGTTGTTGGTTGTAATATTGATATGAACGTGGGACATGAAAAGGACTTTTGAGTGTAATTTACATTTTTACATATTTTCTTAATGTTATGTATCATGTTCTATTACTATAATTTGAATTCTTTTGTTAGGTTTTAGGTTGAGTGTAGTTTAAGTAAGTATTTAATCCATCTGCGATCAGAATTGAATGCTATTTTGTGTTCTTGGGACTGTATTATTTATAACCTTGATATCATATTAATATGAAATCCTATTTTTCCTTTTGATCATTGTAAAATTATTAAAATTATGTGTTGTATGAATTCCTAATCTGTACAACTCCCAAAAAATGTTGGATCAAATGATATTACATTCTCCAGTTAAGAAGAGATCCTGCTGCACTCTCTGGCTTTAAGTAAATTTCGTGCTCTTTTTGTTAAATTATTGGCAGTTGTTTTCATTTTATCACTAAGTCGGTATATCGCGAGACAGACGTGTCCTCATTGATGACAAATCTATTTGGCAGGAGAGAAAAATAATAGGTAATACAAAACAGAACCAAGAAATGGAAGAACGTTTCTCAAGCAGAAACTGGCTAAACTAAGCGAATTCCCATTACGTGTGACAGTAATATAGCCAGATATTGAACATAAGGGGAAGGATCTTACTCCTAACATCCATCCATAGTAATTCTGCCCTAAGGCAGGTCCTTCACTGCAATCATAGACATTTCATGCTATGCTTGAAGCTTTACTAGGGAATTGTAGGTGTGGTAGCTTCCCGTTGCTTTCCACATCGGTGAAGGATGATGATAAGAATGATGATGATGATGATGGCCATATGATTTCGGGAACCGTTTGGGCCTTAAATTTTTCCTGACATTTTTCTTACAGGGGAGGAAAAAACTCGATAAAAACCTCACCCAGGAAAACTGCCCCGACCGGGGAACGAACCCGGGCCCGCTGCGTGACAAGGCAGCACGCTATCTCGAGACCACAGCTGTGGACACTCCTAACTTATATACTAGATATTTAAAATAATGTATTACTAATATTTAAACATAAAAATTGTTATAAAACAAAATCCATCCTCCATCTTTAGCAAGTGAATATGTTGAGAAAACCCTCTGGAGTTACTTTTACTTCACTACGTACGTTAAGCAGTGTTAGACCATTTATACTCTTTTAATTATGCGAGTTAGATAAATGACGTCAGTCTATGAAACGTGGAAAAACTGCTTTTGGATAAACTGTTGTCATGGGTACAGTATATCCAATTTTGAGAAGTTGGTGAGTGCTTTGGATGACGTATGATGAACATGAATCGAGACTCTTAACGACAATTGAAGGGCGGCTGTTAAGTGTAAGAGAATCCCATTTCGTTTTCCACCTTTGAGATAATAAAAAAACACTCTTCTCCGAAAAGTACGCCCGGATAAAATTCCAAAATGATATAAAAAAATGGCTCTTCCAACCCTACTTTATGGTTCTGAAACCTTGACTCTTACTACAGGCAAATTTAATCGGAGAGTAGCTGCAGAAATGAAGTTATTAAGACCTTTAGCGGGTTATAGGCTTTATGACCACATGCGTAATGAAGATATTTGCAAAGCTCTCAACACTCCTGCAATAACTGAAACCATTCACTTATAAAAGATAATTGGCAGGAACACCTTCTTAGAATGCTAAACAATTGACTACCTCTGCAGCTATTGAACTACAGACCCACAGGACGAATAGACCTAGGAGGACCTAAGAAGAGATGGAGGGATCAATTTCTATCCTGAAGCGGAACAGGATAATGGCCTAATCCATACCTGCAAATTGATGACGATGACCTTTGAAATTCAGCTTCGTTTGTAGACACACACACACACACACACACACACATGATATGAAAAGAAAAACATATGCTTGAGTCGGGATTCGAACCCCAGTCTCTAAACAATGTATATGTTTAGCGGTCTAACGACCTGAGCTACCCAAGTATTCCAATTCAAACATACTTTTTTCTTATATGTGTATTATTCTCAATTCACACAAGAGGTAGCGGAAATTCGTTCCTTCTGACATCTAAGTCTAACAGTTAAGCAATTTTTTTAAAGAGAATAGACTATTTACTTTATAGCAGTAACGCTTGTATATTTAGATGTTATAACTATATTTTTGACATTTGGCAATGAAGGCAAATATGATATGAAAAGAAAAATTAATGCTTGAGTCGGGATTTGAACCCGAGTCTCTAAACATATATATATTCATTTATTTATTTATTTTGAAGATGAGTATCTCTGATGATTTAAGAATATTTTTCTTGTTTATATGTTTTAAAAATGAAGGTCATATGTCTATCGCGATTATAATTCATTTAAACATGTTTTATTTTATCTTTAAGCCTAAATGAATATTTCATTATTATCTCAAACAAAAATCAATTTAGCATATGTAGATAAATATATGTAGCATATATATATTTTTAATGTATATTACAAATTGTGTCTGTCACATACGCTTCTGTCATAATTTAAAATCAATTATACTCCATAATCAATGAAAACTTATCTTATGGAACGCTGAAGTTGAATACTCGCCTGTTTTTATGAAACAGTAAATGCTTAACTTTAATGCAGTTATATTACAAAAGATAGAAAATTGTGATTATACGAAAGCACATATCAAAACGCGGCAAAAAATGCTATTGTTTACTTGGAAGCTCTTAAGCTTCTTTCCATAGTTGATAGCAGGTTCGGGGAATATTACTAATATAATGAATAAGAGATTCCAAACACAAAACAGTTCACAATAAAACGTACTCACTCATGTATGATATTACCGACCCTTGCTTCCAAACGTGAATATCCGATTAAATACAGCATTAGTAACATTCTACTGCCATTTTTAAACACATCCTCATAAATAAATATATAACTCTGAGAGTATAAAAGTTTAAAATTGTATTTTAACAAGTGGAGTGGATCGATGAAAGAAATATAATCTAGCAAACATGTGACAACAATTGAGGGGTTAGCGTCCGCCCAACTGAGGATCACATCCCCGAGGGTTACATAAATAAAAGAATGTGATCTGTAAAATAAGACTTTAAGTAACTTAGGTTGTGGGTCTACATAACCCCACAATTGATATCTCATGAAGAGTGACTCAGAACTTATAGTCGGGCCTGGAGAACTTTTGGTTACCATGCTAGCTTCTGGATCTGAAGTTTGCGGATTCTAACCCCACTTGCGTCGACGAATTTTAAGGAAATAAAAATCTTTAATATGGCTACCTTCGGAAGGGATGTGAAGCCTTGGGACTCGTTAGGTTAATTTATGACACCTAAAATAACATAGTAGGAAATGAAAGCTAACTAATTCAACGGTTATAGAATTCCTTAATTGGTTTCAATGTTTGTTTCTGTTTGTGAAAGGAAACTGTAGCAAGAATTTATAGACTCTAAATACTAAAATATAATTTTACGATTAATAGTAATAACTGGAAGGCGCACAAACGTGCACATGAGTCTGTTACCAACATAGGAACCCCAAACTAATGGTACCTATCCCTCTAAGGTGTAATGAATAAAATGTGGATTTGGAGTGGGGTAAATGACTTTATGGGAGGAGTCATCGCCCTTATAAGGAAAGGACATATGACAAAACGCTCTCACATACACTCACACTCATACGTTCTACAAGAAATAAGTCCTACAGCAACCGTACGCGACCATTAGTAAATTTTAAAATCTTAAGTATTTTAAAAACTAAGACAATTAGTAACTCAGAATTTTAAATGATATTAAATACATGTGGATTTAAGTAAAATCATCAACTCCACTCCGAATATTAGTGATATATAAAATATTTTAAGTCTATTAAGTTATTAGTGCAACATTACTCAATAAACTGGAGTAATACGTTTAAATTTATTTATAATTACATAAATAATATAAAAATTCCTGAGTTATCATATTCTACCTTGAGCGAACCAGCACAAAACATATTTTGAGCGAAGATATAACGTGTATTTTTAGGAAGAATCTAACATATCGTAGTTGATAGGTATTACTTATGTTCGTCAATAAATAAGGCTACATTTTTCGAAGAAAACGGCCAATTATTCTAAAGTGAATCATCAAAGTCGTAGATTTAACATATTTATGTCTATTGTTTTGATGGAAGCAATATGTCACAGGATATTAAATAAAATGTTTCATCGTTACTAGAAATTTGTTAGAAACCTTGAGAAGGGAACGGCTTAGAAGAAAAAATTGGATTTGTGTGTTACATCAATAGAGTAATACTAAATACATGTTTTATCTCAGAATCTGAGAAAAAATATACAATTTACTGGTATGCCTCAATTAGCATTAAGAACATTTTATACGGAAGTAACATTGTTACAATTTCTGACTAACATTTTAAACAATTCTGTTACTATCATGCTCAAAATTCGACATTTTCCTGGATTAATTTTACTTGATTTTTTAAATGTATAGTTATAAAGAATTAAGATATTTCTTGCATGTGAAATTATTTACTTTAATTTGTAGCTTATACGCTATTTTTAACTAATCATAATATTACTCAAAACCTAAGAAACTATGAAATGCTGAAAAATATGGAGATCGAGATTTTTTTTAACTATACCTCTAGCTTTAGTATAATTTACTTCTTGTTTAACTGAAACTAATAGAAATAGAATTAATTAGTTTATGGGTTGTTTTGGCTGCTATAACAAAAAGAGCCCAAATCCCTTTAATTTCGGAAATTAATTTAAATGTTTCACATTTTCAGAACTACATGTGTCAAACATTTTCAAAGTCATGGTATTTGAAGCATTCGTAGATAGAATAATCATAAGACAATAATTAAATTATTTAAAATGTACCTGTTGGTAGGTGCCGTCGTACTCAACTCTATGAAAAGAATATATTTAAAAATTATTCGGAGGTCTTTCGGAAGTTAATTTCCATCATCAGCAGGGTGAGTATGCGTTACTAGGTATTGTATCTAAGATGTTGTAGACGTTGATAGTACTGATGCGTCGCTAAGAGCAACGGACAGTACGCAAGTGCTACTAGCGACGCATCAACTCTACAACATCTTAGGTACACCAACTTGTAACGCATACTCATCCTGCTGATGATTGAAGTCAACTTCCGAAAGGCCCCCAAATAATATTATAAATATTTTAATAGAGTTGAGGACGACGGTACCGGCGAACAGGTACATTTTTGATGATGATCTTGAACAAGATTTCCGGGCTGATGGCTTGTAGTTTCCCGACGTTTCGCCAGAGACTGCGTCCGGCATCCTCAAGGGTTGTCTTGAGACTGGCAATTTTGTCGACTACCTGCCCTATTTATACATTTATCCGCGACGTGTTCTCTGCGCGGTTCGTTTAACACGACGCAGAGAACACGTCGCGGATAAATGTATAAATTGGGCAGATAGTCGACAAAATTGCCAGTCTCAAGACAACTCTTGAGGATGCCGGACGCAGTCTCTGGCGAAACGTCGGGGAACTACAAGCCTCAAGACCACGGCCAACAGCCCGGATATCTTCTACAAGATCATCATAGTAACTCCGGCCGTGAAAGCCTACGTCAATATATTAGGTATATTTTTATTTATTTTTTAATTTTTATCTTATTACTACTCGCCTCAACGTGATTTGATATGAATGTTATTTGTATCGATATAGAATAAGTAATATATTTTTATTTGTTGTAAAAATATATATATATATATATATATATATATATATATATATATATATTAGTGACTCCTTGGCAGCTAATTACGTGTTGGCTATCTTTGTGTGGTTAAGTCACTTAACATTAACATATTTGGCGGCGTTAGTGTTCTGTCTGCTGATGTCATGAATTAGACGTGATGAGCTAAAACAGTGCATCGTAAACCACACTCTAGTCAAGTCGAGAGTCGGAAATTCGATAGTACGGAATGAGCCACGCTTCTCCAGGTGAGGACACGTCTCACATATCTTGTGCTGGATCCGTCAATGTAGGTGGAATCTAGAAAATATGTTTGTGTGGAGACCATGCCGCTGGGGCAGACTTCCCATAATGCGTACTATGTTATTGAAGTGGGTTCATGTACAATGAAACATTTTGTTTAGGCTACTTTATTTTCTAATTTAATCGTAATATAGGCTTTCTGCGCGAGGCCATGAAGCTCTGTGATCCTCGTGCTTCGTGGAGCCGAAATTACAATTTATAACATTTGTTTTGAATAACCTGAACTTTGCTCTTGTGACACTTGGAGAGGATGTTCCAGGCTTCTCAACTGTACAACAATGCGCTGTTGATCACAGATTTGTAAAGTGTAAGCTAGAACCTGTCAGAAAATGATTTTTTTGTCTAATGCCACCAGGGTGTCTTTTATGAAATTTCTAGCTTTCTCTCCTGGAATTGGCGGAATTGTAATTAATTTATTAGGTTGGGGCACCTGAAAGGCGGAGTTATGTTACCCCGATTATACGATATGTGATAAATGATAATTAAGCGCCAGGAGAGTTCTTAACCTAAACTTAACCGAAATTCCATACCATGGGCAACCACAGGAACAATTACCCTTAAGAAAAAATTCCTATGGTCTGACCAGGAATCGAACCCGGGATCTCATGAACAGTAGTCGGTAACACTGACCACTAGCCCATGAGACTGGTATGAGAGTTGAAAAAACCATATAAAAACGCTACCACTGCATTAGCTCTAAGTATTTTGAATTTACGGTTGGAATTCAGATGGAGAACAAAATACTCGACGATGGCGATGAGCAGAATTTTTTATATCCTTATGTGATTTGGATTGGATAATCTTCTATGGATTTATTGAATAGAATCGTCTAGGTTTTGGTTTTGTTTATCTTTATGTACTATTTCTGGAATCAAAGAGAAATTAAATTTAGTGCATTTTGTAAAAATGAATTATTCGCAATAGGATCAAAAGATAGATTGAAAGGAAAGATGGGTATCTTCGACGAATGACGCCGGTATCGATACATAAGACAGTAGGAATATCGGTAATACATATAATGTACACAATAGGGGGCAAAAAAACTGCACCTCGAGATAGTCCCATCAAACGGTTTGCAGTTGGATTTATACCAACTATCCGACACATAAAATTGTCGGTCAGTGAAGTATTGACTATATTTTTAATTAATGATTCCGAATTTTCAAATACTAGTCAGTGATAAATAATTCAATGTATCTATATTGTATCCAAAGCTTTCATACTATCAGCGAATATCACAATGTCACTATGAAGCCAGTGACAATCCATGTAGCAAGCTTCAGCGGAGTCAACTAAATCCAAATTGGTGAATTGGTAAATAGCTTCTTCGAGACTTCAATTTTGAGCCGTACAAAAATGTATTTCTCCAACATTTTGTCGAACACAGACAGAAGATTGTTTGGTCTCACGTTGTCCGGTTTAGAGGAGTATTTACCAAGTTTCGGATGGGCTTAAAGGCTTTGAACATTTCCCTAGATCAAGGAATTATTTAAGTTTAATACAATTCTTGTCAATGCGTCAGAGAAATGGCTTTTGTCGGGAGGTGCTTTACATTGAGGTTTGAAATACCGACACTGCGAGGGACACGTTTTGGTTTGAGGTTCCGAACAAGAGTAAGTGATGTTGATATCGGGAAGAATATGTGGGGTGGGATTGCGAAGAAAAGTTGTGACCACCTTTTTAAAAAAAGGATGCTCGCTACTTCTGGACTTCTAAGCTCCATTGTTCTGGTTGCGGAGATATCAGATGCCGATAGTTAATATCTGCATAGTTTGCTAATGGAAAGTTACGTGTCAATTTTTAGCTTGTTTTCCTCAATAAAGCAAAAGCTTTAAGTTTGATTTTTTTCCATTCATATAAGGAGTCTATCAAAGACAAAATAGTATTTTTCATAAATAAGTGTGATTAAAGTCTGTCTGGAGAAGATAACTTCAGGTTCAAGTTCTTCTTTCTTAGGTTAGATTCAAAATAAATGTATATATAGTTAAATTGAAAATATATAAAATTATTATTCTACCAGTCATATTAAATGGATGCGAAACATGGACTCTTACTTTAAGGGAGGAAAGGAGATTACGAGTATTTAAGAATAAAGTTCATAGGAAAATTTTTGGACCAAAGAGAAATGAACAGACAGGTGAATGGAGAAGACTGCATAAAATGAATTACATGGTCTTTATAGAAAGCCAGATATAACGAGAACCGTTCACTAGACTGCGATGAGCAGGACATGAGGCACGAATGGGGAATAAAAGAAGTGCATGGTAGCTACTTGTAGGAAACCATGGGAAAAAAAACTCAATTGGTAGACCAAGAATGAGGTGGGAAAATAACATTAACTAAGATTTGAGGGATGTAGATTATACAGGGGATGATTGGAAAACATTGGCTCAGGATAGAGATGTGTGGAGAGGTTATGTCCGCGCGGACATGAACCTACGGGTTCGATATAGTGCCAGTGAGTTAGTTATATATATATATATATATATATATATATATATATATAATATATATGTAATATATATATATATATATATAATATATACTCTCTACTAATTGTATAGAAAACAGCTTGTCCTCCTCTGTTTATTATACTATTGTTGTGTTTTTCGGGGAACGGGAAAAATTGGTTTCAACGCCACCATTTTCATTCCTAACTAGACATGCGCCCTTGTGACTATGACTTATTCCCAAACATCAAAAACTCCTGCGAGGCAATCGATTTAAATCAAGAGTTGATATCCAGGATGTTCTATATCGATCAGATGAGAGAAATATCCAGACATGGTACTGAAAATGAAGTGCCCCGTATTCCAGGGATTTGACAACGTATAGTTGACCCGACAGGAGACTATAAATGAAGTTCGTAATGTCCAAAAAAACCTAAGTATTTATTTTTGTGATGTTATAGCAGTGTTGCCATTGCTTATTCAATGGCCTAGTATATATATATATATATATATATATATATGCGATTGCGATGTAATTTAGTGAGTTGTGAGCAAGCCCGCGAAAATTCCTGAATCGGTAAAACCATTTTTAATAGGTGGCGCGCGAGTCGTTCAACAAATTGTAAGTATATAACCCCTCAACCGATGTTCATTCAAATTTGTACATTGTAAGGAAAATAGAAGACCTAGGAGAAGAAATTTTCGTATATGCATACACAGACGACATCGTAATCGGGTCAACGGATATAAGTAAACTTCAGAACGCCATAACAACTACGGAAGAATGGTGTAAAGCCCACAGCTTCTGTATAAACAAAGCAAAAACAGAAATGATGGTGTTCAGAAACGGAGGAAAGATCCCTGCCACAACAGAAATAAAACTGGACAAAGACGAGATCAAAATAGTAAAGGTGTTTAAATATCTAGGCATTACTTTACAACCCAGTGGAAGAAGCTTCACAAAACACTTAGCAGAAAGATGAACGCAAGCAATAATGACAATTAATGATGTACGCAATATACAAGCTCTAAGCCTGGAATCAGCGATGAAACTATTCAATGCAAAGATCCTCCCAATAATAACTTACGGGATATAAATCATATGGCCACATCTTACAGAAGCTAATCTGAACACGCTGGAAAAAGCGAAAGCTACATGCATAAAAAGAGTAATAGGAGTATTAAAATCGACAAGAAGCCGTCTAGTGTACCTACTGGCAAGGTAGACTTACCTTATCGAGGACTTGAAAACAGCTTACCTACTACCAACCACGGAACCCTATGAATATGCGCTACAAAGACTACACAGAAAAAGAGAGGAAGTATGGCCGGAATTCTTCAGCACCGGAGCGATGATAGACATGAACTGTACAGAAGCAAATTTCCAGATACGACACGTCATCACAAGATTAAGCGTGCATGGATTCCACCACCTAATGTGTAGAGATAAAACATTCCATGACCCGAAAACATCATGCATATGTGAAGCGTGTGAATAGAAATGCGAAAAATATCACATCGAAACATGCAAACAAAGAACAAAAACAATTAGTGATTACGCAAGACAAAACCTAAAGTGTTAGTGATTGTTAAAGTGCTGTGTTATCACCTTTTCACAATTGTGCGCAATCCATTTATATATATTGAAACTTGTACATGCATATTTTGAAATATGGCTAGTATTTAACCGCAATATATTATGCTCTAAAACCATTAGGTGCACAAGTTCACCTCAAACGAAAATTTAAAAATCGCTCTAGCAGTCACTTTTTTTTTATATTTCACAACGAGACTTAGTATATGCTATTAAAATAAATAGAGGTAGGTATTGTAAAATAATCAGAGAAATCCGACCATTAGAAATGGGAGTTTACTAAAGTTCAACATTAAAAGTTGACTCTGGCCACCTCATGTTTGTTTCTTCGCATATTTTAATTAACCTTAACTTGACATTGTATTATATAAGATAGGTTAGTTTAATTAATTTAAACCGCTCCACAGATCCTTATGAACTTCCTTCTGCTTACACAACTAAAAATAAAAATACATATTTCATTTATTTAGGTGCAGCAGCGCATGCCTGAGTATTAGCTTGTAATATTTCATTTTATAAATGCTAACACAAAATAATAAACAATAAAGAATTTCAGTAATTATGAGGCATTAATGCAATGAGATGATCTGCAAAAAAATTGATTAACAATAATTATATGCAAATAATCATTAAGGAAAATAATACCAGAATGATTATAGTCCTCTGTGCAAATGTGGTTTGAGCTGTTTGGAGGGGCGACTAGCGTGTAATAGAGTTCTTACAACATAGATGTCAGGAGCTATCAGTAATTATTGCCAATAGAGTAACAGTGTGTTTATAATAAATAAAAGATACATATATTCCTTTTCATGTTAAATTTCTCATCAATAATGTATTAGCTTAATAGAGTGAGGAAAAGGCTAGAATTTGTTATCACATGATTTAATAAAGGCACATTTACAAGTGTTACACCAGACGTTATGCTTGGTTGCCATGTTGTACTTCATACTCGTGTATTAGAACGTTTATCTCTTTCGTACGTATGTTCTGTTTTAACAATTTTTGGATTCGATTTGAGGTTCATGTGCCTTCAAATCGATATATACCTTTCGAAAAATTAGAACACTTTTTGTTTTAATTCTTGTCCGCAAGTAGAAACAGATTGTTCATCACACGTAGAAATGCTTATTTTAATGTCGAGATAACTTTTCATGGCCGCGCGAACATAAATTCTCCATATATCCCTATCTCAATTTAATGTATTCCCATCGGTCCCTGTTATAATTCACCTCCTTCAAATCATGGAATTAACATTACCCACCTCAGTGTTGACCCCTCTAAACGGCGCTTTCTCTCTGGCTTCCTTACAATGAGTTTTCATGTCCCATTCGTGCCACAAGTACTGCCCATCGAAATCTACTAGACTAATTGTTTTTATTACATCTGATTTCCCATAAAAATAATGTAGTTTATTGCCATGTAGTCTTCTCCATTCACCTGTCTGTTTCGCTTTCTTCGCTGCAAAATTTTTCTTAGGCATTTTATTCTCAAATACTTTAATATTTTCTGAACCCTTAAAGTAAAATTTCATGTTTGACATGCAACAACTGGAAGAATAACAGTTTAATATATTTTTAGTTCAACATTTTTGAAGAAGTTGGAATAACAAAAAGAAAAACTGAATGTGAGAAATAATATTAACATACCAGTGTTGAAGTTTTTACTTTCAATACTGTAAATTTCTTCGTAGAGCCTCAATTTTACCCTCTGTTAATTTTCTTTATTTACCCAAGAATATAGTCCTACATATTTTATCTTCGTATTCGACCTTCTCCCCCCCCCAAGAGAATTCGACACGCCAACCTTACACAATCATCTGTGATAATAAAGGAGAGGTGGTAACGAGTATTGATTGATTACAAAGCTTTGACTGGGAAGTTAAAACATTCTTTCTTCACAACCTAAAGTCATACATGATGATTACCTTGCCAATATAATTTAAGTAGTATCTTCAATTTCAGCTTTAAAAAAAAAATTATATAAACACTCTCTCTCCCTCCCTCCCTCTCTCTCTCTCTCTCTCTCTCTCTCTCTCTCTCTCTCTCTCTCTCTCTCTCTCTCTCTCTCTCTCTCTCTCTCTCTCTCTCTCTTTATCAATGGCATGCATTCAATCCCAGCTACCCTAGCACTTCTGAGGTAATTAGTATATCAATAATTTTGGATTAAAATAAAACATTTTCCAAATTTAAATCAAATTAATTACGCGTGAAAATCAAAATTCAAATTCCCGCCACGCCAGCAGGCACAGCTTGCAAAGTTCTGTATCCAAATAGAACTCATTTAAATTAATGTTTATTTCAATAAATTATTATGGATATCAGATGTATTATTACCTAATTTCATACCAGTGTTGAGTTCAGTATTTATCACAAAATCATAATTCCTCGTATTGACTGAAAACTTTAATATTATTTAACTATCAACAATTTTCTCGTTACTAGAATTGAGTAAACATAACACGACAGTTCAACTACTTACTTCGTTCATATTATTAACGATAAAGGTTATCGATAACAAAATATTACATTGAGGAGGGTTCTGGTAATGAGGACCCTGGCGCCATCTGCTACGTCAATAGTATATTGTCATGTTCCTATTTTACATAGAATAAAGAAGACAGTAGACTTTTGTGCAGTGACTCTGAATGAGTTTGTTAAGATTAAGGATAGGAGTTGTATGTAATTATACATTCATTCATTTTGCTTATACATAGGTAAAATTGATAAATGTCCACGAACTAGAAACTTACATATTTTTATTTATTTATTTAGCCTGGTGGAGTTAAGACCATGTGACCTTCTCTTCCACTCACCAGGACATACATATATTACATCAGAATATAACAATCATAATTAAATCTTATATTAAATATTAAATGAAGATTTAACCAATAAGATAATATATATTATATTATGATCTATAATACAACCAGTTAATGATAGTTAAGATTAAGACTAAAACTAATAATAAAATGTATTCTAACAAGATAAATTAAATTGTTGTTAGATCGCCCCTGTCTAATGTAGAGGCTTAGATAAAAAATAAAACAAAAAATAATGAGATACAGAAAACTAATTTTACGGTTATACAATGTTTAAACAAATGAAAATATTTCTTAATTTTAATATTATTTTAATAAATAATCAAATGTATTAATTGTTAAAATAATTCCATCAGTGAGGTGTATAAGTTAGTTTGTTATTAAATAAATCTTCAGTTTTTTTAAAGATGTTATAGTTTGACAGTCTCTGACGTAGGGCGGAAGGGAATTCCCTGTTTTGGTAAGTGAGACTGTAAAAGATAATGAATAACACACAGTGTGATGAGGAGGGATATATAGGAGAATGTGCTGATGGGATCGAGTGTCAAGATTATGTGTGTCGGATAGTCTGATGAAGCGGCGTGATAAATAATTACGCTATGATGTGTGAAGTAATTTATAGAGAAGGGATAGGGAATGGACAGTCCTACGATCTCTTAGACGATGCCACGATAATTGTTGCAGGGACGGTTGTAACATGGTCAAATTTGCGAATACTACAAATAAAACGTGCGCAAGAATTATGAACACGTTGCAGTTTTTGAGTGATAATAATATTTAAGTCTGTAAAAAAGAGGATCAAAATAATCAAAATGGGGCATTGCAAGTGTTTCTACTAATATTTTCCTGAGAGCGAATGGCTGACAATTTCTTACGCGATTTAATGAATGTCATATATAAAAATGTATCATTCCATATTTTTACATATTTGATCAGAATTGCATATTTTTACATATTTTAAAGATTTTTATGTAAATTTACATATTATCTTAATTACACGTATAAAAATACCATAAGCGGAAAATGATTTAAAACAATATTTGTTTACATTAAAACACCCAGATACCTGATTGTACATTGAAACTATTTTTCCAACCTATATAAAAGCTGCTTGAGAAATAGTCAAAGAAGATTTCCATTTACTAAACACAAAATAACATAGATACACAAAGGCACTGAAAGCTCGGGTTTAGTGTTCCACATTGCAAGATCTCTTTTAAAGCCTGAATGATCTAGTCTGTTTGTGAATGAAATAGTAGAAATATGTAGGGGGCATGTCGTTGTATAGTTGGTTAAAGCAATATCCCAGAAGCCGGAAAATTGAGGGTCGAGACTCGGATGGGGTAGGATTTTAAAATTACTTAACCTTAACCCTGGGGTCGACTCAGTCTATAACAAAAATTAATACCATACTATGTTGTGGTGGAAAAGACGGCTATCACACAAGGCTGACACCACGTGCCGAGGGTCTAGATGTTGTGGTGGAAAAGACGGCTATCACACAAGGCTGACACCACGTGCCGAGGGTCTAGATGTTGTGGTGGAAAAGACGGCTATCACACAAGGCTGACACCACGTGCGAGGGTCTAGATGTTGGTGGAAAAGACGGCTATCACACAAGGCTGACACCACGTGCCGAGGGTCTAGATGTTGTGGTGGAAAAGACGGCTATCACACAAGGCTGACACCACGTGCCGAGGGTCTAGATGTTGTGGTGGAAAAGACGGCTATCACACAAGGCTGACACCACGTGCCGAGGGTCTAGATGTTGTGGTGGAAAAGACGGCTATCACACAAGGCTGACACCACGTGCCGAGGGTCTAGATGTTGTGGTGGAAAAGACGGCTATCACACAAGGCTGACACCACGTGCCGAGGGTCTAGATGTTGTGGTGGAAAAGACGGCTATCACACAAGGCTGACACCACGTGCCGAGGGTCTAGATGTTGTGGTGGAAAAGACGGCTATCACACAAGGCTGACACCACGTGCCGAGGGTCTAGATGTTGTGGGTGGAAAAGACGGCTATCACACAAGGCTGACACCACGTGCCGAGGGTCTAGATGTTGTGGTGGAAAAGACGGCTATCACACAAGGCTGACACCACGTGCCGAGGGTCTAGATGTTGTGGTGGAAAAGACGGCTATCACACAAGGCTGACACCACGTGCCGAGGTCTAGATGTTGTGGTGGAAAAGACGGCTATCACACAAGGCTGACACCACGTGCCGAGGGTCTAGATGTTGTGGTGGAAAAGACGGCTATCACACAAGGCTGACACCACGTGCCGAGGGTCTAGATGTTGTGGTGGAAAAGACGGCTATCACACAAGGCTGACACCACGTGCCGAGGGTCTAGATGTTGTGGTGGAAAAGACGGCTATCACACAAGGCTGACACCACGTGCCGAGGGTCTAGATGTTGTGGTGGAAAAGACGGCTATCACACAAGGCTGACACCACGTGCCGAGGGTCTAGATGTTGTGGTGGAAAAGACGGCTATCACACAAGGCTGACACCACGTGCCGAGGGTCTAGATGTTGTGGTGGAAAAGACGGCTATCACACAAGGCTGACACCACGTGCCGAGGGTCTAGATGTTGTGGTGGAAAAGACGGCTATCACACAAGGCTGACACCACGTGCCGAGGGTCTAGATGTTGTGGTGGAAAAGACGGCTATCACACAAGGCTGACACCACGTGCCGAGGGTCTAGATGTTGTGGTGGAAAAGACGGCTATCACACAAGGCTGACACCACGTGCCGAGGGTCTAGATGTTGTGGTGGAAAAGACGGCTATCACACAAGGCTGACACCACGTGCCGAGGGTCTAGATGTTGTGGTGGAAAAGACGGCTATCACACAAGGCTGACACCACGTGCCGAGGGTCTAGATGTTGTGGTGGAAAAGACGGCTATCACACAAGGCTGACACCACGTGCCGAGGGTCTAGAAATATGGGAGGTTTAACCTCCCAATACCCCTAAGACATGTGGTCGAATCAATTTGTAAAAGAAAAATGAAAATATCCTTCATACAACGTTGTCAAGCATTTAACTGTCCCATTCCTTCAAACTTGATCTTAAAGTTAAAATTTAAATCTATATAAAATTAAACATTAATGTGTATAATATTATGAATTTTAAAGAATTTGTATGTAGTCTTACATATATTACATAATGTTATTACGTGAATATGTACATATTTTGCATGTTAATATTACGTAAAAATTCTGGCCTGAGTTATGATATAGTAATTTAATGTTTTGTTACTTTCTTTCTAACATTATCATGTTAAATTGCAAATTAATATAAATTTTCCTACATAAAATTTTTCCTTTTCCTTATTTATATATCCTTCTAGACAGAAATTTAAAAGTAGTCGTATATATTACATTTGTTTAGCTTTAGGCAGGAATCTCTGGCGACAAATCACTTTGGGTTGAAGGAGAAACACTGTATTCTGGAATATTTCTAAATAATAAAAATAATAATAATTTAACATCTTCATGTCTCAAGTTGTATTAATGATTATTCAAATAATATTAGTTATAATTATTTTTGTTATAAACGAGAATTAAATTGAGTTTTAGCTTAGAAATTTTTAAGGTGTATCGAAATGCTATGAGTAAACGTTGGATTTCCTTATAGCAGAGAGGAATATTTTATAATGAAGGAGGGGCAATTTATTTTGCTTTCCTAACTATATCGTCCAAAGTTTTTATTTGAATGAAACGTTCATCTTCGGCTAATGCATTCCGCTCTCGTTAAATGCAGAAAATTTGTTTTAAGCTGTTCCGTAACACTACTTTAAAAAATTATAAACTACCATTAAGGTTCTTATTAATTATTTAAAATAATACAAATATTGTACCTGTAATGGCAGTCGTCCTCAGAAAAAATATATTGTTTGAAATATTCAGCTAGAAATTTCAGAACTAGTTCCATTTGAAAGCTGTTCTGTTGGGTACTCATTGTGTAACAGCAGCCAACAGAACAGCTTTCAAAATGGAACTATATTCGAAATATCCAGCTGAATATTCTAAACAATATTTTAGTTGTTGAAGACGACTGTCATCACAGCTAGAATTTATATTTTTCTAAATATACGTTCAGGACGCAGTTACCTACATGTTTTTAAGTCCGAAACTCTGGCCTAGTTATTACATTGTATCTTCGGTATTATTTTTACAAAACAATATATTTGATTACAAAGTACAACTTATTCCTATTCGTTGTAATATTTTAAGTTTTTATCCCAGAATTTGCTCTCAATGTGAGTTGTTAAGAGCAGCTTCAGTAAAAGTCATTTTAGTCAGTCAGTGGATACACGAGCACATTTTGAACATTGCGTTTCGTATCAATAAGTTCCATTAGAAGTTTTATATATTAATTTATATATTATTTTATATAAAATCCAAACCATTGCAACATATGACTTCAGCTTATGCACAGCATGCGTTTTGTGTAGAAGATAGTGTACTATATGCTCACCATGTTAGTAAAACTATAGGACTCCCTTCCATATTGACGGACTGAATATGTCTCGCGCCGTAGCCGAGCGGTTAAGGTAGGAAGCCTTGGCGCAGAGCTACGGGACTTGCGCTGGTTCGAGTCTCCATGGGGGAAGAAATTTTCTCATGGTATTTCGGCCAGTATGGGACCGGTGCCCACCCAGCGTCGTGAGGCAATTGGGTAGCTACAATAAGTAGCGGCTCCAGGTTGAGGAACCAGCTATAACGGCTGGGGGACTCTACATGCTAACCACACGTCACCCCTACACTGGCAGTTGATCATCTACTCTGTGATTGACACATGTGGATGTGAAGGGCCAGCAGCCGGCTGGTAAAAGGGCAACCGCTGAAAAGTGGAAAGACCCTCAATCGGATATTGTGTATTGAATGGCATCAGGTTAGGGTGAGGTAAGAACTGGAGAAATTAGGCTTTAAATTGGGAGTGCTGGCGTAGAATACTGAAGAATGCCAGGGCCCATATAGGTCTCATTTGCCGATAATAATTATGAAAGTTTCCTCATGTTAAAATAAAAATCAGTATTTCATTAAGTTACTAGCCCGTGCTGATTACCCGGCGTTGTCCGGGAATCTACTTATCCCGATCGTCTTGACATAAATGAGCTGAAATACGGAAATTAATTTTTTTTTATGTTTAGTTAAATAAGTAGAAGGAAAAATGTATATCGTAATTATTTTTAGATACCCCGTGCTGTTTACCCGGCGTTGTCCCGTAATCTACTCAACCAAATGTTCTTGGCATAAATGAGCTGAGAGACAAAAATTAATGTATTTCTTATGATTAGTTGAATAAGTAAAATGAAAAATAATTATAAATGTATATCGTAATTATTTTAAGATTCCCCGTACTATTTACCTGGTGCTGCCCGGGAATCTACTTATATCGATCTTCTTGGCATAAATGAGACAAAATACAACATTCATTATTGTGAGTTATCAGTAAAAGAATGCCCGCCAAGTGTTGCTATAGCTTGCACAGGAATCTACGTAGGCCTACTTGTCTCGATCTTCTTGGCATCAATGAAAGACAAAAATGGTTATTATGAGTTATCCGTAAGATATAAACATATGCTGCCGCGGACTTTTTTGTAGAGTTTTTGAGATATTCAATTCTGTGTACATTAATGTTGTGCATTTGTTATGGTTTAGACAGCGTAAGCCATTTAAGCGTCCAAAGAGCTACTTTTTCACGTTTTCCACTACAAAGGGCGACTTTTAACTGTGTAAGAGTTGAGTGTCACAACTTTCGTATAGCCTATTGTTATCCCTGAAATTTCCTGAACATTTTGCAAAAAGCCCCATCACAATTGGATCAACGATATGGCCGCGCATGAAGTACGAACGAACGAACGAACAAACAAACAAACAAACAAACAAACAAATATTCATTTTTATATATTAGATGTATTGTGACTTGTTCGTGTTTTAATCACTATATTCGTAATGAATTGCTTCCGAACATAAAATAAATGCTCAAGATACCTAAACAATTGTGCTGTTTAGAACAGTGAACTTGCAGCCGGATTTTACTCTGATGTCCAATTGATAATTATAGTTTATGAAGGAAAGACTAAGGAACCGTAACACTGAAGTGCTTTAGTGAACGTAATCCAAGTTGCTAGGGTTAATTCCTGGACAATGACTGGAGGAAATTGGCGATCATGCCGGCATGCAATCTCCTGCTCAGATAAATTTCTCCATTTCATCAAACATCTACAAACATAGGACATGCCTATACTTCTAATCTAATACAATTCACCTAACAATATTTTTCCATCTTAATCCTTCGGAAATACATTTTTATTTGAAACAGCAATACAATTATTTCGTTCAAAAAATCTTCAAAATTATTTTTTAAAATCTAAAAAGAACGACTTTATTACCCTACAATAGACATCCACCTACGAATAACAAACATTGGAGTAATTAATTAGGCCTATATTTATTTATAAAAATTAAATGAATTGTGATTTCTTTTAACCTCATACTTCTATGTTTTTTAAACACAGCACTGCAGTATCAGCGACCATCGTCATCATCCTCAGCTGTTTTCACGACTGTCATTATTTTTCTTTTGCCAGCAATTATCCAAACTGCCATCTGGTGTTATTTTGAAGGAATTATTTTCTAAACTACCATCTGGTGTTCTTTTGAAGGAATCATTTTCTAAACTGCCCTCTGTTGTATTTTACAAATGTATGTTAGGGTTGGAGTGACATATAAAATAAAATTGAAGATGCACATAATTACAAAACATTATTAAAATAAAAATAAATTAACGGAAGAAGAAAAAATTTAATTAAAACTTATAAAATAAGTATTAGTAATGAATTATAATTTGGTCAAAATATAATTTACTTACTTACTTACTCTCTCACTGGCACTCCCGAACCCGTAGGTTCATGGCCGCGCGGACATAAGCTTTCCATACATCCCTATCCTGAGCTAATGCTTTCCAATCATTCCCTGTATAACCTACTTCCCTCAAATCATAGTTAATGTTGTTCTCCCACCCCATTCTTGGTCTACCAACTGGGCGTTTTCTTTCTGGCTTTCCTACAAGAAATTTCCATGCACATCTTTCATTCCCCAAACGCGCAACATGTACTGCCCATCGCAGTCTACGAGACTTAACTGTTCTTATTACATCTGGCTTCCTATGAAGACCATGTAGTTCATTGTTATGTAGTCTTCTCCATTCACCTGTCTGCTCATCTCTCTTTGGTCCAAAAATTTTCCTAAGAACTTTATTCTCAAATACTCGTAATCTCCTTTCCTCCCTTAAAGTAAGAGTCCATGTTTCGCATCCATATAATATAACTGGTAGAATAATAGTTTTATATATTTTCAGTTTAACGTTTTTTGAAAGGAGTTGGGACATCAAAAGTCTCTGCAATGCATAATAGCATGCATTTCCAGAATTGAGCCTATGTTTAATTTCTTTGTGCATCTCATTCCTATTTGTGATTATTGTTCCTAGGTATTTGAATTCAGCAACTTCCTCAAAATTTCCCTCATTTGTCATTAGCTGTCCATTTCCATTATATACTGAATTTCTACGTGTGGCCATATATTTAGTTTTTCTGATATTTACTTCCAGTCCTGATTTCTTAGTGTTACTCAATAGTATGTGCGTGTTGGCCTTTAGTATCTCCTCGCTATCGGCCAGTAGTACTACATCATCAGCATAAACTAACAGCTTATTAATACCATTCAGTTGTAAGCCTTCCTCATTCTCTAAAGATTTAATGGCATGCTCTAGTACAAAATTAAATAGTAGAGGAGATAATGCATTTCCTTGCTTCAACCCATTCTGGATTTCAAAAGTGTCTGAAAACTGTTTGCCTACACGCACCCTACTCTTTGAGCCATTTAGACACATTCGTATAAGTCTAACTAACTTTTTAGGAATTCCGAACTCCAGCAGGATACTATATAACTTCTCCCGCTTAATTGAATCATATGATTTTTTGAAGTCTACATATAGTTGATGTACAGTACCATTATATTCCCATTTCTTTTCTAAAATCTGTCTTATACTAAAAAAACTGATCTGTTGTAGACCTGTTTCTTCTAAATGCACATTGATGATCTCCTAGAATGTCATCAATATAGGGAGTAAGTCTGCTTACTAATATATTTGTTAGAATTTTGTACGAAGTTGAAAGTAATGAGATGCCCCTGTAGTTGTTGCAATCAGTTTTATCTCCTTTCTTATAAATTGGTACGTTAATTGATTCCTTCCATTCATCTGGAAGAGCTTCTTTTTCCCAAATCATACTAAGCAACCAGCGTATCTTGTCCATCAATTTTTCTCCCCCTGATTTTATCAGTTCTGCTGGGATCTCATCTGAACCTGATGCTTTATACATCTTCAATTTTTCAATCGCCATTTCAACCTCTAATGCACTTGGCTCTGCGACTAACATTTCTGCTGTCTGTAACTTATCCTCCTGAATGTCCTGTTCTGTATGTACATTTAATAGCTGATTAAAGTAACTTTTCCATCTATTTAATATACTCCTAGAATCTGCAATCCTATCCCCAGTTTCTTTCCGAATTATGTTTGTTCTAGCCTCAAACCCTTTCCTCTCTATACTAATTCCCTGATATAATTCTCTAATGTTCCTATTTTTTGCATTCATTTCAAGATCATTAATCTTCTCTCTCAAATATTCCCTCTTTTTACTCTTTAGTAACTTGGTGGTTTCCCGTCTAACACTACCCAATTGCTCTAAATTTACCTCATTTGGCTCGTGTAACCATTTCATTTTTGTCAGCTTTCTTTTCTTTACAATGTCGGCACATTCCTCATCAAACCATTTCTTGTTTTGCCTCTTTTTTTAAACAACCAATGCTTTCTGATGCTGACAATGTAATAGTATCTCTTATAGCCTGCCATTCTTTATTTATATCAGTTTCCTCTTCGTTTGCCACATTGTCATCTGAAGATTCCAGTACTTAAAATCTATTAGCAATTTTGATTTGGTATTCTTGCCGCATTTCATCATTTTTCAAGTTTTTTTAATTCATATTTTACAGAATCATCTTTAGCGTTTGTTCCTCTCATAAGCGATAGCAGTTGTCTGATTTTCACTCTGACCAGATGATGATCCGAATTGCAGTCTGTACCTCTATCTGATCTAACATCAATGATGCTACTGTGCCAGCGTTTATCCACTAATACATGATCTATCTGGTTCCGAGTTTCCCATCTGGGGACGTCCATGTGTATTTATGAATATCCTTATGCTGAAATGTTGTGCTCTTAACAATGAGATTCTGTGATGTGGCGAAGGTGACTAATCTAACCCCTTTGTCGTTACTAACTTCATGAAGACTGAATTTGCCTATTGTTGGTTTGAATATATCTTCCCGACCCACTTTTGCATTAAAATCTCCTAAGACAATTTTCATATGATATCGTGAAAGGCTATCAAATAAACATTCTAATTCTTCTGTGGGGGCATGTACATTTACAATTATAAAATCATGTCGTTTACCCTTTAGAATTATGTATGATATCCTCTCACTAACAAACTTAATATCTCGGATAGCGGATAGGATCCTCCTCCTGACTAAAAAACCTGTTCCAAATGCAGGTCTTTCTGCACCCCCATAGTATAATGCAAAGCTTCCTGATTCCTGACTACCTTCTCCTGGCCTAACTGATTTACAAATATCTTAAATGCCTATTATCGGAATATGTAATACTTGATTACATGCAGTTAAATGAATATCTAGAATGTACTGCTTATATCCATGAGATGGACAGTCTAAAAAAAATGGTGTTTAACCGTTTGTGCATCATTACCACGGGAGCAGACATATCCATTTTGAGATAGAATAAGAAACCATTTTACACGCTTTATATTAGCTTGACCTGTATCTATCTATCTATCTACCTATCTATCTATGTAAAGGAATCTTTCAACGCGATTTTCACCCACTTAAAATGATTGGATCGACTTGAAACTTTGTATATTTGTAGAGGACACGTGACAATACAATAATTTCATACTTATTTTCTAAAATCCTGGCCATAATCATCAGAAAATCAAAAAAAAGTGTTTTTGTGTCTTTGTAACGGAATCTTTCAACGCGATTTTCATCCACTTAGAAACATTGGATCGACTTGAAACTTTGTATACTTGTAGATGATCCGTGACAATACAATAATTTCATATTTATTTTCTAAAATCCTGGCCATAATCATCCGAAAATAAAAAAAAGTGTTTTTGTATCAATGTAACGGAATCTTTCAACGCCATTTTCACCCACTTAGAAACATTGGATCGACTTGAAACTTTGTATACGTGTACCCGTGACAATACAATAATTTCATATTTTGTTTCTAAAATACTGGCCAGAATCATCCGAAAATCAAAAAACTGAAAACTGGTATAATAGGTTGCGGACTTGTCGAGTTTTTAGTCAATCGTTGTAAGAGCTCAGTTGGTAGAGCAGTGAACTCTTAATGGTATATAATTTCAGTAATCCATACGTCGCTGGTTCAAATCCGGCTGGGAGGGTTTTTTTATAAAAGAGTATTACTTTTAGCTCATACTACAATAGTATCGAATTTAAAGATATTTACATTTTTATCTTATTCTGTAAAATATTAAAACTAAATAATAAAAAATAAATAATAGTTTTAAAAAACTAAAAGAACACGCTTTATTAGAAAACTAAAAAATGAAAAATAATTTTAATTTCTAATACGCTTGGGATAAAGTAAAGTGGTCAACAAAAAATCATCTCCAACACATGTAGAATAAAATTAGAGTTATCAACAAAAAGAAAATAATTTACCATCAAAAGCGTGGGGTGCTTTTTGTGATTTTTACATTTTCTTCTTAGAGAGCTTACTTTTACCAATATCTGTTTATTATCAAATATATTAATTGATATAGAGCACCCCACGCTTTTGATGGTAAAATTATTTTCTTTTTGTTTATAACTCTAATTTTATTCTACATGTGTTGGGGATGGTTTTTTTGTTGACCACTTTATTTTATCCCAAGCGTATTGGAAATTCAAATTATTTTTCATTTTTTAGTTTTCTAATAAAGCGTGTTCTTTTAGGTTTTTAAACTACTATTTATTTGATAAGATTTAAACTTTCTATGACCAGACATAAATTGTGTGAATACAAAACAGGATTCATAATGTTTCATTGATAATTTATATTGAACTATAGGAGAATACGTATTTCTGATAATGCACCATTGACACTACTTGCCCAAAGAGTTCAATTTTCTGCTGTTTTTTCACGTATAACATTAGAATCATTGACAAGGAGCGATACGACCATATATAACCGCCAAAAAGTAAATCAATTTACTTTTAAGACACTAATTTGCTTGACTTAATCATTGCAGTAAGACTCAGGATATACATCAACAAACATCAACCATGTTATAAAATCGAGGTAAATAAAATCAATTATTTTAAGAATTTATCAGATATCATTTCATATTGAATGGCGAAAATATAGAAGTTATGTTTATCACAAATTAGAGATTACAGGTAGAAACTAAATTACTTTTAACAATAAATTAAAAATATAATCGAAGTGTGTGTCATTAAATAAAGAATACGAGGGAATAAATAATAACATTTACCACGTCAATCAAAGTTCTTTAAAAAGGTGTAAAATAATTTAACGTATCTTTTCACAACGTTGAACGAACAGAATTATTTAGAAAATGCATGAAGTTCCAGCCTCCCAGAGCAACAACTCTACGAAAGTATAATGGATCTAAATGTTATCTCGTCAACTTGTGGATGCAAATAACATTTAGAATTTCTAGGTGAAACCGAGTTCATGTCCGAGGTTAGTTCTAGATGCAAATGTGAGAGTACTTTCGCCAGACAGAGATAAAGTTAATATCTAATACCATCTGGAGTTAATGTAAAGATAACGTCATAAATAATATACACTGCTCAAAAAAATTAGGGGATATTGTAGAATGACCTATTAAGACTATGTTTTTTGGAACAGTATTAGATACAATCACTTTCTATTACTCCAAGATAATGTAAACAAGAGTTTGAAGTTGTTACGTAACCTCGGTACCACACCAGAGGGCAGTGTCTGTACTGTTGATGTGAAAGGGTGGTGTGGGGGTGAATGTATTGTTGCTGTTTTTAAGTCCAGTCCAGTTTTCAGTTAGTGAATGACTTGCCTTAGGGACAGTAATGCCTCGACAACGTGATTTACCTGAACCAATGGCTTGGAGGGCCATAGGAAGGATGGAAGCTGGACAGACACAGCAAGAGGTGGCACAAGCCATTGGGGTGTCTCAAAGCGTGATTTCCAAACTTTGGAATCGTTTTCAAAGAACAGATACTGTTCACAGAAGAGCCGGACAAGGTCGACCACGGGCAACAACAGCAACGGATGACCGTTACCTCTTGTTAACAGCCCCTCCGAATAGACAGCATAATGCAACTCAACTGCGAAATACACTTCAAACAGCAACAGGACGCAGGTTGTCAACACAAACTGTCCGTAATCGACTGCATGGAAGTGGTCTCTATGCCCGTAGGCCCATGGTGTGTACCAGGTTAACTCTACAACACCGTAGAGATCGCAGACACTGGGCGGAGGAACATCGTGGGTGGAGGCATGCCGAATGGAGATCAGTTCTTTTTTCTGATGAGTCGCGATTCAACTTGGAATGTGATAGTCGGCGTGTATTCATCTGGAGGGAAAAAAGGACGCGAAACAATCCAGCTTTTGTACGTGAAAGATCCCCATATCGTGGCTGTGGATTGATGGTTTGGGCAGGAGTCAGTAGTGGTGGACGTACGGACCTCTACGTCATCCAAGGTGGTACTTTGACTGCAGTAAGATATAGAGATGAGATTCTCCGACCTTCTGTCGTGCGTTATGCTGGTGCCATAGGTGATTCTGTTCTTTTTATGGACGATAATGCACGACCCAACAGAGGACGACATGCTAGGAGTGGAGGGTATCGAGCGTATGCAATGGCCAGCTTCCTCCCCGGACTTAAATCCGATTGAGCATGTGTGGGATGCATTAGGCAGGCGCATTGCAGGCAGACCAGCACCTCCCACAACTGTTCCAAAGCTGCACATTGCTCTTATGGAAGAGTGGCCACGTATCCCCCAAGAACTCATTGCTAACCTCATTGTATCAATGCCACACAGGTGTGAGGCAGTGCTGGCCAATCGAGGAGACCATACTCCACACTAAAGAAACATTTTCACCCATGTTAACGTTGCTTTGTTTGTTTGCCATATTTCTAATCAGGATCTCATTGACATCTGGTGTGGTACAGAGGTTACGTAACAACTTCAAACTCTTGTTTACATTATTTTGGAGTAATAGAAAGTGATTGCATCCAATACTGTTCCTAAATACATAGTCTTAATAGGTTATTCTACAATATCCCCTATTTTTTTTGAGCAGAGTATATATTTTTTTTTAATTATGAAAATCGTTACTTGGCACTTCTACTGTATTAGGTTCTTATACGCCCTACCTCATTTCTTTACATTTTCAGGTACGTGAGTTACGTCATATACCATTCTTGACGCCGAGACTGAACTAATACACGTATACATCCTTGGCAATGGGATAAATCTCGGATGAGTGTGTAAAGAGAGAGATATATCCAAAATTGTAAAACAATGATTTGTCTAGCTATTAGGAAAGAGAAGAATCTGCTACTTCGGCGAGTAGAGTGGGGTATCGTCACTGGTTTCCGAGCTATTTCAGTGTGTATGTTGAGGCAACTTTCATTTTTGGTATTCTTGGTTAGGCAAGAGGTATATCTAGAGATGAATGTGAAATTTATATTTTTGCACTTATTAATCATTGTGCAAAATAAGGCATCATATTATTTATGCTCTGTTTTCAGCACCACGTGTTAACATATCTCACTTAACTCAGCCAACTACAATCGGCGTCTTTGATTAATGTCATATTGCATTTTCTGCAAAGGCAGCTTTTATTTGTTTCAGATTTCAAACTGCTGCTAATCCAACTTAATATATTGGTTTAGAAAGTTCTCAATTAAAATTATCAGTATAAGCTTGGCTGTTGAGTGAAGTTGTTACAATGTGAATAGAAAGCAAAACACGCAGATACAAAACGATAGTTCGACCAGTTATCGTATATGGTGGAGAAACTAGGTCTGATACAACAAAAACTAAACTAATTATAAGTACACATGAAATGTAAATCTTAAGAGCTCTTCAGGGGGAAACATTATTTCATAAAATACACAACACAGGAATTAAGGACAAATGTCATATTCAAGACCTAACCAAATTTATTATAGATAGACGAAAATATTGGAAGGGTCATATAGAAAGAATGTATGAAACCCGACTTGCAAAAAAGAGCTAAAGAAGATAGACCAATGGACGGGAGAAGAACAAGAGGAAGACCAGCCAAGAGATGGATAGACAGTGGATGCACATCCAATACGTCTTCCTCCGAGGAGTGGTTTTGGAAATAAACAGGATGAAAATCCTACACGTTATGATTAAGAAGAAGACTTTTCTAATACATAGGTCCGTCCTGAAAATTGGCATCATCTCGGCAGAAGCTGCCACCAAGAAGACAGGAAATTTTATGTACTTTATATTATAATTATTATGCTGAAATTAGTATCAATCACAAAAAATGAAATGAAAATAATTAACCTTTAATAGGGGTACAGTTTCCTTATTTATCTGTAAAACCTTAATGTCTGTTAACCTTTACCCTTAACATGCTACCTATCGGATGTAAAATAATATTAGCTAAAAAGGCAACCATAATGTGCATTATATATCCTGAAAAATTATACTTCTAAACTGATTGCTGAGTTCCGCAGGATG
This sequence comes from Diploptera punctata, assembly GCA_030220185.1. Taxonomy (NCBI): domain Eukaryota; kingdom Metazoa; phylum Arthropoda; class Insecta; order Blattodea; family Blaberidae; genus Diploptera; species Diploptera punctata. Next base: position 2,814,102 of record JASPKZ010001587.1, on the reverse strand, counting down.
TTTTTGGTTATCCAGATTACTTCTTAGAAGGTAGAACATTTTATGAAGGGGAACTCGCCGCTTTTTGTGGTACAGCCTAGTGGAAGAGTCTAGTATTTACAAGAATCATCCTCGCCGGTAGTCTGCTATAAAGCCGCGGTTTGGACGGGTAACGGTCTTTACTCTTCACCTTTTCTGACTGTAGTGCTTTGTATCCGGCTTTGGACTCCTCTGTGTTTCTTCGTTTCCAATTACATGTGCTCGACCAAGTATCTAGTAAACAAAATGTCGTTCAGTGTGAAGTGTCAAATCGGGTCGGGCCTAGGTATCTAATACCCAGCGAGCTTCCAGCTCATCATGTGTTTCATTTGTGTAGTGCTACCTAGCGTAATTTTACACTGTTCTAACAACTTTAATTCTGCATTGTTACAACTAGGTCTATATTTAACTGGTGTTTGTGTTCACAATTTGTGTATATGCCTCCGAACTATGTCTAGGTTTAGAATTTTCGCAAACTATTTCATGGCACCAAGCGGAAGATCATGGCTGCGTGCCAATATAATATGAGCAAATGAGCGCTCAGGGTACGGAAACGTCAGAAATCTAGGAAAATACCCTAATAAACTTTAAGAACTTTTTCAGACAGCGGAATTTCAAATCAGGCTCTAAATATGATAAAATATCCGCTTAAATCCGCGGCATTATTTTCATCATGGCCAACTACTTTTATACATACCCGGATTTTGAACGTACGGAAGGTGCAATTTATACAACTCGTACGTGCTGTACGAAAATATAGTAACTGCGTAAAACTTTCACTGAAAAATTTTAACAGCCCAATGAGATGTTGCAGGACGCCCAAACTGTGGCTATGGACGTTCAAACCTTATGCTTTTGGATTAGAGGTTTAAGTTCCAGAGCCCACTCCCTCTTCTACTGAGGTTTCTGAATTCAAAAAAATCATTAAATAACAGAGCTTATACATTTCAAATGAGGTACTGAGAGTGCCCGCTAATAATCCATTTTCGATATTGTCCTGTGCCCCTACAACTGAACTTCCGCTTCTCAACCCGGGCCCTCCAGGAAGAAAAAGGCTCGTGTTGCGACGACTACTGAGTAACACTCCGGTGTGTCTTAACACAAAATAGAATCTCGTCTTCCTCCAATCAGAGTCACGGAGACCTATTAAGATGAACAAACGAGCTTAAAACAAATATTTCAGGCGATGATTTGGGCGTAAACACACAGGAGTGTTTGCGCTACTATGCAAATATTGTGGCAGGTTTCAAAATCCTAAACGAACACTTTGTGTCTGCTGATAAACTGCATTAAACCGTTTTCAATTAAACAGTATCTGCCTCTGAGGATTGTGTTTAAGATCCTTCCTACCAACACTCCTTCTGAAGTCACCCTTACCTCAAATCTCAGTTCGAAATATTGTAAAACAATTAACCAAAAAGGAAAATGATCACCTCATCCCGCTCCCATTATACATCCTCGAGCCGGAGAATATAGATTCCTGTCGAGAGATAGGGGGCTACATAATGTTTTCCTCCTGTTATATACAATCGTCGCGGTAGTGTCGTATAGACACATGTCACGTCTTAATCAGTGTTTTGGGTGCCAGATGTTTAATCACTCATATGCAGGGTGTAGCCTGACACCAAAAAGTATCGTCTGTGGAGAAGCACACAACCAAATGACTCTCCGCTGAGGCTCTCACCGACCAGCCCCAGTTGGAGTGCTCCAAATGCAGTGCATCAGGTGACTCCGCGTTCTGTAATGACTACCCTGCATAATATAGCTGCTTTCCTCAAGAAAACAGACTTTTCCCCTGCAGCAAACACTGCTCGGGAACAGACCAGATCTGTCTTCCGGCTTCTCATTTCTAGTTCTGGCACAATACAGAAACCAATATGACGGATTTAAGATCCACCATGAAGAGCTTTTGTTTATGGCAAATACTGTGTGTGGAAATAGCTGCCCAATGCATGGAGAATGACAGATTTCATGGACCAATATGTTTTCCTACATAACTCGTCAAATATGAGAGAAATTAATAAATGTTCTTACATAATTAAAGAATAAATGTATTTCTTGCCATAGATTACTTTACAGTAAGTCTATAATACATAGTAATATTAGTATATATAAATGCATAAAGCGGGAAGTGAGAATGATCCGAAACGTCAGAGAGCACAGTAATCCAGAATGCAAAAAAAAAAAAAAAATCGGCAATAGTCTGGAAGTCACTATCATTACTTTTAATACTATAGTAATTAAAACATTATAGTAAAATTTCAAAACTTAAAAAAAAGTGAAATATTTTAAGTAAAATTATGACATCCACATGGGTAAGATCAACAATATTAAAGGTAATACTTGATACTTGTGTACTTAATGCGAGGCCCTTTTATTGGTTGTTATATGGAAAGTATTCGTTATGAGTGATTTAACAAAAATGTATTTGCGAGATAATTTGAAAAATAGATTAATCTACAGTAAAAATAAGCATATATATTTAGAAAATAATAATAATATTACTAATAATATTACTAATAATAATAATATAATAATAATAATAATATAATAATAATTTTGGCACGGGAAGGCGGCAGCAGCTGTAAAAACCCGAAGATAGAGATAATAATAATAATAATAATAATAATAATAATAATAATAATAATAATAATAATAATAATAATAATAATAATAATATAAGAACTGGATCTTATAATACAACTATACGCCAGATTGTATCATCGAACAAATTTTCTAAGTGCACATCTTCAAAAGATTCACTAAAAATCCTTACTAGGGTAACAACGTACTATATTTTTAAGGATATGATTAAATGTCTGATAGGTATTAGCATGAATTCCTTTTCTTGTACTCTTATAAGCTTGTATTGTCACTGGTTTAAATTAGATTCAATAATTAGCGAAATAACTTCACATTCATTGTAAGGTTTTAATTGGAGTTGTGATTTTAATTATTTTGAAACTCGGAGGGTTTTTTCCGCTCCTGTTAAACTTGTTTAGGATTGTTTTATTTACTGACTCCGACGCCTTTCCCTCTCCTTGCTCATTTAAATATACTTTAGTTGCAAAAGCGAGATCTTTGAACGAGTTTCACGTAGAATTCGTCTTTCGTTTTTTACTTTAATCGCTACTGTCTTCAAACCTGACACTAGGGCGTCCTCTTTGCTTTTTAGAGCAGTAGGAGTAGATGAACTAGGAACTAAAAAAACACTTCACCCTTTTCACTTTTGTTAAGTATTTTACTGCAGAACAGCGACATCTATATAATAATTTTTTTCACATAATATTCAGTTATACTGTCAATGGTTATAGAATTTAACTCAAATCGAAATAAATGTTTCATTTGATTATTCCGATATTCGCCTGATTTTTCGTGGAGAACTTCATACAGATCCCTTCTAGATGTTTAGAATTCCATGAAAGACCACCGTAAATTACACAACTGGATAATATATGTGAAAGTTTAGATATTAGCAGGCTTAAAGATCTGTCTTATTTCACTACTGCTATCAGCTGTCATTTATTGTAGCGACATCAGAATTCCCATCATGTAGGCAAGCGCATACATGCGGTAAGGTCACGTGTTATCTGCACAACACGAGTTCATTAATGTGCTGCGTAAATTTAAATTAGCAAACTTTAGCAAACGTTTTAGCCCGTGTCAGTTTATCAACACTTTAAATTATACTTGACTTTAGAGATAGGCATTAGAAATAGCAGCGAAAACGTTACAACTCAAGGTAACTTACGTCTTTTGAAGTCCAAAATTGAAATCATTAATTTTATTATAATTCAGATCTTGGTTCTTTATCTGTGCATTAACAAGAAGGTATAAGTCTATTTAACAAAATTATAGTGAGAGGCATTACAATAATTATCCCAAAAAATATTACTAGTATGTCCAAAATGTGACATAAAAATTCCGTTTTTATGATGGGTAACTTCGCGGCCCAAAAATTAAGTCTAATATTTAGTATAGAGCATAATGTATTTGACAGATTGGTATCCCATCTATTTGTGTAGAGGACAGTTCAGGATTTACCCCTCTAATGAAAAGTAAAAATTTAGATATTTGCCGATTGTTTTGTGTCCGTCTTTTTTCCGAGGCTTGATCCTTGGGACTGCGATCAGCGTATAAGATACACCTTGAAGTGGGTTGCTAGCCCGTTTTCATTGCGGGTTTATTATTCAGGGTTTCCTCCCTAGGCCGATTGCCTTCACCCAGCTCCAGAGCTCAGCCTGCCCCGTTTTATTTCGGAGTTGTCTCCCTAGATGGGTTGTCTTGCAGGATTAACGAATCCCATCCGCCCGTTTGTCAATCTATAAGGCAGTAGATGTAGAGTTGCCTCTTCCGTCAGATACACCGTACCGAAGGACTCCTTCTCCGCTGTATCTTGTACCGGAGCTCGGAGATAGGCAAGAGATCTCAGGGATATGAACTCTTTGTAAGCAAAAGAACAACGTATAAATGTACACTCAATTTTAACGAATCCAAGAGACTGTTTATTTACGGAGATACACACTTTTGATAATACAGCTATAAAATTTTAACTATGAGTGGAGTCGATGAAATACTTAGAGGTCCACGTGCTCGAATCAATATTTTGAAAGTCCAAATGCTTAACGGACTATAACATTAAATTTAACTATTTCTCGGACGAATCTAATATTTAAACTAAATCGGAGATCGCGGTCTGCAGGTCTACGATGTTCCAACACTGAACACAGAGTCACTGATTGTGATAGTCCGTATTTTGATATAAGTTCTCGCTTATAAAGGCTGTGGCTCCTCCCACTTTTCTCGAATCCACTCCTTACAATTGAATATATATTGTTGTTACAATAATATTATTTACTAGTATGTATAACATTTCTAAGAACTGGGTAAATTGGTTCTTTGATATTTAATAGATAAATGTTTATCAGTTTCTTTGTAAACTGTCAATGTTAAGAGATTATCTTTTCTAGAGGTGATTGGATGTCTTTTGTTGTCTGTACTAGCCACGTAGAAATTCTTTATCATCATTCCTTTGAATTGCTTAGTAGCGTTAATTGGTTTCTAAGAATTGGTCAATAGATTTTTAATATTTTAATAGCTAACTAATGTTATCTTTTCTTAAAGAATGAATATTTCTTATTAGTTGTATAGTCTGCTAATTGGAATTAGTTATATTCTATTGACAATACCCTTTTTGTGTTCCTATATTATTTGTAAGTTGTGTAGTAGGTAGAGTTCTGACAGTACCTCTTATTTGTCATTTGTATAGCAGGTAGCGTTTTGCAGTATTTTATTCTAGACAAATGTACGTGGAATTTTTACCTGGACATGTTTCTACTTTTCCACATACATATTTTATAGCGATATTAGTAATATATTCTATTTTCATTACTTATAGATTTATTTAATTTTAATAACAATTTAATATATTTCGGAACATTTTAGTTTCAGACCCATGCATATTAGAGTTGTATCTTACTTTATATGTCTCCTATCATATTAATCGCTACAAATGCCTACTTGTATATTGAAAGTAAATAGTTTTAGTATTTCTTTAAATATACAAGTCTCTCCTTTTGAGAAACTTATTTTCTTGGTTAATTTACCTCTACAAATGTCTCTTGCATGAAAGAATAACAGAATACAAAAAGTAGCTTATACTAAACTTATAATTACTTAATACCAATTTTATACATTTTGGTTACAACAATACATTTTCTCTTACACACTCAATTTCATACAACGTTCTTAATTACAATACTGTATGTTGTACTACCGATGGACCATTTGTTTACAATTCTTTATATGGCCGCATCATTTCCAGGTGATACACGCCCACGGTTTTAGTTACATTATCAGCGTGAATTTACAGTACTGACTTAATTTTGAAATTGGGTATTTTGATATATATGATTCGAGTTTTCATTACGTGGCCGATATATTTGTGCCCGAGTATTTAGGCTGTTTCTGAATTCCGGTGCTTGAGGACTTTGTTTCGAGTCATGTTGCAATTGGATTTGTCTACCAGCTGATAATGTATTTGGTTGTGGGTGCCGTGGACGATTGTACGAGGAATTGTGAAAATAATTCTCGTACCATCGTCGAGTATTTTCTCTGTCTACGTTTATCTGTCTATCATGATGGGCGAATGGGGCTTGTCTGCGATTTTCCCGTCTATCATATATTTGGCGCGTTTGAATTTCATTTCGCCTATTTACCCGAAACATGTTTATCTGGCGGTCATTTTTGTGTCTTTCGTGTCCCCTAAAGTTTTGCCTACCTCTGTTTGTATAAAAATTTGTATCACGTGGGTATTTGTTTTGCGAAGTTTGTGCCTCTCGCTCTCCTTTTGAAAATATTCTGTCTTGGGTGGTGTAAGTACTGTTATAGCATTGATTTATGTAACTTTGTGGTTTTACCATAGGTATGGGTTCCAACTCATGATTATTTCCGGTCTCTAGCATTTGTAAGATGTCTAGAATTTTGTCATAAGTATTTATGTTGGCTACGAGAAGGCTTGGGCGGATTGCTTGTGGATAGTGATTTATAATCATGCGTATAAATTCACTATCGGCTAGAGGTGGTATTATGAGGCGTGCACGTTTTGCCAGAGAGAGAAAATACTCGGAGTAGGTTTTCCCACTGGTCTTGCTGTATGTACCACTGCATATTTCCTGCCGTATTTTGTGTTGTTGATCGGTTCCGAAAAATTTATTTCTGAATATACTACGAAATGTGTCGTAGGAAGTACTATCAGATAATGTGATCTCAAACAATCTCTGCTTTCTTTTTCTAAGCAAATTTTGACCACATATATGTAATGTTCCTGCGGAATTCCTTTTATTTTCAAATAATTATCCAATTCGTTGAGGAATTGGATAGGATTTGTCCCGTTACTGGCATTAAATTTCGGCAGTGGTAAATCTAACAATCCTTGATACATGGTCGTGTTATATACCCTGTTATCAGTACCTGAATTATGTATTGGAGTAGCTGAAATAATGTCCGAAAATTGGTTATTTATTATTTCAGCTTCTCCTGAAATATTGCATTGGTTGTCTGTGCAAGAACGATTCAATTGTTCTCTTGCTAGTACCGCGGTGTGGTTCAGGTTAGCGGGGAATGTATTTAATTCATTTTCTCTTTCATCTCATTTATTGTTTTAGAGAACTCTTCTTGGGTTGAGGTCAATTTCTTAGCGCGTTCTTCGCTCTGTTTGTTTATGTCGGCAATTTTACTGTTTCGGTCAGAAATCGTGTCTTGGAACGTTTTGCTCATTTGATCATTTAGCTCTTCGCGCTCCTTACTCTCGGCAGCGATAGCCAATTGAATCGTCTCTTGCACAACTTTGATGTCATCAATTTCACTATTAGTTTTATATAATTCGTTTGCAACGGAATTTATTTTTCCAGATAAATCAGAGGAAATATTATTCATGGATGAGTTTATTTCAGCTTTTAGCTTTTCGTTACTCTCTTGAATTTTATTTGTGAGGGCATTAGTTAATTCAACTTTTATTTGTTGGTTATTGTCTTTGATTGTTTGGTGTATTTTACTTATTTCTTCTCTACACTCAAATTTAGAATCCCGAACTTCGGTTGTTAGATTATTTTTGGCATGTAGAAGCATGGTCATATCTATGGTAGGTGTATTAGTAGGACCTGGGATGTTTGCATTAGCGTTACTCATGATCGGTTCTGAATTTTCAACAGTGTTATTAGCCATGTTAGTTTCATTATTTAGAAAATCTATTTCATTTTGTTGGGAGTTATTTTCATGATTGTTAGACATGTTAGTATTGATTTTATTTACTTTTGTCTTATTTGAACTGCGGAGAAGCATAGATTTAAATTATTTAGAGTTTGTTTTATATCTAGTTAATTCTGATTTATCTGGGCATTTAAAGTTAAACACAATCAAATATTACACTTAATGATATGAGCCCTGTAGAGAGAAATATAGACAAAAATATACACAATTTTTTTTGGTACTGGCCTGTTGATGTGGTGCTGGACAATAGTTACCACGTGTAGGTGTTGCTGCTGGTTTTCTTGTCCGCTCGATTTCTGGTTCGCTGATGCGCTGGTCCACTCTTTCATCTACGTGATGTCGTGTTGTCGTGATACCTTGACGATTGTTTCTTTGCACACGGCGATCAATTTAATTGTATACATGTAGCGGTGACGAGGAAATTTTCACTACGATATGTTAATGTCTAGAGCAGTTTCGTTGGATATATGTAGAGATTCTCGAATATTTCGTTGTTGTATGCTGACAAATAGAGTTCACTGATGTCCACGTGGTTAATTTCACAAATTTACACTTTTGCAGTTCAATTTTTAGTTTAAATTTCTCCGAATTCGTACAGCAAATACTTTGGAAGTCGTTATTGTTTATTTAAATCAGAGTTTATTTGGGTTCGTGATTATACGATGATGCTAATAGAGCTTTTAATCGAGGCTAAGACACGTTGGCGTTATTGTGTTAAATTCTTCCACTCGCTTGGGGAACATGTGCCTAAACCAGGTTGGGTGCCATTATTTGCGTCGATGAAGTATTTCGAAGACTACGCGTGCTTGTATCAGATAATTTCTAAGAGTCCGAATGCTTAACGGACTATAACTTTAAATTTAACTATTTCTCGGACGAATCTAATATTTAAACTAAATCGGAGATCGCGGTCTGCAGGTCTACGATGTTCCAACACTGAACACAGAGTCACTGATAGCGATAGTCCGTATTTTGATATAAGTTCTCGCTTATAAAGGCTGTGGCTCCTCCCACTTTTCTCGAATCCACTCCTTACAATTGAATATATATTTTTGTTAAAATAATATTATTTACTAGTATGTATAACATTTCTAAGAACTGGGTAAATTGGTTCTTTGATATTTAATAGATAAATGTTTATCAGTTTCTTTGTAAACTGTCAATGTTAAGAGATTATCTTTTCTAGAGGTGAATGAATGTCTTTTGTTGTCTGTACTAGCCAGGTAGAAATTCTTTATCATCATTCCTTTGAATTGCTTAGTAGCGTTATTTGGATTCTAAGAATTAGTAAATAGATTTTTAATATTTTTAATAGCTCCTAACTAATGTTATCTTTTCTTAAAGAATGAATATTTCTTATTAGTTGTATAGTCTGCTAATTGGAATTAGTTATATTCTATTGACAATACCCTTTTTGTGTTCCTATATTATTTGTAAGTTGTGTAGTTGGTAGAGTTCTGACAACACCTCTTATTTGTCATTTGTATAGCAGGTAGCGTTTTACAGTATAGCAGGTAGCGTTTTACAGTATTTTATTCTAGACAAATGTACGTGGAATTTTTACCTGGATATATTTCTACTTTTCCACATACATATTTTATAGCGATATTAGTAATATATTCTATTTTCATTATTTATAGATTTATTTAATTTTAATAACAATTTAATAAATTTCGGAACATTTTTGTATCAGATCCATGCATATTAGAGTTGTATCTTAGTTTATATGTCCGATTGAGGGTCTTTCCACTTTTCAGCGGTTGCCCTTTTACCAGCCGGCTGCTGGCCTTTCACATCCACATGTGTCAATCACAGAGGTAGATGATCAACAGCCAGTGTATGGGTGACATGTGGTTAGCATGTCGAGTCTCCCCGCCGTTATAGCTGGTTCCTCAACCTGGAGCCGCTACTTATTGTAGCTACCCAATTGCCTCACGATGCTGGGTGGGCACCGGTCCCATACTGGCCGAAATGCCATGAGACAATTTCTTCCCACATGGAGACTCGGACCAGCGCAAGTCCCGTTGCTCTGCGCCAAGGCTTCCTACCTTAACCGCTCGGCTACGGCGCGGGACAGTTTATATGTCTCATATCATATTAATCGCTACAATCTGCCGTTGAGGTCTTCACCGTAACCCTGGCTAGGGGCCCTCACAAGGTACTATCAGCTGGGCAAGCTGAACCAAGGTTTTTTTACGAGGTGTTACTCCTCCCCTCACCCTTTTTCAACCTGGCTTGGGACAGGCTATGGCGGGCGGAGGAGTGATTTTGGAAATAAACAGGATGAAAATCCTACAAATTAAGTTTAAGAAGAAGAGCCGATTGTTTTTTACATTCTGGAACTCTGTACAGACGATTAAATGTTAACTCTCCTAATAAGTGGATTGTTTAGTAATTTATTTAATAAATTGCAACGAATGACTCCAAAAGTGATGGGTAAATACAGAATTGCCTCATTCAATGAATACTGTGCATGAATTGAGATTTTTTATGGACTCTTTCGTTCTCTTGCATGCAGTATGAAACATGAAAGGCGGATATTTTTCATTCTCTATAAAAATACTCAAGATACCCGAGAATTACTTTACAATTTTCATACTTCATAACTCATGTAACAAAAATAAAATTGTAACTCTCCACATAAACTTGAGCCTCATAAAAATATTTCTGAATTTGTGACTTTATTCACATAAATATTTCTCAAAAACAAATAGTAGTTGCAAAATTAATAGACCCTATTATTTTGGCTCAAAATCCGTTTAACAAAAACTAAAAATTGTATTCTGTGAATTACACCTTTGTACGGAAGAGCAATGGTATTTAATATCGTCTAATTAATTATAAATATTCGATACTTCAGTTGCGAATCAGGAAGCAAAATTTTACATAATTACAAGGAAGTGAATTAAATACTGTATTAAAAAATTTCCCTCTTCCAGATGCTTATTGCCTTAGAGCAAGGGATTGGAAGATATGTCAGGTAGAAAATCTACCTTTTAACTGGATAAAAAAATCTCATTTGTTATATACAGTCACAAGCGTCTCGTCTGATGCGAACTTCACTTTGTGGGTTTAATAAAACACAGTTCAAAGACCTGCAGCGTGTACTCATTCTCTTTAAAGTAGGAATTTGAGTGACGGAGAAATGATGTCTTCTTTGCTTTGTCCTCTGTTAATTGTCACTGCATTAACCATACTTCATTTCATTTGAAAGTGTGAGAGCTGGCTTATATTTTTATCAAACTACGTTAAATATTTTATAGCTTGCAAAAAAGAAAATTGTCATCTCTTGTACTATTGACTGAATTTTGTTACTTTCAATTATAACCTAATCATAACAATAATAATAATAATAATAATAATAATAATAATAATACAATATAATAAGCAAGGGCAATAATACGTATCTAAAGGATTACTGTTTGTTTAAATTGGTAGTCCTTTTCTTCGACCCAACCTGTGAATATATATATGTTCCATTCTATTTTATAGTGTTCTGCCTAGGGCAGATCCTTCACTGCAATCATAACACTTTCATGCTATCTTACAAAACTGGCGTGTATAAATGTAATTTGAATGACGTGTGTATAAGTGTAAAGTGTAAACTCTATAATGGCTAATAATTTTTCTACTGAAGAACGTGTATTTATTTATGATCAATATTTCTTAACTCAGTCTGCCAACCAAGTACGAAGACTTTTTAAACACGATTCCCGGGTGTAAAAACTCCGTCACGTTCAACAGCCCATAATCTGCACAACACATTTTATAAAGAGGTGTCAAAAACGCACGGACAACGAAGGTGAACAGTTCCAGCCCCTGCTTCAATTAAGTTGGTAAGTAAGACAATTTGTAAAATAGTTACGAAAATGTGTGTAGTGGTATCATCGCAATCTTACGCTCTCTGCTCCCCGCCGCGAGTGCGTCAGCAGTGTATAGTGAAATCCCCGCGTCTGCTGCCCAGTGCTATACTGATCACACTGTACCTTTCTTCATTCATGATTTAATTTGTGTCTGAAGCATTAAGTAATATAATTAAATTTATTGACATAAATGTTATTTATATATTACTAAATTAGTCTATCTGACCATAATTAATAATTTCAACATTATTATTAAACAAATCCGCCAGAGTCTGTTCCAAGCCAGGTTGAAAAAGGGTGAGGTGGAGGTATAACGCTTCGTAAAAAACCTTGGTTCAGCTTGCCCAGCTGATAGCACCTTGTGAAGGTCACTTGCCAGTGTTACGGTGAATACACCAACGGTAGATACCGCGGAGAAGTGGTATTTCGGTACTATGTACCTGGCGGAAGAGGTAACTACACATCTACTGCCTTGTAGATTGACGTTGGTTCGTTAAAGGTTAGAGGAAGAATACCTCGAACAAAAATTTACCTGGTCATCCAGATAATTGCTAAAAAGTCCAAAGTACCAAAGTATTTAAAACGCTTTGGACATAGAGAGATGTTTTATACATTGTAAACCTGTTTATAAATAAATTATTAAACAAACAAAAGTAGAGAAACACAGAACAAATGAATTTACGTTATGAAAATCTTTTCACAATTTAAACTTAGTAAACAATAGCCTGTCTAGAAATAACAGAGGACAATCTGATTTACTTATCCTCAGCGGCACATGATTCATTAAATATTTCTATTCTGACTCGGAAAGCAAACACTCTTAGCATCGCGACATAAAATATAGTATATTGCACTATTCGAATGTTATGGAGATGAGTAAATAAAAGTGTACTCTACAGTTTGGGTAAGATGTACATCATCTTCCTGTTCCGTGAATACTTCTACAAAAATAATAATAATAATAATAATAATAATAATAATAATAATAATAATAATAATAATAATAATAATGATAATCTGTAAGTTCAATAATTTAATTTAACGTTTTTGAATAGTTCTAAAAACTGTATATTAACAGAGGAAGTAATTGTAAAGGTTACATACTCTACAATGTACTGTCTAGCACTCTCTATGACTTATTTTCAAGCTATTGAATCTCTACACTCTTAGTTACCTAGCGTCCTGACTTGAGAAGTTATCTTCTTACCACATTATTGACACTAAGTCAAAAGATAACTGTCTGCTAACAATACCTCTTCATAGCACTTTCCCTTACTCTACTTCTGTCACAGTAGCTTCTGCTCGCTCCTGGAATTTGCTTCCTCAATATATCAGCCGTAGCCGAGCGGTTAAGGTAGGAAGTCTTGGCGCAGAGCTACGGGACTTGCGCTGGTTCGAGTCTCCATGGGGGAAGAACTTTTCTCATGGTATTTCGGCCAGTATGGGACCGGTGCCCACCCAGCATCGTGAGGCAATTGGGTAGCTACAATAAGTAGCGGCTCCAGGTTGAGGAACCAGCTATAATGGCTGGGGGACTCGACATGCTAACCACATGTCACCCCTACACTGGCTGTTGATCATCTACCTCTGTGATTGACACATATGGATGTGAAGGGCCAGCAGCCGGCTGGTAAAAGGCAACCGCTGAATAGTGGAAAGACTCTCAATCGGATCGGAAGATATCAGGGATTGCTACACACTTGACATTTTTAAGTCACGCTTATACATACCTGTTGTCATATAATTAATTTTTCTCTACAGTTAAATTTATTCTATGTCATTAATAATTTTTTCTAATTATGTTCTATCTTGTAAATTTTATATATCATTTTTAAAACTAGATTAAATTCAAAATATTTTGTAAATAATAATTATATTGTAAACATACTATGTAATATTAATTTTTATTATAACTAGATGTAAAAAACATATTAGTATATTTTTTACCTTGTTGAGTGGTAAGTAAGGCCTTAGTGCCTTAACTCTGCCTGGTAAAATAAAACTGTTATTATTATTATAGACCTATTATTATTATTATTATTATTATTATTATAGACCTATTATTATTATTATTATTATTATAGACCTATTATTATTATTATTATTATTATTATTATTATTATTATAGACCTATTATAACTATTATTATTATTATTATTTTTATTATTATTATCATTATTATTAGATTATACAGGGAATGATTGGAAAGCATTATCTCAGGATAGGGATGTATGGAGAGCTTATGTCCGAGCGGCCATGAACCTACGGGTTCGATAGTGCCAGTGAGTAAGTAAGTAAGTATTATTATTACACTAATTTAACATAACATATGAAATTAAGAAATTAATTTCAGATGTGCAATAAATTAATGATATAAGTCAATGTCAAAACATAACGTAGTCAAAATATAGCAAACATATTAAATACGGTAACCAAAAATATAATCTCCATTTCGTAATACACGTAAATACATAAAGGCTTGTAAAATATCCAAATAATGTTGTTTACCTTCAATTCTCACTACTGTAAAGCAGTGAGCTGCAACTGGACATAGCAAAGATTACCCTGTCAGTTGTAACGCTGTGATAATACCAGGTATGTAACAGATACGCATGTATCAATACAACATAAAGCATGTGTCAGTAACAGTGACTGACATGCGACTGCATCCGAGAATTTGGTAACATCATCTGCAATATAAGACCCACATAAAGACATGTCACATAACAGACAATACCTCCTTCCTGCAATAATCCATGAACATTATACTACACCTATAAAGGTCTCGTATTCAAAGCTATGCCCAACTTGTCAGATAACTTAGTTATAAAAATAACAGACCATTTGGGAATATTCTCTTCAGAATTAAACGGAAGTACAGTAAAAGCTTCTTATTCGCGGTTCCCTTATTCGCGTTTTCATTATTCGCGGGTTAAAAGTTGCGACACAGTTTGTGTATTCTTGGGTAAACATTTATTTATTCGCGGATCCAGTCGTTATATTAGAAGGATTAGTAACCTTTATTAACGCATCGGCAACTTTTTGTTTTACTACAGGCACGTGTCAAGGCGGCTTTTACAAATAATTGTTCAAATCAAATATACAAATTAATATCAAAGTAAAAACAAACTTTATTGTTACCAAGCCTAAAGTTCGTTGTTATTATTACCTCACTCTGATGGTTAACAGTTTATATAAAAGCGGGTGACGCGCGGCAATGCTTGACATGCGGTGTTGTCACGTTTCTCATAGCGCTATGGGCGTTTATTACACAAGGACAGAAGGTATTGATTATTTATGTTATTATGTAATTCTTATGTTATTATTTGGTATTGTTTAACTTTTAAAATTAAAAGTATGTGTATTTATATATTACATAATTTAATTCCAACTATATATAGCTTGTAAGTCTAAATATAATATTCATACAACATGGTAAAATTATTATTGTTGTTATTATTATTATTATTATTTCGGTCTGAAATATTTTCCCATGACCCCCATATGTTCAAATCAATTATATATTAAACTAATAAAATATGTAGATATTATACTATTATTTAAGCTACGAATCACAGTAAATCACTGATAATTAAACAATTAATTACGGTATACAATTGTATAAGTGGATTGACTGCTCCACGTTTCGACTTTTAATTGAAACTGAGTGAAGAATAGCAATGTGGCAACATCGTGGTAGTCGCGGCAGTCGGGATCTTTGTATTTTAATAACATATAACAGCTGCGGGGAAATAAAGCGAGCCGCTTGTTAAGCATCATAGTGAGGCGATAGCCAATGCCGCTCTATTTCACGTGGCGCTATGTCCGTTAATAAATGCCGCCCTCGTCACGATCGGTGATGTATTGTTTCAACGTGTCATCCGTTGCAATAATTTTAACTCAATAACACGCATATCTTCTGTTTTGTTGCCAATTTATTATGTCTAGTAAAAGGAAAATTGTTCAAAATCTCTCATTAATTGTTCTTATTTATATATGTGTGTGTGGTGTATATATATATAATATATATATAAATAGAGTATATAGAGAGAGAGAGAGAGAGAGAGGAGATGACAGGGGAGACGAGAGAGAGAGAGAGAGGGGAGGCGGAGAGGAGAGGAGTTGAGTGGAGGGGGAGAGGAGAGAGAGGGCGAGAGAGGAGAGAGAGAGGAGGAGGAGAGGTGAGGGGTGAACGTGAGAGAGAGAGACGAGGAGAGAGAGAGAGGAGAGAGGAGAGATATGGCAGTGAAGACAGTGTTCTCGCGACATTTAGTAATAATGGAGAGTATAATACATATATAAGAAAAATAAGTGTTTGAATTGGATTCATCTGGTAGTGTAATGGATATCACGCTGAGGTACAGGCTCAGAGATCCGGGTTCGAATCCCGTCCAGGCATTTATTTTTCTTATCATACAATATATATATAATGTTATTTTGGAATCTTGGAAAGTATCCCCATATACCCAGACAAATTTCCATTCCATATTCGCGGTTTCTGTATTCGCGGCATATTTATGGAACATATCCCCCTCGAATAAAGAGCTTTTACTGTATAGTATCTTACTGTTGTAGATAGGTTCTATTTTTATGTAATGACGATTTTTAATATTTCAAACCATTACCGTCGCAATTTAAAGGTGGACGTGAAAATGTAAATATTACTCAGGACCATTTTATATCTGACTTGGGGTAGGGATACTTTTTTATCTGTAAAACAATGCAACGGAATGCATCATTTATTCGCGTACGGCGTACAGATCTACGTACACACAGATGATTAGTTTCTACATTACGCTATTATCAAAATTAGACGATTACTAATACCTTGGAATTAAAAATACCGGATTGAAACTAAATCCTAGTAAGTCACAACCAATCATTATAGCGCTCTCAGAAACATGCGGCTAAAATTGTCCTAAACACAGTTTTTAATGTTTAATTTATTGATATCCATATACCATATGCTAAGACATAAAAATGGACGTTTAAGGATAAAACTATAACTTGGAATAAACAAATAAATGACACATGGAAAATAGCCATCTCAAAATAGACCCCATAAGAAATACATTATTTACAATTTGCTTTTAAAGAGTATTTTAGTAGAATCACATGCAGTGCCTTATTTTGATGATCGTTATACTCCTTTTACAGACCTAAGTTATATTTTTTACCCAAATAATATGACCAACTAACCTAACTAACTCACTTCCACTATCGAACCGGCAGGTTTATAGCTGCGCCCAGACATAATTTGTTCATATATCCCTATCCTGAGGTAATGTTTTTCAATCACCTCCTGTAAAATCTACTTCTCTCAATTCATGGTTAAAGTTATTCTCTCACCTCATTCTTGTCTACCAACTGGGCGTTTTCCCTCTGATTTACCCACAAGGAGTTTCCATGCACCTCTCTCATTCCCCAATCATGCTACATGTACTATCCATCGCAGTCAACGAGGCTTAAACTGTTATTATATAATAAAGATCATGTATTTCTGTGTTAGTAAGTCTTGTCCATTCGCCTGTCTGTTCATCTCTCTCTAGTCCAAAAATGTTCCTTAGATTTTTTTTTCTTTAATACTCGTAAACTTTTCTCCTCCCTTAAAGTATGGGTCCATCTTTCGCATTCATATAATATAATATAATATAACAGTTTTATATATATATATATATATATATATATATTTTTTAAGTTTAACGTTTTTTGAGAGGAGTTGAAACAAGAAGAGCCCCTGTAATACATAATAGTATGCATTTCCAGTGCTAAGTCTATGTTTTAATTTCTTTGTACATCTCATTCCAATTTGTAACAATTGTTCCTAGGTATTTGATTTCACCACTTTTTTTCAAAATTTCCCACATTTCTTATTAACTGTTCATATCCGTTACATAATATATTTCTATGTGTTTACATATATTTAGTTTCATTGATGTTTACACCCAAAGACTAATAATGTGTTTATAATTTTTACTTAAGTCGTACGTTTTATTATGTTCTTCGCACACTTTACATCGTACATAGAAAAACTACCGTCGCTTCATCTACAATAGAGTACATTAATCCATTCATCTCTTCTCTCTAAATAATATTCACTTATACAACTACGTTACTTATCGCAATGTTTCTAGGCCCACAAATAAATATAGGCCTACCAATAATTTGGAATTACAAAGAATAGTCACTGAAGCAAAAAAAAAAAGTAATGGCAAACTAACGAAAACAACCTCTAATAGTATTAGTTTGAGCAAATAATATTTTTTTTTTAATTCTGAAAAACAGCATTATCATCAGGATATGGGCCTTGGTCTGCTTGACTTCCCATTGTGACAATTGTTAGGCATTTTAAAACTACAGGTTAGTACATACATTTCATTATTATTAATTTTTATCCATTTGATAGGGACTGCATCACTTAAATTATTTTGTTTGTATGCTTTAATATTATTATTGTGCCGCGCCTTAGGCGAATGGTTAAGGTAAGTTGCCTTGGTGCAGAGCTACGGGACTTGCGCTGGTTCGATTCCTCACGGGGGAGGAAATTTCCTGATGGAATTTCGATCAGAATGGGACCGGTGCCCACGAACCATCGTGAGGAAATTTGGTAGCTACAAAGCGTAACGGCTTCAGGTTGAGGAAACCATTTACAACAGCAGGGTGACCCAACATACTGACTAGAAGTCTCCCCTACACTGGCTGGATGATCATCTACCTCTGTGATTAACACATGTGGATGTGAGGTCACAATCTCAACAGTATCCAAGAATTATTTGCCTACACGTCCTGCTATTTGTGCCATTTAGACACGTTCGAATAAGTGTAAATAACTCATTAGGAATTCCGAAATTCGGCAGGAAACTATAGGATATATCTTCTCCCTCATAATTTCAAATAAAATCCTATTAATTTAAATTATGTTCAATAAATTAACCTCTTGAAAAGACTTAAAACATGTAACCAAAACGTTGCGTGTTAATGCATTATTTACTTCCAGAGAGATATTTCTAAAAGAAGAAGAAGTTGCAAAATATGGTCTTTTACTTTGAAGGGAGTGTTTGAGAAGAAAGTCCTTACATTTTTTTTTTGCCAAAGAGAGAGGAACAGACAGGCGAATGGAATGTACGGGCAGAATATGTGGCATTTATGAAGAATGAAAGAGGGACTAGAAATATTTTGTAGCAAATCCAAAGGGGAAACATCTAGCAGGTAAAGAGGGAGAGGGAGAATAACAATAATCGTGATTTGAGGGCAGTGAATTATAAGCATACAGATAATTTTGGTAAATATTAGTTAAGGATAGGGACATTAGAGACAACGTGTCTATGAAACGCCGGGTTCAAGATTGCAGTAGGTTAGTTCTATAGCTATTTAAAGCGAGACAAACATTTGCATCATTCAAATAGTTATCATTAAAAAATGATGAGTTTGAATGAAGTTTGCAAAAAAATATTTTGTGATATTATTTTGAAACAAATTTCTCATTTATAATTGAAGAGTTCTTATAAACAAAATAAATACATCAAATTGGGATTTACATGTTGTATTCTTCATAAAATATAAATTATATCCATACATCCTTAAATATTATGGTAACATGAATTATTTTCTAAAAGAAGTAACATTATAAATCCAAATAATCATCTATTGACACTGTTCTAACCAATAAAAGTAGGCATTGAACGTAGAAAAAATGTCATATTATGTTTTATAGGAAAGAAGAAGTAGTAAAATTCTGAATAGGTACTAGCCATGATTATCGTATGTTAGGAGTATTTAACGAATAAAAGTAAGCTGTTTACTCACAAATCATTATTTAACTATAGTTATTTTAAAATATTTATATATTTAATGTAAACGGCGATGTTTGAAAACAAATGAGAAACTATTGCTACGCTTCGTCTGCTTCTTTTCTTTTTATCACTGCAACCAGATCATACTATTTATTGCCAAAGAACGCAATATTGTAAGAATGCTCTCTAGTGGAGAAAAAATTAAACACATCAAACTATATATTAATTCAATTGTGATGTCGTATGATGTAAATATGACAATTATATTTTTCTGGATTGTTACCTGGGAAAAAATACATTTAAGAAAGTGCAAACAGTGGTTTATTTTTTTTGGTGGTATAATCAATTGCTACAAGTGTTTTTATATTCACTCCTGCAAGCGCTATATGTTGACATCCATGCACTATATATACAATCTGGTAGCCGTATTTCTTACAGTCGGTCAATGCAAAATAATTGTCAGACCTGTTCAGAATATTTAAAAGAAGGAGCTTTCTTTAATGTGGTAAATTTAACATTGATAAATATTTGGCGAACACGATTGTGATTGGTTGTAAAACCGAAATCGTTGAAACGTGATTGGTCATTGACTCCCATTTGGGGCATGAGTTAAATAGTCTGTCCAAATACCTACACCGCAATGGCATCTCCAATAATCTCCATTGCCCCTTATGTAATCTCCGGACACATCATGGACTATATATCTGTCTCCCTGTCCTGCTTTGAGAAGTAACAGCTCAATCAATATGTTATGAGGGAGCAAGAGAAAATATGTGTGGATACATACCCCAGAAAGATCCTCCTAATAATAACCTACGGTATAGAAATCTTAGGGCAATATCTTACAGAAGCTAATCTAAACACGCTGGAAAAATTGAAAGCTACATTTATGAACTAGGAGCAATAGGAGTATAAAAAACGACAAGAAGCCGACTAGAGTTCTTACTGGCAAGGGAGACCTTCCTTACCAAGAACTTGAAAACAGCCTACCTACTACCAACCACGGAACCCTCAGAACATGCGCTACAAAGACAACTCAGCAAAAGAGAAGTATGGCCGGAATTCTTCAGCACCTGAGCGATGATAGACGGAATTGGACAGAATCTCGCAACATGTCATCACAAGATTAAGCGTGCATGGATTCCACCATGTAATGTGCAGAGACAAAATATTCCATGACCCGAAGTCATCATGCGTATATGAAATATGTGAAGAGAAATGTGAAAGATACCATATGGAAACATGTAAAAAAAACAAAATCAATTAGTAACTACGTAAGACAATGCTGAAGTGTTAGTGATTACGCAAAACATTGTCGAAACACCGTGTTAAAAGTATCACCTTTGCACATTTGTGCGCATTCCTTTTATATATAAATACCGGTACCCCAGATATTGTGTTATATCAGTTCTTTTCTTGTACATGTAATATTTTTCATTTTACACCAATTACTATGCTTTAATCAAATATATATAAATAAATGTTTGTTTGTTTGTTTGTTTGATTGTTCGTTCATTCGTACTTTATGCGCGGTCATACCGTTGACCCGATTCTGATGGGGCTTTTTATAAAATGTTCAGAAGATTCCCGGGATGAAGATAGGCTATAAGAGAGTTGTGATACTCAACACCTACACCCTTAAAATCGCCCTTTGTAGTTGAAAACTTGAAAAAACTAGCTCTATGGACGCTTAAATGGCTTACGCTGCCTAAACCATAACAAATACACAACATTAATGTACACAGAAATGAATATCTCAAAACGCTCTACAGAAAATTCAGCGACAGCATTTGTTTATCTCTTACGGATAACTGAGAA
This sequence comes from Diploptera punctata, assembly GCA_030220185.1. Taxonomy (NCBI): domain Eukaryota; kingdom Metazoa; phylum Arthropoda; class Insecta; order Blattodea; family Blaberidae; genus Diploptera; species Diploptera punctata. Next base: position 2,792,840 of record JASPKZ010001587.1, on the reverse strand, counting down.
TAACCATTTTTGTCTTTCATTGATGCCAACAAGATCGAGACAAGGATGTATATTCCTGTGCAAGCATAGCAGCACATGACGGGTATTCTTTTACGGATAACTCACAACAACGAATTTGTCTTTTAGCTCATTTATGCAAAGAAGATCGAGATAAATAGATTCCCGGGCAACAGCGGGTAATCAGCACGGGAACCCTAAAATAATTACGATATATAGATGTATAATTATCTTTCATTTTACTTATTCAACTAATCATAAGAAGTAAATTAATTTTTGTATTTCAGCTCATTTATGCCAAGAAGATACGCCGAGTAAACAATACGTGGTATCTAAAAATAATTACAATGTAAATGTTTCATTCTACTTATTTAACTAAACATAAAATACATTCATTTTGTATTTCAGCTGATTTATGTCATGAGATCGGGATAAGATTCCCGGGCAACGCCGAGTAATCATCACGGGGTATCTAAAAGTATACATTTATAATTATTTTTCCATTCACTTATTCAACTAAACATAAAATCACATTAATTTCCATTTGTTTAGGCGTAGCAGGGCTCGCCGCATATTAGCTAGTAAATAAAACAACTAAGCTTGTTTCTACATGAGAAAATGATAATGGAATAATATGATCTGTTGAGGTGTTATTTACTTAAATATATTAATGTTGTTGCTATTGAGAATAAATTCACATTTATTTATACATGTTAAAATATTTTTGACTTTATATCTTCATTTAGTCAATGAAGTCTTAATCTGTTTCACGGGCATAATTTAATTTAAATAAGAAGAGACTCGCCTAAATTAAATGTACTAAGAGATATAAATAAATATAAAAAGATATAAGGACACAGATAATGATGAAGTGAAAATAAGATGAGCTTCTGATGAGATAAAACTTGCAAACAATCTTGTTTGTGACACAGATTCACGGGGAATGAAGGGCAAAAAAATGCAAAGTGCAGAAGAGAATCTGCTCAAAGAACTGAATCCGAGCACAAAATGTTTTATATACAATATATATATATTCCTGACGTATTTCCAAGCGGTTTAAGTAAGATATCTGAAAAGGAAAATTGTTTATCTAGAGCTATTGTGCTCTGATGAATAATTGTGGTTCACAGATACTATTTAGCATGTTTGTAGGAAGGTAAAGAGATCACTAGGGCTCGGATGTTTATGACCTTAAAATGTTAAAAAATTTACCTATAATATTCCCTTAAAATTGGCGGCGGTCACGCAGGGCTGACAATCCGGCTGATATAAAGTGTCGATGTCTAGAAAAAGTGGGAGCCTTAACCTCCTACTACCCCAAGGGCCTCCGGGCCTATTGTGGAATCACAAAAAAATTCCTTAAAATTATCTTAAAATGACCTAAAAGTGTAAAAAAGCGACCCAATGATAATGATAAATTTTGTAATATTTAACTAATTAATAATTATCAATTTATTGATTAGAATATGTATAAAAGATAATGAATGTTATTGATTGGGGTAACTATTCTAAAGCAATATCTGTTCTTAGGAGTAATATAAAGTATTTAAAAAATAATTATTATGACTAGGTCAATCTCATTTCCATTAAAACTAACATGAAAATCTATTAACTAAACATACCTTAGTTGGCATCGCAATACACCACCACCAAGTTATCAAAAGTGAACAATCGGCGGTTGTCAGCTAATACGGTTTTATATGGTTTAATGTGTCTTCATAACATTTTATTAAATAGTTTTTGCGCAATGTCGATTCGTCTGGAACAGTATGTCCTCTGGCGTTCAAGGAATTCATGTTTTTCTAGTTGTATATTTGCACTGACAAACACTTCACACAACTCTTTAACAAATGTGGAAGCAATTTGTTTTAACAGTAATTGAGACACTTTTTTTTGAAATGTGAATTTTTAAGAGCCCGCAAATGTTTCTCGCGCCTGATATGTTGATGTACTGTGAAACGAACGTTTATCTCCAGCGACTTTAATTTCGCACAGATTGCAAAATAATACTCCCTTCTGTATAAAATACTTATTCACAGAATTCCGTTACATAGGTCTTAAACAGATAGCACTAGACACTTTTTGTTTAGGCAATTTGTACTGCACGAAAATCAACACAACCATATACTGTAGAAACGCTACTCTCGTGAGACAAACGGAAATATTACCAATCGAAAGATTTCCACATTGAAGGGGAAGTCACGAATCAGTCCACGTGGTGGCAGAGCACATTGGTTTCACGTTATACTGAGGCAACGCATTGTGGTTTCTCACTGACTTGCCTGAGCACTAAAAACAATATAGCAAAAAATACACAAAAATGAACATTTAACCATAGATTATTTTAAAAAATGGCGTATAAATGTACGAAAAATAAATAAAATAACGTATAACATTTTTAAAATTACTTTATCAGAAAAAAGTGGGAAAAATTCATTTTAATGACCTATAAAGATCTCATATGTGTAACATATTTATTGCACAATACAATTAATTATTAATCTGTATCATCTCGGACAACTCATAAAAAAAAGATGACATTTCATCAAAATCTGGGCCCTACTGATCACTACTCAGATGAATCTTTTTCCAGGAATGCTTGATTTTAACTAACTATAGTGCTACATTTTATTCTGCGGACACATAGGTATGCAACCATTCAGCCTCCAAGTAAGTTGGTAGACTAATCTCGCCAGCTGACTTTTATTCTCACAACACCACATGGAGTTCATAGTCATACTCTAATTGAATACTCTTTCCGCAGGTCTAAGAACTTGTATCAATATAAAACTACAAATTTGAATTTACTGCAAAAAGCTGGTAATAATAATAATAATAATAATAATAATAATAATAATAATAATAATAATAATAATAATAAAGACTATCCCACTGGCACTATTGAGATAGAGTTATTATTAATGTTATTGTTATTATTATTATTATTATTATTATTATTAATATTATTATTATTATCAGCTTTTAGTAATAGATTCAAATTTGCAATAATAATAAGAACAATAATAATAATAATAATAATAATAATAATAATAATAATGAAGGTAAAGTGATCCCAGGCCTTAAGAGGCCCTTGCGGTAGTAGAAGATTAATGTTCCCACTTTTCATCGACAATTGGCACTAGGTGTCAGCCGGATTGTCAGTCCTGAGAGAAGGCCACCTTTACCCCCAAAACAAGCATATGGTATTCATTATCGTTAGATTCTGAATTGATCCAGGGTGTTAGTGCCATCAGAGGGTCTTTGGTCAGTTAAAAATTCTGACCCCAGCGGGAACCCTCGACTTTCCTGCTTGTAGCGTATTGCCTTAACCACCATGCTATGACGTGCCCCAATAATAATAATAATAATAATAATAATAATAATAATAATAATAATAATAATAATAATAATAATAATAATAATAATAATAATAATAATAATAATAATAATGAAATAGTATCACCGTGATGAGAATAACTGCGTTGATGAAGTTAAGCATACTCTCAATTTAACGATGTTAATTGGACGGCGTTACTGAACAAGCAGCTATGCGCCATTATGTAAGTTAAATAAAGAAAAATGCGTTTAAAGTTATATTTTTTTTTTTTTACATTTTGAACTCTAGGAAAAGTTGTTTAATTATTTCTGACTTTGTAATTACATATACGATAATATTGTATATACTGAATCGTACTGTATGAGTAAAAACAATTTATTTATTTAAATGGCTAATATTTCCATACTGCACTTGGACGTAATGTGCATGATGGCATAATCTTTCTGTATTAATAAGTTAAGCGCCGCAAGAGGGTGTTTACACTGTTGATGCGTATTAGTATGGGATATTTTATTATTATCAATCAGCGAAACGTCAAGGTAATGCGTATACACTGTTGATGTAAAATATTGTATCATAATATCAGTAGTGTCTGTATGCACAATACAGTTATTATTGATATATGTTTATAAATTGTATTTTTTGTGATAATTCATACATATTACATTATGAAATGTGCGTATTAAATGAATGTTTTCTAAATAAATCAATTCTCTTCATACAATTACAATACATACTAAAAACAAGACATAAAAAATTAAAACATCAGGTATGTAGTAAACATTCTGTGAAATATTTTTTTTATTCCTTAGGGTGAAAAATATCGATGCATGTTCACCATCTTGCACACTAAATTTTTATTTTGAACTATTACACATTTTTAAAAGGCACATACTTGATAATTAATATTATGTATCATTATTGTTATTGTGCGTATGTATAATTTAAGCCTGGTGAAGTGGAAGAGAAGACCTTACGGTCTTAACTCCGCCAGGAGGTAATATTTAAAAATATAATATTCAAATTCTAGATTAAAATAAAAACTATAGTAGTAAATGCTATTGATACTGTGAAACAATATTTAAAATAAGTTGAAACAACACAGTAAATAATAACAAATAATATATTTCATACCGGCACTATTTGTTTAATATATAAAATCATAGTAGTCAAATTGGAAAATTTACATACAATAATAATAGATAATTGAAACAAATTAAGCGAAAAAAATATACTATTTTCATTTTCAACAGAAAAAAATAGAGTAATGCAACTTTACAAACTGATTTACAGTAGAATTATTCCTAACTCCTGTGTCGCCTATTACCAGTGACTTACTGAACTGACAATGTAGCTTGATTTTTTATCTGGATGGTAATTATAAAATCCAGTTGTAGATATCGAATTCATTTACGAAAAATACACGATCCACATAATAAATAAAACCCTTACATACCTGCAGTGAGACAGACAATGCCTTTCCCATATACAGGGCTGTTTCTTATAATCCATATCTACAATGTCATGAGATCTGGAAGTCATTATAGCATTAAAAAAGCCACACTGACTAGTAATACACAATCGTAACTATTTATTTGTAGCGCCAAGTACAAAAAATATTTTCAATATTGCGCAACAACATTATAAGAGTCGGGGGAACATTTGGTTGCTGAGCTGTGATACATGATTTGTAACATTTAGTAATAGTATTTTATGAAAGATGCGATTTTTCATAGCCGTTTGTTGCAAAGAACCGACCACAATCTCTGGATCAGGACTCATGGCGTTTAACCATTTTTATTTAATAATTGAGGCTATATTTAAAATGATTTGGCGCTAAAAGTGTTTGGCGTTTTTTATCACTTACTTCATGAAGCCAGATCAATTAAGATGGCCATCATAAAGTCCACTTTTTAATTGGACGCTTAGACGGTCGATGGCATTAACTTCCGTCCAAGTATCACTTTTTCGTACATTATAGTAGTGTAACCCGAATTATGTATTTAGAGTTATATTAATTTTCCTATATTATAGTTTTATTTTTAGTCCCGCGCCGTAGCAGAGTGGTTAAGTCAAGAAGCCTTGGCGCAGAGCTACAGGACTAGCGCTGGTTCAAGTACCCATGAAGGAAGAAATTTTCTCATGGATTTTCGGGCAGTATGGCACCGGTGTCCACCCAGCATCATGAGGCATTTGGGTAGCTACAATAAGTAACGACTCCAGGTTGACGAATGACCAGCTAATGTAACAGGCTGGGAGACCCGACCATGCTGGAACTGCCAACATGCCTACAATATCACAATACATTGGACATACGACAAACGTATAACCTATGTGATTAGTAATGTGGATGTGAGGCCAGCAGCCGGTTGGTAGGTCAAGGGCCTTCTAGGTCTGTCGCGCTTGGAGTTTTTTATTCTTCTTCTTCTTCTTCTTCTTCTTCTTCTGCTTCGTGAAATTAGGCCTTTTGACCTGTTTTCACATCAAGTGGGATTTAATGAATCCTCCCATCTAGTAAATGGGCGTCCAACATTTATATGTCCTATTGGTTTGTACTTTAGTAACAGCTGAGGGATTCTATCTGTAGGCATTCTCTTGACATGTTCATACCTGTTGTTTCTCATGTTGTCAATTCTATTTGTTAAATTGAAAATATTTAAGTCATTCCTAATATCCTCACTTCTTTTCTTGTCCAAAATTGTCACACCTGCTACTGAACGTAGGAACTTCATTTCTGCAGTTTCTTTTTTCCTTTTTTATAGTTTTATTTATTAATAAACCATCTTAGCCTCACCCTCACTGTACATTAAACCTTTTAATATATACCGGATTATTTCAAACTTAAAAGTTAATTCAATACTTTATAAAAACGCCAAATCCCTAAGATATATTTAACAATAAATAACAATACAATATTATATAAAATATTTAGAAGTACACATAAATTACCACATAAGTATCTTTCATAATTTAGACGTTCTCTTTTCATCCTGTAAGATTATTTAAACCATATTAAGTTAATATAAAATGTTTAACTCATCAAGAACACATCCCATTTTATGCACAGAAGTAGGCCTATATGAATGTATCAATATAGTGATATAGCAAATATATAATTCAATAAGTATTTAAAATGGTTCTTCCGCGTTTCTAATACTTTAATTTTAAAACATCAGCTATTATCCCTAATTCGATATTAACCAGTACGTAAGACTAATTTTAATACTGGCAGTCCTTCGTTTCCAGGTCATGAGTATTAAGAGCATTTACGACTTTTTATACATTTACAATTAACAAGGTCCATATTAACCTCACTTTGCATTCATGAAACAACTTTTATTTGTACGAGAAATAATTTTAAACAATCATCTTTCTCGACTTTATGCAATACTGGTATATCACCACACTATCCTATTAAGATCTGAAGATATAATAATTTGAATAATACAAATATAATATTAATAACTTTGTTACATCAATACACAACTAACTGGTGAAATTAGACTTTCCTACTTGACGTTGGATAGGGTGCACAAAATTTATTAATCTGATTAACCAATCTGCATGAACGGTCCTACCAATACTGTACTTTAAGTGATTTCTAATTAGCTGGAAAGGAATAATAGAATCAAAACTGGTTACCTTCGCTAAACTTAGATTTTTTTTTGCGAAGTGTGCATACCCCATTTGGACCTGTCACTAACCAGCTTGAGTTGTTTGACACCTTCAAGGAACCCAGATTTATTAGTCGAATGCTCTTATCCCACCTTGGACCTGTCACTAACTAGCTTGAGTTGTCGGTTATCTTCACGGAACTTAGATTTATTAGTCAAATGCTCTTATCCCACCTTGGACCTTTCAGTAAGCAGCTTGAGTTGTTGGTTATTTTCGTGGAACTTGAAATTTCATGCCAACTGCATGCCTCCATGGACCTAAAACTAACCAGCATGAGTTTTCGGTTATCTTGGCGGAATCTAGCATTATTTGACAACTGTTCATACCCCTACTTCCACCTAAAACTAACCAGCTTTACTTGTTGATCATCTTCGCGAAACGAAGAATTATTAGTCAAAATTATTATATCCCACATTTCACATTTCTATAATCAGATTGACTTATTTCTTACCTTCCCGGAAACTAGAATTATTTGCCAACTACTCATTAACCAGATTGGACCTCTCTCTAACCAGCTTAAGATTTTGGTTATCATTGCGGAACTACAATTATTTATCAACTGCACTAATCCCACATAGCACTTATCATTAACAAGCTTGAGTTGTTTGGTTATCTTCGGTAAAACTAAAATTTTGTCAATTGCTCATATTCCAAATTGGATTAATTCTTAACCAGCTTGAACTGTTGGTAATCTTCGCGGAACACACAATTTTTAGCCAACTGTTTATATGCATACTTGGACCTTTCATTAGCCAATATAAATTTTGGAATAACTTCGCGAAACCTAGAATTATTTGTCAACTGCATCATATCTCACCTTGGACCTCTCATATCAGGTTCAGCTCTTTCTCTTATACATTCTACTCTGTATGTAGTGTTCTTTTTTAATTATACTCGATTCTGAATCGTACACAAGAATAAACACAGCATTACTTTATAAAATTTAATCTGAATATCTTCATACAATTTAAAACTAGTATTAGTAGTAGTAGGACTTTATTAGACTAAAAGTAAGATATTTTCAATATTATTTACAAATATAAGTCGCACGGGCAGTAAGCCGTACGTGCTGTTGACAGTCCGTTACAATAAAATAATAATTGACAATAGTATAAAGAATTTAAAACTAATATTACACCCTACATAAATGAAATGTAATACTTGTTCCATTTTTTTTTTTGTATTCATTAATATGTTACATATAACTTCATTATTCCCTTAAATACACCTCCGTGGCAAAAGCGGTTAGACTCTCGCCTTTCAACGCTGGTGACCCGAGATCGACTTTGGATCACATGTGGGTTTCGTGCTGGACGAAACAGAACTTGGGTAGGTTTTGCTCGGGGATTCTCCCGTTTCCCCTGCCACAATTTCATTCCATCATTTCTCCATACTCATCTCATTCATTTCGTTTCATTTCGTTTATCTGTCCGTGTGATGGTGCGGTAGGCATGGTCGGTCGGCACCCTTGTCATTCACAGACCTCAATATATAGGGGCTCATCTCATCTTATCCTTTGATCCGACATTTAATTGGACACGAGTTGAAAATAGTTATTATTCCCTTTGATAGCCATTATCTTTATTTTGTTTGTAGATATTCATAATTTTTACCAACTAAACACTTGAAACTTCCACCTTACACGTGTACGGCATTTTCCCTAAGAAACGAGTGCAGAGCAGAGACTGTAGACCTAAATCATTATTGCAACTCTATTCTTTTGCATGTCCATAAGAAGTTTTCCGAAGTGTTTAACTTATACATTAATCTTCTTCTTCTTCTCCACTACATGGATAAGGCTAACTGCCTGTACCGTCATTACAGCGTCTCTTTCCATCTCCTTCCCGGTCTTCCTATGTCTCCCTCTTCTTTAGGGTCATATCGGTAAGCTATGTTTGGCAGACTGGTATCTTCTATCCATTCTACATTAACCCATTCGCTTCAGGTTTAAATGCTCAATGAATTTCCCCAGACACTGGATTTAATTTACCTTAATTATATTGTCTATTTTCAGACATTCAAAACAAACAAAAGGTAACGGTATTTGAGATCACAATAAGGGCGAAGTCAAAAACACATTCCTCTGTTATTCATAAATGTTAACAAAACTATTACCTTGCCAAGGGATGCACAAAATATTGCAAAATATATAACGGCAGAGTTAAGCGAATATACCTCGTCTTCTGAGTTGAAGGCCATTTAACTGCTGGCGAATCTAACTCGTCTTTTGAGGCGAATGGGTTAATAAGTTAGAAATGTGACAACTGTGGTTCAATATTTAATACCTGGTACGTGATATTTGATCAGCATGCTTCGTATTTAAGAAGTAGAGGCTGTAACCTCGAGAGAAACATAGAGACGGAGATAGTAAGTAACTGAGCAATAGCGCCCAGACTTCTGATTGGAGGCGAGCTGGGAAGTACCTCGTATGGAAACAAGCATAGATCAGGTTCAGTAAAATTATGAACCTTTCGGGTTCGATAATGTCAGTGAATTAATTAATGTTTTCGTCCGATCATTTATTGTAAAGGGATTTTCATAAGTAATGCCACGAGTGATTTCCAAATTATCGATAAATTCACGACTCACGAAGTGAGGAGTGAATTTATCTAGAGAATTTAGAAATAAACAGTGATATTTGTTAGGACTATTTAACGAATAAAATCAAGCTGTTTACTCATAAATCATTATTTAACTATAGTTATTTTAAAATAGTTATATATTTAATGTAAACGGCGATGTTTGAAAACAAAACAAATGAGAAACGATTGGTACGCTTCATTTCCTTCATTTGTTCATCACTGCAACCAGATCATAATATTATTTATTGCCAAAGGATCGCAATATTGTAAGAATGCACCCTAGCAGAGAAATTTATGAACCAACGTTATACTGTATATCAATTAATTTCTGATGTCCTATGATGTACTCGTAAATATGTCAATTATATTTTTCTGCAACGTCATTTCCTGGAAAATACTTCGTTTAAGAAAGTGCAAACAGTGCTTTCTTTTTTGGTGGTATAATAACAATTGCTACAAATGCGCTATATATTGACATTCATGCACTATACATACAATCTGGTAGCCGTATTTCTTAGAGGGTCAGTCACTGCAAAATAATGCTATGACCTATTCAGAATGTTAAAAAGGATGTGATTTCTTTATTATGATAAACTTTAGTTGGTAAATTCTAGGCGAAACACGACTGTGATTGGTTGTAAATAAAAATCACTGTAACGTGATTGGTCATTGACTCCCATTTGGGGCATGAGTTAAATAGTCATTGTATTCTAATTATAATGAATTAGATACAGATTTAAGAGAAAAGTTTGAAATCTATAATTTCAAAATGTTAGTTCATGACATGTAAGAATGTATGCTAGAAAACGTTTTCATTTGTAGTTGAACCAGGCAATTTAAATTCCTTGCTTGCTACGTTAAATCGTGCATAATAATCAGAGGAAAGAACAGCTGCTGGAGATTGTACATGTCACCCCGCAAGTGAAACACATCTCCCGTCCCCACTCTATGCAGATTTCCAGCCTCCAAGAATTACAGACGCCAGGAAGTTTTGTACTAACGCTCTCAGACTTGAGAAGAAAATCCTCACCATTACGTTCTGCAAAGAAAAGTAGACTAGATAGAGAAAAATTATTGATTATGTGGAGAAGGAGACAGAGATAGATTCTTTACTTTAATCCTAAAATTTATTTTGTCTTTCGTTGTAAGAGGTTCTTAGTTTCGGGAAATTGCCGCTAGAGTTAAGTAGCTCAGTGATCTGCAGCTTCTTCAAGTATTGTGGGATTCACTCTAATATCGCTTCCACTGTACACAGTCTCCTCTTTATCACGACACAGTTTGCAGTTTAAGATGATAAAAGTCAAAACTACTTATTTCTACTGCGGATAATATTTTTAATGTCTGGCTAACACTTACAGTGCTCACAATAAAGTGTATCACGCACTCTTTGGATCGAAACGATACACATTTCTGACAATATAACATTTAAGACTTTTGTAATTACTGAAGAACGCCATTTACAAACTTTTATGTACATGTAGCAAAAAAAAAAAAAAAAAAAATTAAAGATGTAACGCACGATTCACACGAGCAAACTAATTGCACAGTAGAGCTACAATACGTTTTCGTTCCTCCAATGAAGTGTATTTTTTATGCACAGTGAGTCAGCGAACGCCTAACTCGGTGCCTTATGGCTTGCGCCATATTCAAAAGTCAGAGATTGATTCCCGATGACGTTAGATTTCTTAATTGTTTCAATGCTTTCTAATTTATTCTGTCTGTCCACTCTTAAAGAAAAGAACAAACTATTTGGAACTATTAATATTATTGATAATGTAATTACTATTACAATTATTATTATTGTTATTGTTATTATTATGTCCACCGCTGTGGTCTCGGGGTAGCGTGCTGCCTTGTCTGGCAGCGGGCCCGGGTTCGATCCCCGGTCGGTACAGTTTTTCTGGGTGAGGTTTTTATTGGGGTTTTTCCTCACCTGTAAGACAAATGTCAGGAAAACTTTAAGGCCCAAACAGTCCCTGAAATCATATGGCCATCGCAATATCATCATTCATATTCATCTTAGGTTAAGTTTAGAATTAGGGACTCTCCTGGTGCACCACTATCATCATCACCCATCATATCATCAGGGCAACGTAACCCTGCCTTCCAGGCGCCCCAACCTAAGAAGTGGGTTACAATTACGCCATGCCAGGAGAGAAACCAGGAATGTCGAAAGACAAACCTGGGGCATTTGGAAAAATTATTATTATTATTATTATTATTATTATTATTATTATATTATTATTATTATTATTATTATTATTATTATTATTATTGCCCAACATCAATGGACTATTATTAGGCAGAACGTGACCTTTACAACATAAATATTTTAATTTGGGGGTGAAAATTTTTCCTCACTAAAACGTAATAAATACATAAACAACAAAAATAACTCAAGAAAGAAAAATAGAAGCATCTAAATTGTCGTATTAAAATACGAAACCTTAAATAATGTGTTATAATTATAATATATGAAACTATTAATATTTAATTTTAGGAAGTTATATTTTGAGGTTATTTTAATTATATTATTTTTGGTCTGGACATCTTACCTCAATATTAATGTTGATTTGTTCTTGGACATGTTTCAAAACAATTCTGTTTTATCGTCAGCTTTCCCAGACTGGTTTTATTTATGTTGCACCACCTGGATGTCGATGTAAGCTCCATCCTGTTATGAATTTTGATATTCCGATGGAGGGTGACCTTGTTTGGAGGTTCTTTGGCCAACCACAGGATGGAGCTGACATCGACATCCAGGTGGTGTAACATAATGCAACATAAATATAACCAGTCTGGGAAAGCTGACGATAAAACAGAATTGTTTTGAAACATGTCCAAGAACAAATCAACATTAATATTGAGGTAAGATGTCCAGACCAAAAATAATATAATATGAAACTATATTATTTTATTACATAAAATTTATAGCATTATTATTAAAACGTGGTATTGCACACACATTTATACCGGTAGCTAAATAGTATACAGAGTTCACGAAGGCAGGAACATTGTTTAAACAGTGTAAAATGAACGTAGTTTACGTGGCTGAAATTAAATGCTTTGGGATGTTTTTTGTGGAAATACACATAAATATAAAATGTCATAGCCGAGAGTTTTGAACCCTGGCTCTCACATATATTAAATTTGTTCGTAATTAGCTTAACAATACTCGAACGTCGGATACTATCGTCTAAATCCTGTTGTTTTGTTTACTTTTACACTTGCCCATAGCAAAAAAAAAGGAGGAAATAGGTGTTAAAGGAAACGCCTCTAAGTATTTAGCATAGTCTTACTTGGGCTCATTCGCAATAAAAAATATAAATTACCTAATTAATTTAAGAGAGTTAATATTGTCAAAGTTACTAATTCCGATACGCACACAGAAGCCCTTTCGATTCAATTCGCATTGACTATTTAACTCATCCCCAAATGGTATTCAATGACCAATTACATTCCATTGAATTTTGATTTACAACCAATCAGTCTTTTTCACCTCGATTTTATCACTTTCATTTCATCGCTTTGATTTTATCAAGTGGCTCCCACGAATGTAACCAGATTCTGCTTGCGAGATATAATAGAAAAACATTCGTAACAATTGATTATACCATAAAAAGATACCGCTCTTTGCACTTTCTTAAACGTATTATTTCCAAGGAATGTTGCAGAAAAAAATAATTGACATATTTACATCATAGGACATCAGAAATTAATTAATAACCAGTAATGATGTGTTTCATTTTGTCTCTGCTAGGGTGCATTCTTACAATATTGCGATTCTATTTGGCAAAAAATATGATCTGGTTGCAGTGATGAACAAATTAAACATAATAAACGTTCCTCATTTATGATGATCTTGCAGAAGACTTCCGGGCTGTTGGCCGTGGTCTTGAGGCTTGTAGTTCTCATTTGTTTTCAAACATCGCCGTTTGCATTAAATATATAAATATTTTTAAATAGCTATATTTAAATAATGATTTGTGAGTAAACAGCTTAATTTTATTCGATAAATAATCCTAACATATGCCACTCTTGATTTCCAAATTCTCTACATAAATTCACTTCTCATTTCGTGAGTCGTGAATTTATCTATAATTTGAAAATCACTCCTGGCATCACTTATGATAAAATATTGAGCCTATAGGTGTCAGGACTACAGTAATGAGGCCAATGTTTACGTGCCACACTGTACCTGTATGAATACTCTCCTACAACTGAAGAGCTTTCGTTCTATCCTCTCGTTCTACATCTGTCCCTGTCTGCTGTCGACCGCCGTCTTTTTCTCACACTGTTTCTCCCTTTTCACAAGATCTCTTTTCCTCTTGAATACGGCGCGGCGGGTGCAATCTGCGTGTAAACAATACATTATATCTTTACCTTCTCCACCACCGAGCAACGTCTACAGATGCTGCGATAGAAGCTTGCAAATGTAACCGCACTACTTTCTTAGCTCCGCAGTCAATGCTTTTTACCATTTTACATAAATGTTTTCTTTTTTCTTGCGCTTTCAACAATACTTTAACAGTGCGACCATAAAAATTGTTAAAAGTTTTGTTTCGAAAATAAATCGTGGACTTTATGTATACTGATGTAACTAGCCGATAAAGAGTTGTTTTAAGGGTGAATCGCAGCGAGTATTTCGCATTTTTGTGATTATGATATACTTTTTTTTGTCATTGATATTTGAACTGTTTCTCTTTAAAATGTGTTCAGTAGTAACTATTGAAGAGAGCCAATCACAGACAAAACAGAAAATTAAAACATAATAAATAGGCTTACAATTATATATATATATATATATATATAGGACAATATAACATAAAACATAGAGAACAAAACCTGCAAGGTAGTCCTCCTGGTGGAGTAATGGAGTAGGCTGATGCTCGCTCCTTCTTCCAAGTTTCGATAAATTTCAAACCCGGCCGGGGTTGAGGAATTTTTCAGGTTGTAAAAATCCTGAATATAGGTTCAGTCGGAAAGGGAACGAGTCCAATCTCGAAATTGAAGAAAAGGCCTCAGGAAAAACATTATCGGTCCATTAACGCCCACATTCCAAGTGCGACGCTAATGATTTTGGCTCTTACAGACCGTCGATAAATTAAATAATAACAATAACCAACAGGGTATACAGTTGTTAAAAAATGTTTTTCAGTTTGAAGAATGAAATAGCTGGACAAGATGAATATATATATATATATATATATATATATATATATATATAACTTATGTACTCGTACATCGACTGTTTCCCCACTAGAACGTAACACTTCTACGTACGAGTAACCCTACCACACACGTCGACCGTTTCTCCACTTCTACGTAAGAGTAACTCTACCACACACGAAATTGTAGGTAATGAGTTAACTCCGCACCGGCGGAGGGGAAGAGTTTTAGCGCTAGTGTCGCCGACCTGCTGAATCTATGGAAGGGATGTAGGAGAAGACTGCATATCCGATCACGTACTCAAATGGTTCAACTTTAAGTTTGGGCGCAAAATTCCTAAACACGTGTGAACGATCTTAATATGGTTGTCAAATTAGTAATGTAAGTACAGAACGCTCAAAGCGGCCGGATAATTTAAAACCATAGTATTTTTCGTCTCTCCGTTATCAGCCTCACATTAAATCACAAGTGGCAACATGTAATGAGAAGTGACAGCCCATTCCTACACGTAACCCCAATAGTAAAGGATTATCAATTTAGTAATTTTGCCAATGGCCACGTAGAAGGACGGACTTTAAAATCCATAGTATTTATCAGCTCTCTACCTGCCAGACAAAGAACATATACAGAGGACTGGAAGTGGCAACATAGTAAGGAGAAAGACAGCATGTTAGTTAACATATATTCCGCCTGCGAAGATTACTTGGAGGAGTAATACTAACCTTTGATTTCAACACAAAGCACGCATCTGTGTAGGTGACTACCTTCCTTACAAAAATGGTACGAGGGAAGTAGATTATACAGAGAATGATTGGAAAACACTACTTCAGGATAGGGATGCATGGAGAGCTTATGTCCGCGCGGCCATGAACCTATGGATTGGATAGTGCCAGTGAGTTAGTTAAATCTCTAAAAAAGTTTAACTATAGGTTCTGTTGCATAAATAAGTGTTGCTATGCATACGTGATTTTTTTAGTGATTTAATTAAGCATAAAAACTTTCCAATTAATCATCCCGCCTGCATGTGATTGTGTTTTATAACAGGGATTTACACTCCCCTGAAGTAAGTCTCTACGTGTTGCTGAGACTGGCCGCAAGCACGCCTTTAATAGCTACTTGCACAATCATACAGCAAACGGCTTACCTTTTATTTACGCATACAGATAACATTTCTTGAAAATCACCACAAGCATGCTTCCTCAAAGTTTCGGTCTTTTCACGCTTAGCTTTAAAAATGACCTGAACTGTCAGAGAATGTTGTTAAATAAAGTACAGTAAAAGCTCCTTATTCGCGGGGGATATGTTCCGCAAATATACCGTGAATAGAGAAACCACAAATATGGAATGGTAGTTTGTATGGGTATATAGGAGATATGTTCCAAGGTTCCAGATTGAAATAAAGATTATCATAAGTAATGCTAGGAGTGATTTCCAATTTATCTAGAGAATTTGGAAATAAAGTGTGGCATCGTTAGGACTATTTAACGAAAAAATTAAGCTGTTTACTCACAAATCATTATCTAAATATAGCTATTTAAAAAAAAAATATATATATATATAAGTTTAATGTAAACGGCGAGGTTTGAAAGAAAATGAGAAATGTTTGTCATGCTTCATTTGTTCATCACTGCATCCAGATCATAATATTTACTGCCAAAGGATCGCAATATTGTATACTGGAGAAAAAATGAAGCACATCAAACATTATCCAGGTCAGGTCTTTCACTGTAATCGTAGCATTTTCAAGCTATGATTTGCAGCTTTACTAGGGAATTGTAGGTGTGGTAGCTTCCCGTTGCTTTCCACACCGGTGAAGGATGATGATGATGATGATAATGATAAGGATGATGATGATGATGATAATGATAAGGATGATGATGATGATGATAATGATAAGGATGATGATGATAATGGCCATATGATTTCGGGGACTGTTTGGGCCTTAAAGTTTTCCTGACATTTGTCTTACAGGCGAGGAAAAATCCCGATAGAAAACCTCACCCAAAAAAACTGCCCCGACCGGGGATCGAACCCGGGCCCGCTGCGTGACAAAGCAGCACGCTACCTCGAGACCACAGCGGTGGACATCAAACATTATAAGGTATTAATTAATTAGTGATGTCCTATGATGTCAATATGTCAATTATATGTTTCTGAAACGTCAATACCTGGAAAAATAATACATTGAAGAAAGTACAAACAGTGGTTTCTTTTTTTTCTGGTATAATCAATTGCTACGAATGTTTTTCTATTATATCTAACAAGCGGAATATGATTACATTCGTGCACTATGTATAAAATCTGGGAGCCACTGGATAAAATGAAAGTGATAAAATCGGGGTGAACAGACAGTGATTGGTTGTAAATCAAAATTCATTGAAGTGTGATTGGTCATTAACTGCCATATGGGGCATGAGTTAAATAGTCAAGATAAAATCAATTATTGAGAGATTTTGTACAATTTATATTAATTATTACTGTCAGGTTTAGGCAAGGACTTAAATAACTTAGTATTTTTCCTTTTTGCCGTTTTTAGAAGGTATTTCAATTAAGATTGTTATTCAGCTGTGAATTCTGCGATACAATTCCTTATTTTGTCTTCGGATTTCTTGATTCATTAACATTAAAAGAGCATGATATAGACGCAAACGATTCGCCAACGCGTATAAACGGTCAAACATTTCTATGTTTACTTTAAGGGGCAACACTAATTTTTTTATCTTCTGTATTAATTTTCCTTTCGACATTATAAACAGGGAACTAAGCATAAGAGGCACGTGTTATTCAATGAAAATTATTGCAACGAATGACGCTATTGAGGCATTTATCAAAGTACATATCGGCAGATGAAATACGACAGCATGACAAAAAGTTTTAACAATGAACTTCAGGGTTAGTGACATAAGGTCTGTTTTGTTTATATATTTATTTGTACATTTGTTTTAAAATGTATCATCACTTTTTTTCCCTCTTTTTCTTTACACTGTCTTCCTTCTTGTTTTACCTTTTTGTTAACGTTCTGTTATTCTCACATATAAGAGACACAAGGACAAGACACACACCCAGACACCAAGGTGGAGATTTAAAATCCGCTACCCCGCCGGGAATCGAACCCGGGTCACCGGAGTGGAAGGTAGGGACTCTACCGACTACGCCACGGCGACGGACAATTTCCTCTTTTTTTCGTTTTACACTGTTTTCCTTTTTTGTTTTTACCTTTTTGTTAACTTTCTGTTATTCTCACATATAAGAGACACAAGGACAAGACACACACCCAGACCCAGGGTGGAGATTAAAAATCCCCTATCACGCCGTAAATCGAACCTGGGTCGCCGGAGTGGAAGGTAGGGACTCTACCGACTACGCCACGGCGACGGACAATTTCCTCTTTTTTTCGTTTTACACTGTTTTCCTTTTTTGTTTTTACCTTTTCGTTTTACCTTTTTGTTAACTTTCTGTTATTCTCACATATAAGAGACACAAGGACAAGACACACACCCAGACACCAAGGTGGAGATTTAAAATCCCCTACCCCGCCGGGAATCGAACCCGGGTCACCGGAGTGGAAGGTAGGGACTCTACCGACTACGCCACGGCGACGGACAATTTCCTCTTTTTTTCGTTTTACACTGTTTTCCTTTTTTGTTTTACTTTTTGTTAACTTTCTGTTATTCTCACATATAAGAGACACAAGGACAAGACACACACCCAGACCCAAGGTGGAGATTAAAAATCCTCTACCCCGCCGGGAATCGAACCGGGTCGCCGGAGTGGAAGTGGAAGGTAGAGACTCTACCGACTACGCCACGGCGACGGACAATTTCCTCTTTTTTTCGTTTTACACTGTTTTCCTTTTTTGTTTTTACCTTTTCGTTTTACCTTTTTGTTAACTTTCTGTTATTCTCACATATAAGAGACACAAGGACAAGACACACACCCAGACACCAAGGTGGAGATTAAAAATCCTCTACCCCGCCGGGAATCGAACCCGGGTCGCCGGAGTGGAAGGTAGGGACTCTACCGACTACGCCACGGCGACGGACAATTTCCTCTTTTTTTCGTTTTACACTGTTTTCCTTTTTTGTTTTTACCTTTTCGTTAACTTTCTGTTATTCTCACATATAAGAGACACAAGGACAAGACACACACCCAGACCCAAGGTGGAGATTAAAAATCCCCTACCCTGCCGGGAATCGAACCCGGGTCACCGGAGTGGAAGGTAGGGACTCTACCGACTACGCCACGGAGACGGACAATTTCCTCTTTTTTTCGTTTTACACTGTTTTCCTTTTTTGTTTTTACCTTTTCGTTTTACCTTTTTGTTAACTTTCTGATATTCTCACATATAAGAGACACAAGGACAAGACACACACCCAGACCCAAGGTGGAGATTAAAAATCCCCTACCCCGCCGGGAATCGAACCCGGGTCACCGGAGTGGAAGGTAGGGACTCTACCGACTACGCCACGGAGACGGACAATTTCCTCTTTTTTTCGTTTTACACTGTTCTCTTTTTTTGTTTTTACCTTTTCGTTTTACCTTTTTGTTAACTTTCTGTTATTCTCACATACAAGAGACACAAGGACAAGATACACACCCAGACACCAAGGTGGAGATTAAAAATCCCCTACCCCGCCGGGAATCGAACCCGGGTCACCGGAGTGGAAGGTAGGGATTCTACCGACTACGCCACGGAGACGGACAATTTCCTCTTTTTTTCGTTTTGCACTGTTTTCCTTTTTTGTTTTTACCTTTTCGTTTTACCTTTTTGTTAACTTTCTGTTATTCTCACATATAAGAGACACAAAGACAAGACACACACCCAGACCCAGGGTGGAGATTAAAAATCTCCTATCACGCCGTAAATCGAACCTGGGTCGCCGGAGTGGAAGGTAGGGACTCTACCGACCACGCCACGGCGACGGTCAAGTGTTTTTTTTTCCTTTCTCGTTTTCTTTTTTTACGCTGTTCTTCCTTTTTGTTTTACCTTTATTAACCTTTTTTTTTTCTTATTCACACATACAAACACAAAACAGGACACACACCCAGACACCAAGGTGGAGATTAAAAATCCTCTACCCCGCCGGGAATCGAACCCGGGTCGCCGGAGTGGAAGGTAGGGACTCTACCGACTACGCCACGGCGACGGACAATTTCCTCTTTTTTTCGTTTTACACTGTTTTCCTTTTTTGTTTTTACCTTTTCGTTAACTTTCTGTTATTCTCACATATAAGAGACACAAGGACAAGACACACACCCAGACCCAAGGTGGAGATTAAAAATCCCCTACCCCGCCGGGAATCGAACCCGGGTCACCGGAGTGGAAGGTAGGGACTCTACCGACTACGCCACGGAGACAGACAATTTCCTCTTTTTTTCGTTTTACACTGTTTTCCTTTTTTGTTTTTACCTTTTCGTTTTACCTTTTTGTTAACTTTCTGTTATTCTCACATATAAGAGACACAAGGACAAGACACACACCCAGACCCAAGGTGGAGATTAAAAATCCCCTACCCCGCCGGGAATCGAACCCGGGTCACCGGAGTGGAAGATAGGGACTCTACCGACTACGCCACGGAGACGGACAATTTCCTCTTTTTTTCGTTTTACACTGTTTTCTTTTTTTGTTTTTACCTTTTCGTTTTACCTTTTTGTTAACTTTCTGTTATTCTAACATACAAGAGACACAAGGACAAGATACACACCCAGACACCAAGGTGGAGATTAAAAATCCCCTACCCCGCCGGGAATCGAACCCGGGTCACCGGAGTGGAAGGTAGGGATTCTACCGACTACGCCACGGAGACGGACAATTTCCTCTTTTTTTCGTTTTGCACTGTTTTCCTTTTTTGTTTTTACCTTTTCGTTTTACCTTTTTGTTAACTTTCTGTTATTCTCACATATAAGAGACACAAGGACAAGACACACACCCAGACCCAGGGTGGAGATTAAAAATCTCCTATCACGCCGTAAATCGAACCTGGGTCGCCGGAGTGGAAGGTAGGGACTCTACCGACCACGCTACGGCGACGGTCAAGTGTTTTTTTTTTCCTTTCTCGTTTTCTTTTTTTACGCTGTCCTTCCTTTTTGTTTTACCTTTATTAACCTTTTTTTTTTCTTATTCACACATACAAACACAAAACAGGACACACACCCAGACCCAAGGTGGAGATTTAAAATCCTCTACCCCGCCGGGAATCGAACCCGGGTCGCCGGAGTGGAAGGTAGGGACTCTACCGACCACGCCACGGCGACGGTCAAGTGTTTTTTTTTTCCTTTCTCGTTTTCTTTCGTTTACGCTGTTCTTCCTTTTTGTTTTCCTTTATTAACCTTTTTTTTATCTTATTCACACATACAAACACAAAACAGGACACATACCCAGACCCAAGGTGGAGATTTAAAATCCTCTACCCCGCCGGGAATCGAACCCGGGTCGCCGGAGTGGAAGGTAGAGACTCTACCGACTTCGCCACTGCGACGGACTGTTCGAATCCCTATTTGTAAAAGTCGCCTTGGGCACCTGCCTGCACTGAAAAAAAAACTGCTGATGGATAATAAACGACACTATTCCTTCTAATATACCGACTGGATCCGCGAATAAAGACATTTTTACCGGAAATACAAGAAATGTGTCACAATTTTTTAACCCGCGAATACGGAGCTTTTACGTTATTATCTACACATCTGTTTTGTTAACAAAAGTTTAATTTCTTACTCCACTTATTTTGTAACGAAGTCTTATTTCCTCTTTACCTAAATTTAATATCGACTGTCTTCATTCTAGTGTAAGTTGGATCATACAAATAATAATAATAATAATAATAATAATAACAATAATGTTTTATTTATTCTGGCAGAGTTACGGCCATAAGGCCTTCTCTTCCACTCAACTAGCACAAATACAAATAAATATTTAACAAATATAGATAGACACTATACTAATTATAAATAGTTAAAAATAATTAAATGTAGCAATGTAAATTTCCTGTACAAACAACATTTTATACGATAATAACAATAGTAATACTTACGATGATAATAATACTAATATAATAATGATAATAATAATATAATAATAATGATAATAATAATAATAATAATAATAATAATAATAATAATAATAGTATAAATGATAAATTATACGAGAAACACCAATTAATATATATATATATATACCTTACACTGGCTAATGATGAAGTCGAGGTTAGAGCAAGTATAAACTTAGATTTCTTTTCAAAGATGCCAATGTACTTATTTCTTGTGGTAGGGAATTCCAGTTGCGAGAAGTGAAGACAGTGTATGACATGGAGTGATATGATGCCCTATGTTGTGGTATATTAAGCAAATAAGGCCAATGTAAAAAAAAGTATTTTCAATAATGTTTTCTTTAAATAACTAACTAACTCACTGGAACCATCGAACACGTAGGTTCATGGCATCACGGAAAATAAGCTCTCCACACATCCCTATCCTGAGCTAATATTTTCCATTATCCCCTGTTTAACCTACTTCCCTCAAAGCATGGTTAATGTTACTCTCCCACCTCATTATTGGTCTACCAACACGACGTTTTCCCTCTGGTTTTCTTACTTGAAGCTTCCATGCGCCTCTTTCATTCCCATTCTAGCCATATATCCTGATCATCGCAGTCTATGACACTTTACTACTGTTCTTATATCTGGCTTCCTATAAAGACTGTTAAATGTATTCTTTAAATAGAATCGAATTATCTTCTAGCTGATCTCAAAAGAATTCTAGTGGAAACACTAATTATGTCGCATTTTGACGTTCGTGCCATATTGTTGACATATTAACGATGGTCCAGAAGAAAGGAAATAAAAATTAAATTTTATAAAGTAATGGCTGTTCCTGTATTGATGTATGGATCAGAATATTGGACGATCACTAAAAGACAAGAACAAAGATTGGAAGCAGCTGAGATGCTATTTTTAAGAAACATAGCAGGATATACTCTGCTGGATAAGATAAGAAATGAAGATATAAGAAAGGAACTAAATCTTTTCAAACTTACAGACCGAATAATTAAATATAGGAACGACTGGAAAGAACATATTGATACAATGCCAGAAGGAAGATTTCTCAAATGATTGCAAAATTATAAATCGCGTAGAAGGAGAAATGTTGGTCGCCCACACAGAAGATGGTCTGAACAATTTTAACAATTCTAGCTTTCATGAAACCGGAACAAGCCAACATGCTTAATCTTTGGATGATGATGATTGTCCAGCTCGTTATATTGCAACGTACTCTTAACACGTGCATCAGGTATTAACACCGTAAATGTCATCTCCCTGATTGTACAAAAATGCCCTCTCTTATTCAATTATTGGAAATTGTACTAGGACTTTCGGTAAATAATGGCAACACAACTATAACAGCAGAAAAAAAATATTTAGGTTATTTTTAATATCACGTACTTCATTTATAGTTCCGCTTAAGTCAACTATGCATTTCCTAATCCTCGAAGATGACGCTCTCCATTTGCAACACCACCTCTGGATATATCTAACATCTGATCGATCTAGAGCTATCTGGTTATCTACTCTCGATTGAAATCGAATGCCGCGTATTGGTTCTTTAAACTTTAAGAATACGTTATAGTCACAAGGGCTCCTGTCTGGTGAATTTGGTGAATTTTCGAATATGCCTTCAGAATTCCACCTTCTAAACAAATTCTACTGAAAATCTTTTTAGGGCGGCGTTACTTAGTAAATGTGAGAAACAGTGAATGTATTCGCAAAATATTATTACTTCGAGACTTTTAGTATTACAGATTTACACAATAAAGTCTGCTCAACAACATACTACAAGAGTACAATAGTCACCACTAGGGTCGCTGACTTACTAGTGTTGTCATTATTTACCGAGTGCCCTACTGTTGCCTCTACACCAAGCTACGTAATATCTCGCTTGCATTATCATATTGTCCTCCAACCACAATTTGAATACACGATCCAACTATAACACTGTACCACATGAGATCAGGATTTCTGGACTTTTCTTCTTCTAAAATATACTTACGCCTCTCTGTTTTGTAATAATTGGCCTTTCAGTCGGTTAATTGAGGGATTCTGTTTTTTTTTTTTTTTTTTTGCTTCGCTATTAATATTGATTTGATTAATTTAGATTTTAGTTTAGTTAGTATAAATATTTGCTTATAATTGTAGCATTATGTGTTATGATTCTGTGGAGTTTTATCTGAATTCATATTTTCGATGGTTGAATGGAAAGGAAGGCCTTGTGGGCTTAACTCTGCGAGTTTGAATAAATCGTCATCATTAACAACAATAACAATAATAGTAAAATAATAACAATGATAATATTGTTATTATTATTATTGTTATATAATGCAGTGTTATTTACGAATTTTAATTATTTAAATGTAGATGAGCCATCTCAAAAAATATAATTAAAATATAATATCAAAATATTATTGTTTAGTTATACTTAGTACATTGATGCCAAACATGATTTTTATCTATAAAGGAGAGTAAAAACAATATTATATGTATTTGAGAAAAAAGTGCGTAGGGAAACTTTCGGACCGACTGTGACGAACAAACAGGTGAAGGGGGAAAATTTCATAACATTAGCTTATATGATTTTTTGTAGGAAACCGGATGTAAGAAAAATAGTTAGCACATGTGTCGTAAAATTCGATGGGCAAGATATGTTAGACGAAAGGAAAACGGAATAGGGACAAGGAAACGTCTGATAAGAAAACCCAAATGGAGATCCCCCAATATGAAGGCCAAGAATGAGCCAGGATAATAATATTAACCATGATAAGAGTGATGTATATATTTCGATGTTATAATTACATTTTTAACATTTGACAATGAATGTTAAATATCAGATGGAAGGAAAAGAAATGCCTGAGCCGGGATTTGAACCCGTGACCTCTAACTTTATACGTTAGCGCGCTTCCAACTGCGCCACTCAAGAATTCTAGCACAAACATTGTTTTCCTTATACAATTCTTTATTCACGAGAGGCTGCCCAACATAGGTCGCACTGCCATCTCGTGGTTTCTATAATAAATAAGTAGCGTATTTTAAAGAGTATATTTATTTTATAGCATAACAAGCGTTATATGTATGGAGAGGTTATGTCAGTAAGTTAGGTACGGTAAATTCTGTGAGTTGATGAAAGTGCGGATGAATATCTCAATCACACGGAGTGACAACCTGTTGTAATGAATGGTAATTACAGAATTATATTTTTCCACGAATTTGAAAAGTTAACAAATTAATCAAGTATTGTAAGTGTCCGTTGGACTGCGGCGAAATAATTATCCAATAGCTCTCTGTAATTCAAGCTGAGGACTGCGCACAATCGATTACTCGCTGCCTCTTTGTTTGACGGTTCACCGAGCTTCGTAAATTAACATAGGTATTTTCACATTTATAAAACCTTTGTCACGCTGTTAAAACTGCAACTATTCCACATATTCTGTTGTAATCATTGACACAGAGAACAAGATAATTAAATAGAAGAAATTTACCTGATTATAGAAGGATTTCAGATAATTGAGATGTAGGACTTACGGTCTCAGACAAAATATATCTCAATTATCAGTTGTTAAGTACTTTGGATTTGATATTCAAATAGAAGTATTAAATTAATGGGTTCGTGCCTGATCACAGACTTTATTAAACACAATTATATAGAATTAATCAACCAAGTTACAAAGAAAAATCCATCCAATAATGGGTAGGGCCGTAATCTTTAAAAACTAAATTTAAGAAAAAATGATAGATATGTTAAAAGTTATATTTCATTAAATCCTGAAGCCATCACACTCCACGCTATACAACTTCGAATTTTAATAATGAACACCAAATTTGTAACACTTCAACAGCCGTTAAAAGTCTCCTTCATTTCCTTTTTATAATTGCCAGTCTCAAATGTCCAATAAACCAGGTAATTTTTCACTATTTAATATATGTACACATTGTATACATGTATTGAGCTCGGTAGCCTATCTAATTGGTAGCTTTCTCTCTGATTTCCCTAAAATTATTCTTGGCCCTTTTTCATTTTCCTATTGGTGACACATATCCTACCCATCGCAATATACATTTTTCTATAACTATTCTTTCCGATTACAAACTTGAATAACTATTGTTAGAACACACTTAGGAACATGATATTGGTATCATTGGAAAAAGAAACCTTACTATATTTCGTTTTGTCTGGTGAACGTGTCGCTTGTTTCTTAATTTCGTTGCTAGGAGACCAAATAACAGAAAAATGGTTGCAGACGAAGATAAGAGGACATTTCACATATGCCAGTCTGTTGTCACAGTATAACGCAATTTAAGAACAAAGTTTGATATTGATCAACCTAGTGAAGCTAGTATCCGTAAGCGTTACGCTGAATTCAAAGCGAGGGGATGCATCTGTAAGTGGAAGTCAACCGGTCGTCCATCAGTAAGTGAGGCAAATGTGGAGCGTGTGAGAGAATTTCACACGAAGTCCCCAAAAATCAACCTAAAAGCCGGTAGATAATAAAAAATCCCCAACAAACTGTGCGGAAGATGTTACCGAAAAGTTTGAAGTTCCATCCATACCGTCTGCAATTGTTGCAGGCTTTAAAACCAGACGATAACACCAAGCAACAGTTTTTCTGTGAGGAAATGCAACTCAGAATTTAAATTGAAGGTTTCATCGAATCATTGTTGATTACTGATAAAATAACTTTCCATCTGTCAGGAAAAGAGCACAAACACAATGTCAGGACATGGGCTTTGGAAACTCCTAACAGTTATGTGGAACATGTACACAACTCCCTCAAAATGAACGTGTTTTGTGCTATAAGCCGTGAAACGGTGTATGACCCTTCCTTTTTCGTCGAGATGACTGTCGCAGGTAATTCGTACCTAGACGTCTTAGAGTTATGGCTTCTTCAACAACTACAACAGGACATCGAAGGTTTGATTTTTTAGCAGGATGGGGCACCACCCCATTAGTACTTAGATATCAGAAACGAACTGATTACATGATTTCCAAGGAGATGGATTGGACGTGCTGGCCGTGAAGATTTTGAATGTTTGAATCGGCCTCCATGTTCCCACGACCTCGCTCCTTGTCATTTTTTTTCTGTGGGATTTTATTAAAAAAATAAGCGTATCAGCCACCAATACCACCTAACCTTCAGGATCTTCATGTCCGCACCACAGAGGTCATTGCACTGGTGGATGGTCTAATGCTACAATGTGTATGGCAGGAAATTTACTGTAAGATTTTATGAGCGTCGTGTAACACAAGAAGCTCACTTTGAGCACATGTGACTTACATCCGGTTCATCATCATCCGGTATCATGGCAGCTGCCGCCATCTTCCGGAAACCAAACGTCATTCCTCTCTGTCCATCCATTGATCTTCCTCCACTCCTCTGATATTCATAGCTGCTTGTACCCTTACTATCCAAGTTTTCTTCGGTCTTCCTCTCTTCCTCCTTTCGATTTGGATCCATTCCATAACAATTTTTAACAATCTTTGCTCTGTCATTCTTTTGACATGGCCATACCCCTGCAATATTTTCTTTTCTATAATGTCTATGACGTCCGGCTCCTCTTGTACACCCATAATTTCCCTTATTTCTTTATTTCGTATTCTATCCATTCCAGATTTTCCAGCTGATCTTCTTAAAACATCCGTTTTTGTAGTTAAGATTATTTTCATTTCCCTGATAGGAGTTTGCCAGACGTCAGCACCATATGTTAACATGCTCTGAATTATGGTTTGATATATTTGTAATTTTCTATTTTTTGTGATATTTTTGCTCCACCAAACAGAGTTTAAAGCATTTATTGCATGTCTTGTTTGTGCGATTACGTACGGTTATGAACCAAATATTTCTATTTCTGTTTCATGTTTTGCAGTGTAACAATTGTTGGAGTTTCTATTTGTTTTGATTAACAATGTCATATTTTTCGTGTTTTCCAATTTGTGAGATGATTTAAGAGTAGCACATGTGTCTTAATCGAATGGATAACAAAACATGTTTGAGTTTCTCTTTCCATTGATGTCAATATCATATTTCTAAGTGTCTCCTAACGATAGTTATTCAAGTTTGTAATCGGAAAGACCATTTATAGTAACACTGTATGAAACCAAGTATTTTTATAATCTTTATTTTATCATGAAGACTATGTAGCTCACTGTTATTTAGTTTTCTCCAATTACATTCCTGGTGGCTTCTCTTTGGTCCAAAATGTTCTTAAACACTTCATTTTAAGTACTCCTAATATTTTCTCTTCCCTTAAAGTAAGAAACCACATCTGTAACATATTTATTGTTTGTTTTGTGTGAGTGTATACATGTGTACCGTATGTGTGTTTGTGATTTCAGATGCATTACATGAACAGACGGGTGCTTACATAAACATGTCATGTAATCCAGTAGCTTCAAGCAAAGTAGCAATTTGATAAATGAGATGTGCCTTGATACAGCTTAGTAATCAATTATGATCGAGATGTAACATATGTACATCGCACCGTCTCGGTAGACCGTGGTTGTCGCGGCTGGATCCCACGTTGGAAACCTGGCAGAGCAATTGAGATGCGCCATGGAGAGATGTTTTGTGTTTTTTCTCAGGGTCCTCCCGTTTCCCGAATTTTATCCCTTTTACACTCTGCATTCCTCTTCCCACTCCTAGTATGTCCTTCCACCTTCAATAATTAATTTCATATCATCCTTCACCTCACTTCATTTATGATAAATAGTCAGATCTGGCAAACCACGTGTGTTTAAAATTCGTGATAATGATTATTCTGTATTTCCTCACGACTCTGAGGTTAGGTGAAACTTAGGGCAATACAGACCAAATGATGGTTTATAGCCCCTCCTTGAGGCCCTGGGCCAAGCACAGAAAATATGTATATTAGTCGTGTGTGATCACTCCATCTATATATATCAGTAACAACGAAACAGACTACATAACTTCCCAGAAAATGTATAATATCCATTCATTCATAAAAACAACTATTGATCTTATAATATATTGAACCCACAAAGTTACCATGTTGAGGGCATTTATACCCCGAGCCCATCGCTGTTCTAATCCAATCTAATATACAGCACGGGGCACAGAATACGGAGAAAACAATAAGTGGATAAATTCAGCTATTTTTTCAAGAATAACACTTTCCAGTTATTTAAAAAGGATTAATTTTTCGCTTATATTTAATTTATGTAACTAACCGACTAAGAGTGTGTTCTTACAACGAATTATTGATCCATACACAATAATTGCCCAGTAAGTACCAACAAGTGTTGCAAGAAACATAATTAGTGTCAATAGTTCACTTAAAATTGCAGATTTTAACGACATCCCATAAAGATGGAGGAATAATTCTGTGTTCTTGCAACCCACATTAAATCTATTCATTATTCATTAAAGTTCCTTCATCAGCCAACTGAATACTGTTAATGACATCAATATCCACTTCTCTAATCTCATTTGCATATTATCTTCCCTCAATATCTGATTCCTTCTAATATTTATCCAGAAAGGACCCAAATACTATTTTTGAGAACATATCTACTATAGTCAGTTTGTGTTGATCTGATTCTGTCAGAGTTAATAATTCCGACAATATTTAAGACGTAAAAATTATGGAGGATATTATAGTGAAGCTTTCTCATATATATATATATTTATTTATTTATTTATAAATATAATATAATTTCACCAAATTACTTTATAATGAATCATATGTGTATGAATGTGTATATATATATATATATATATATATATATATATATGTCTAAATATTGGAGAAACCATCCCATTTGGAAGGTAAATTTTACAGTAAATTGTAAAATTAATTTATAGTTGAATAAAATATTTTTAAGAACTAAACATTTGACTGCTCTGAGTATCTTTTATGGCGCAAAAACTGATTTTTTATAAAATTGAATGCAATTATACCCTTAATGTTCATAGTCCCTAGGACTTCGAGTTTCTTTCCCGAACGTAATGTATTCACGATTAGTTGCTCCATATGTTTTCCCACTAACCACAACACAGTGTGTACTGTGATTTCCCAATACCGAAAGGAAATGGTGTATCAATTAAAAGGGAAATGTGCTCGAAATACTTCAGTTAACAATACAGTGTGGAAGTCTCTAGATCTCAATGCCTCCCGATAATCAAATGGATGTACATTACTGCATAGTTTATTTTGACTATTTAACTCATGCCCCAAATGGGAGTCAATGACCAATCACGTTACAATGATTTTCGATTTACAAGCAATCACAGTCGTGTTTAGCCTAGAATTTACCAACTAAAGTTTATCATAATAAAGAAAGCACCTCCTTTTTAACATTCTGAATAGGCCATAGCATTATTTTGCAGTAAATGACTCTCAAAGAAATATGGCTACCAGGTTGTTGTATATAGTGCATGAACGTCAACACGTAGCGCATACAAGAGATAATATAAAAACATTTGTAACATTTGATTATATCACAAAAAAAACACTGTTTGCACCTTCTTAAACGAATTATTTTCCAGGATATGACGCAAAAAAATATAATTGACGTATTTACATCATAGGACATCAGAAATTAATTAATACCTATAACGTTGGTTCTAAATTTGTCCACTAGGGTGTATTCTTACAACATTGCGATCATTTGGCAATAAATAATATTATGATCTGGTTGCAGTGATCGAACAAAAGAAGCAAATGGTGCGTACCAATCGTTTCTCATTTGTTTTCAAACATCGCCGTTTACATTAAATATATAAATATTTTAAAATAACTATAGTTGGGGGGTTAATTAGATTTTTTTTACTTACGTATAATTCTTGCATTTTTGGTAAAGATGCCTATATTTTCTGTTCATTGTATGATTTGTGAGTATACAGCTTAATTTTATTCGTTAAATAGTCCTAGCAAATGCCACTTTTGATTAGAAAGTTCGCTGGCATTACTTATGATATAGTAATAATAGCATCGTTATTTTTACTTATTTTTTAAAGGATGCGATTAAAATTACTCCTTAATTTAATAATAATAATTATTATTATAATAATAACAATGACAATAACAATAATAATAATGTTTTACTTTATCTGATGGAGATAAGGCCGTGAAGTCTTCTCTATAACTTCACCATGCTTATTTATACAGATATTAAAGTATCTACAGCTTGATTAGTAATAGGCCTACATAATAGGCATAGACTACATAATTTACAGATGACAACGAAAGAACAATAAAATATTAAAATATATTTTGTTTACTCCAAGCGCGACAAGCCTAGAATGCCTTGGCCTACCAGCCGCCGGCTGACCTCACATCTTAATGTGTTAACCACAGAGATAGACTGTCATCTACCCAGTGTAGGGGTACCATGTAGTCAGCATGTCGGGTCCCCAGCCGTTATAGCTGGTCTTCTCAACCTGGAATCGCTACTTATTATAGTTACTCAAATGTCTCACGGTGCTGGATGGGATCCGGTCCCATACTGACCGAAATTCTATGAGAAAATTTCTTCCCCCATGGGGACTCGAACCAGAGCAAATCCCGTAGCTCTGCGCCAAGGCTTCTTGCTTTAACCATTCGGCTACGGCGCGAGACATAAAATAATAATAGTAGCCTATAATTTGATTACATAATTTATGTTTCTATTGCATATTTGTGTATTTTATAAAAGATTTTAAATTATTGCATCATTTAATTTGTGTTAAAGGTGATACTATTTAAAAGCAATCAACTTGTAAAGTAAGCAGCTACGGTATGTGTATTCTATATGAGTATCGTGTCATCTTCTTTTCCACCGCTGTGGTGTGGAGGTAGCGTGCAGCGGGCCCGGGTTCGATCCCCGGTCGGGACACTTTTTCTGGGTGAGGTTTTTATCGGGTTTTTCCTCACCTGTAAGACAAATGTTAGGAAAATTTTAAGGCCCAAACGGTCCCCGAAATCATATTATCATCATCATATCATCATCATATCATCATCATCCTTCACCGGTGTGGGAAGCAACGGGAAGCTAACACACCTACAATTCCCTAGTAAAGTTGCAAAGCATAGCATGGCAATACTATGATTGCAGTGAAAGACCTGCCCTCGGTCAGAATTAATATGGATGGATCATCTTCTCTAACTTATTTAACAACTGTTTGCATTGAGAGTACGAGTACATTTGTCCACAATTGCTTCATCCTTTTCTCCAAGACCAGGATAGTGACATTCTTAATATTAAAAATATATTTAAAAACATATAGACTAAAAATAAAACTGAATTCCTCTTTTAATAGTGTTGACATTCAAAGTTAGAAGCTATATGAGGGCAAATAGGAACATTTCATAATTATATAAAACGACATTTAACAATTAGGCCTATTTCCGTCTAAAACATAATAAAAAATAATAACGCACATAATAATAATAAAATAATAAATAACAAAATTAATAATGCACATGTGATAAATATAGGTGCTCAGATGGAAGAGCATTGACATAGAAAGTCAAAGGTCCTGGGTTTAAACCCCAGTCTAGGCGTATATTTTTCTTTTCAAATATAATTTGTCCATCATTAAGGTGTTTAAAAACGAATAATATTAAGATGTGATAAATTGTCTACAAATAATATATACTAGTTCCACTTTCTAGGTAAAATTATATCATCTATAAATATAAACATGAAATAATAATAGTAATAATAATAATTCGATAATAATAATACGATAATAATAATAATAATAATAATAATAATAATAATAATAATAATATTTTAGAGTAATAACAAAAACTGAAAAATACTGATAAACTAAGTACTTCAACTAACAATGAAGAAGAGATTTTAGGAAATTAGTTTCAATCAAATGTCTAATTAGCCGCTATAGTCTGAATTATTATAGCTCTGTTAATGAGTAAAATTGCAATTGAAGGGCTTAGAGCAATAACATGATAAGCCACATATTGTTCTTTTTTAGGTATAATGATGTTAATTTTTCAAACAATTATAAGAACTATTTTGTCAGTATTGTTGTTAATACATTAAGTGTTTATATATTTTATCTTATCACTGGCGCACTTACAAATTATTTTATGGATATTTCAATACATTTGTTTTGCTATCATTCTAATAAATTACTTTTCTTAACAGAATGTGGCTTATCATGTTACTGCCCACTTACTTCCTTTCAGTTTTAAAATATAAAAGAAAAAACAAAAATAATGGCATTGGGGAAATGAACATACATGTTAAAAAATCGTAATAGATAACATGCCTCGGTAACAGGTACCACATTTTTGTTATTTGGATTGTAATTTTACTATGAACACAAAACCTGAGAGACACAAATATGAAACTGTCGAAAATTTAAAGGATATGCCAAACTACACATAAAACATTAAAGAACAAATCAAGAAGAGATACTAGATTGAAGTTTTATAAAACATTGGCAGTTCCTGCATTACTTTATGGGAGCGAAACTTGAGTAATGACGAAAACATTACAAAGTAGAATACAAAGAGTAGAAATTAACTTCCTTAGAAGAACAAAAGGTTGCCCGAGATTGGATCGAATAAAGAATGAAGATATAAGAACAGAGTTAAATATATGTCAATTGAATGATAAATTCAAAGAATATATAAATAAATGGTGTATACATGTAGAAAAAACGAACATAACAAGATTACAAAAAGCAGCATTTAACTGCAACCCAAGAGGTTAAAGGAATGTAGGAAGACCAGTGGAAAGATGGACAGAACAACTGTGAGGCGGAACAGGCAATTTGCCCAGCCCGTGAAGTGCAGTAGAAGAAAATAATAATGTATTATATTAAAGTATTGCATATAAACACGATTAGTAGACAATATTGCTATGAAGTTGATTTGCATTATAAATTTCTGATAACAATACTTAAATTTTACTTCTACCTTTTTGCACATTTTAAAGCAAGAGATGACACGATTAATTTATATTTTGGACGAATATAACCCCTAATAAAATATTCACCAATTAAAAGACTTAGTGATAAAAATAAGTATTATAGTGATAAAAATAAGTATTATAAGGTATATTTCAATAATCAATTGAGTTGGTGTTTACTTGATGAAAATCCATATTTATTAATTAAATAAAAATAAAACGCAGTTTTATTTGATTTTCATATTTATTATATAGTCCCGCGCCGTAGCCGAGCGGTTAAGGTAGGAAGCCTTGGCGCAGAGCTACGGGACTTGCGCTGGTTCGAGTCTCCATGGGGGAAGAAATTTTCTCATAGTATTTCGGCCAGTATGGGACCGGTGCCCACCCAGCATCGTGAGGCAATTGGGTAGCTACAATAAGTAGCGGCTCCAGGTTGAGGAACCAGCTATAACGGCTGGGGGACTCGACATGCTAACCATATGTCACCCCTACACTGGCTGTTGATCATCTACCTCTGTGATTGACACATGTGGATGTGAAGGGCCAGCAGCCGGCTGGTAAAAGGGCAACCGCTGAAAAGTGGAAAGACCCTCAATCGGAATATTTATTATATAATCCAGTGACAGCTGTTTCAGTACACTGTACCTTCTTCAGACATGTTAAATTATGAATTGTGTTCCATCTGACCTAAGCAACAATACAGCAATATTTATTTAAATTTTTAAATTTAACAAAGGGGATTCATTCAAATCAAGTTGAGAATTTAACAGTTTGTTACTACTTTTAAATTTATTAATTTCTACAGCCTCCAAAAGATCTAACTTCTTTGTTTGTGATAAGGGTAAGAAGTTAGATCTTTTGGAGGCCGTAGAAATTAATAAATTTATAAGTTGTAAAAAACTGTTAAATTCTCAACTTGATTTGTATGAATCCCCTTTGTTAAATTAAAAAATTTAAATAAATATTGTTGTATTGTAGCTTAGATCAGTTGGAACACAATTCATAATTTGTTAACATGTCTGAAGAAAGTACAGTGTATCGAAACAGCTGAATTATATAATAAATATGAAAATCATATAAAACTACGTTTTATTTTTATTTAATTAGTATATTTCAATAATTAAGTTGGTACAGGTTGTTACATATAACATTAGCCATCATCAAGTTTCTTTCTTAGTTATTTCTCTTTTTATTTCTTCATTCTTCCTATTTCTTTTAGTATTCTTATCTATTCTTCTTTCTACACGAGTCTGTCTATACCAATACGTTTGAACGTGGGAACAAAGGTGATCAGTTGCGGGATTTAATTAATCTAACTTAGTTGCGCGTATTTTCCTACAACTGTCATCACGTGGTTAGCTTTTTGCCTCAACGAGACGCACATTAATTATCTATGACATTACTTTAATGGGAAAGTCGATTTATTTACTCGAAAGTTCTAATTTACGCTTGAGGTTCTTTATGATCGTGAAAGTTTTCCGACTCAGGATCTACGGCTTAAATTCTCTTCCGGAGCATTTGTCTATTCGATTACTTCATCTGAAAAATCCACCGACTTCCGGGACCATAAGCAAGGAATGTAACCACAGAATCATCCACTCTAGTCATTTTTAAACAAACTTAAATATAGAACATTGGGATATTTAATATTCTGTAGCTCGCCGGGAAATGAACCCGGGACACTGGAATGGAAGGTAGCCAATATCCATTGCTTTCCTATTTATCCTCCCTTTTTTTTAATTCTAACGTCCGAGGAATCCAATTTTACCCCATTGGGAGCAATGGGTGCTGCATTGTAATTACTTGGAGGGTTCCACGAGTTAAAGATAACATATGTGGCAACCGCCTAGTTACACGGGTTATTTCTAAACGAGGAAATATGATTATTTCTAACCCAGTAATAATTAAAGTCCATGTTTCGTAACCGCTTCAACAATATCTCTCCGTATATCCATTCATGATGTATTGTTTTCCAATTACCTCCTGTAGGCCAATAGTTTACCTGCCTCAAAGCACGGTTCATGACGAATATAATTTTTTGTACTTGGTCTATCTACTGAGTGTTTTCGCTATAGTTTTCTTACAATTACTTTCCATGTTCTCTTGTATTCCCCATTTATCCCACACATCTTCCCCGTCATAATCTACGATACTCAGCTGTTCTTATTACATCTAATTTCGCATAAATACCATCGTTATAAAGTTTCCTCCATTCACCTGTTTGTTCGTCTCTATAGTATCCAATTTTTTTAAATACTTTATTCGCAATACTAAAAACATTTTCTCTTAAATTAAGTGATAGCATTTCCACCCACGTGAATGGAAGAATATTTATTTTATAACTTGCAGATGATATATTTTTAACTGAAATTTGATTAGGGCTCCTGTAATGCATAATTTCGCGCGTTTTCAGAGTTAAGCAAATTTTTAATTTATTTCTGCACTTTTTTTTCCTGTTATTATAATTTGAGTTATTCCAAATTTCCGTCATTAGTTGTTATGGGTCCAGATATTGTCAATCATCTTAAACAAAAGCAAATTATTCTACAATAACTGATATCCAACCAACTGATCGATATGGATGCTATGTGTCTCCGAAGGACGTCACATGTGATCTTGTTGGAACGAAATATGTGATCACGGTGGCGGTTATTTCTCGTTGGATATTCATGAGGTAACATAAAACCTTGTTGTGATCATCAATGAGATATAACAGATATGAATACGTTTTAGAGAAGGCTGCACTCTGTCGTATGTATTAGTCTACATAGGATGGAATAGGATTGAAGGATGATGCTAGTATAGCGAGCGTGAAATCAAAGGACCAGACATAAAGCCTACAGTTTAAAAAATATGAAAAGTGGAGCACGAGACGTGAAATGAATTTAACATTTTTACTTGTGACGTAGAATTTATTTATAACGCTGATCCTATCCTATCCTTAGTAGACTAAATCATCGAGATTCAATACAACTAATATTTTGTTTATCATTTTTGCGACAATGATACTTGTTAGCAATTTGCATGCCATTTGCGAAATAAATTAAAAATGTTTGTCAATCATTATTTATATCAACGTTAGGGTACTAAATGACTTCTAGTATATATATATATATATATATATATATATATATATATATATATTACAGATTCAACGTTTTCAAACAAATAAATTTCCTGTAATACGCGATTATTAAAGAAATATATAGCAGATAAATTATATTTAAACATTTTATTGCTGCACATCTTATGACTGTGCTCGAATTTGTTGTAATGGAGAAACGAAATGCATGTTATTTAAGAAACCCTGTGTATGGACAGAATCAGCTTTTCTTCTCATCTTCAGCGTAAATTTAACTCTCTACCAATTTTCTATTACCTCCTGGGTCTTCTAATATTTAGTTATTTATTTGGACTGGGCGAGAATACTCCCCTGAACACCGCGACCTGAAACATATATTGCGCTATCCCAGTTTGTTATGGATGAACAGAATGAAGTTTCTCTACGATGTTATGCGAGTTATAGATCGTCTTTCCGGTCCGGCGCGCCACGTTTTTCTCTCATGTGCCTCCAAAATATTCATTCCAACCTCCATCAAAAGACTTTAATGAGCTGCATCCTAATTGTAAAGGAAAATAAGAAATTCCAAATGTAGAAATATAGAACCAGTTTCAAATTACGCCCATGGCCACGAGGAGGTAGGCCTACTACAACTCCCCGTTGGCACCTTGTATCCAGTTTTATTGTTGAGGCTCGGGATCATGAGCCAGTGTCCTGACGTGTCCCGCCAAATATATCCCCCCAATCACATATTTTCCACACCTGCGGATCTCAAACAAATTATTTTTCATAACATGAGTCAAGGTGAAGTGTGACATTAAATCAGTGAACGAGAAATGAAAAGGCATTAAGGACACGGAAGAAAGAATGGAAAAAGTTGGTGGGAAGTAATTAGGGAAAGGGAGAACCCCGAGAAACTGGAAATCCACCGACATTCGTCAGGAACCGCCATAATTGGAACCTGTCATACCAGCAGGGGTAGCCGCTCGTATACCGAGACGGCTAGGTTCTTCTCAATTCTTGTTTACCTTGTGGTTCAAACTTCCAAGCTGCCACATAAAATTTGATATTGAAGTATGTTTTAAGGTGTTCGTGGTGTTTTATCGAGATCTGGGATGACATTCAGCTCTTATCAAACATCTACTTTCATCTAGGAATCTGTAACCTGACTTATTTGCTACAAAGTCATTCGGTCGCTCCGCTCCGTAGCACAGCGATTTTAGGAACTGAGCTTTGATGCAGAGCTACGGGATTTATGATGTTGGTCGAGTCCTCATGATGTTTTTTTTCACATGGAATTTCGGGCAGTATGGGACGGATGCCCACGCAGAATCGTGATTTTGGGAAACTACAGGGTGTCCATAAAGTCCTGCTACCAAGACAATGTAACTTAGCTCGTAAACTATTTGCGTTAGGGACATGCGGTTTTTTGCAACGTATTCTACATCTCTGAAAGTTTTGTTTACATTGGTTGCAGATTGCGGTTTGAACGACAATGACGACACCACAGGAAAAGACCCCACGTGTATGGTGGTATGCTGAGTCTGGTAACTCACCATTATATTCATATCCGAACGTTATGGCGGTTAACATGTCCAGACACAAAGAAAGTCGCTTCATCAGAGAACATCGCCCACTGCTGGTATTCATTGTCTTCGTCAATTGCATTCAGCAAATTCAACATGCCGAGAGAAGTAAGTTGGCAGCAACGCTTGCGTAATTTGTACTTTACTGGCCTGAAGATGTAGCTACTTATGGAGGACTTTATGAATAGTTGACTTTGAAAACTGCAGTTCCCATGAAGCACGACAAACTGATTTTTGCGGGCTGCATTGAAATGCAAGTTGCGCATTGTCGATAGTTTCTTGGCCCACACCTGGTCGTCTACTTCGTGGCAAGTCTATTAAACTGCCGGTCGCTAGAAATTTCTCGGCCCATCTAATTATTGGTGATTTGGATGGAGGATCTCTTCCATATTGCCAGCGGAAATTTCGCTGAACACTTACAGGTGATTTACCAGACTCAGCATACCACAATACACATTGGGCCTTTTCCTGTGGCGTCGTCATTGTTGTTTAAATTATAAACTGTAACAAATGAAAACAATACTTCGAGAGATGCAGAATACATTACAGAAAATCGCATGTCTCTATCTTAAATAGTTTACGAGCTACGTTACATTGTTTTGGTAGCAGGATTTTGTGGACACCCTGTACAATATGTAGCGGCTCCAGGTTAAGAAAACCAGTTACTACAGCTGGACACTTACGACACATACCCCTATAGTAGCTAGATGACCGTATACTTCTGTGATTAACACATATAGATGTGAGGCCAGCATCTGAGTACTAGGGCAAGGGCCTTCCAAGCCTGCCACACATGGCAGTTTTTTATTTATTTTGAATTTGTTCTCTTATCTGTTTTTGGAGTTATTCTTCCGTATATGAGAATTGACTCTTAATAATATTTTAAAAATGAAGATGCCCATTCTTGTTATATTTTTTATAACTTTTACTAACGATTTAACAAATATTTCTAGATCTACATAAATTATGTAAAATATATATATATTTTTTCAAATGCCCCTGATTTGTCTTTTGACATTCCTGGTTTCTCTTCTGCCATGGCGTACTCGTAACCCACTTCTGAGGTTGGGGCGCCTGGGAGGCGGGGTTACGTTGCCCGGATGATATAATGGGTGATGATGATGATAATGGTGCGCCAGGAGAGTCCCCAATCCTATGCTTAACCTAAGATGAATATGAATGATGATGATTGCGATGGCCATATGATTTCGGGGACCGTTTGGGCCTTAAAGTTTTCCTGACATTTGTCTTATAGGTGAGGAAAAACCCCGATAAAAACCTCACCCAGAAAAATTGTCCCGACCGGGGATCGAACCCGGGCCCGCTGCGTAACAAGGCAGCACGCTACCTCGAGACCACAGCGGTGGACATTATGTAAAATATTCAATTCATTAATTTTTAATGCCCTAACAAACTAAATTACAACGCCCACGGACGGTTTATCGTTGCAAATAGCCAAGTTCGTATTAAATGCATTTATCCTTGAATTAATTAAGAAAGGACAATGATTCCTGGCTGTTAACATACAATCGGGTATTTTTCAAGATATCTGCGTTAAGTGACAGAAAAATCTAACTCTTTCAGGCCCAAGATTCGAATGAAAGATCTGGTGAAAACAAGTTTCTGACGATAACGAATGATCCAACTCGCAAAATAAACATATAATTTAATACAAGAAGAAGGAAAGGAAGACCTTGAAACTCATGGATGCAAGAAATCAGAACTGGAAAGAGAACAAGAGGACTAGAGAAAATGGAGTAGATGATAAAGACGAGTGGAGAAGAAAAATAAACCTTTGGGCACAAAAATATGTCTAAACATTACAACTCTATATATAAATAAATAGGAACTAAAAACTAAATTAAGTTTTGCTGTATCGCTGAACGAGCAACAGCAGATTCAGAATTACAGTCATTTGTTCACTAAACAATAGATTAATAACACTGGTGCACACAGTTTATGGACTGCTGAATAAATCTAGCATCAAGTGAATTTATATCACTCAACAAGGCATTATTTTCTGTGGAAAAATATTCGCGTGGCATTATTTTACGCCTCTCCTCACTTCTCACAGTAAGGCAACAATTTAATACACGATTTATATTTGGTTTTGAATATATTGAAATTACGAGCATGGGAATTCCCATTTCAAACATAAAACTTTATACAACTTACATTTTCCAGTTGATCAATTGCTAATTGCACAAGATTATGAAGATTCAGAATATATGACTAGAAAATTAAAAGAAGAATATGAAAAATGGGGATTAATTTTAAATGTGATAAATTATTTATCAATTGGTGAACCAGAAAAAAAAATTAATTTTGGAGACAGAAAAAAACAATAAAATCTTGTAGTGAGATCATGTAATTAGGAATTAAAATAAATAAAAAATAATAATAGATTTATTTTACCTGGCAGAGTTAAGGTCCTTAGGCCTTGTCTGCCACTCAACCAGGTTAAAAAAATACAAAAATTATTTTTACATCTAAATTACCAATAAACGTAAATATACGTGGCACATATACAATGCAATTATTATTTATAAAATATTTTAATCTAGAGCTAACGATTGAAATGTAAAATATAGAAGATAGAAAAGTCAGACCTATGGAATAGAAGTGATTTGGAAGAACCTAAATAGGGCAAACCTAGAGGAAATAGAGAAAGTCAAAGCACACTTTTTAAAGATAGCGCTAAGCGTATCAAAATACACGCCTTCACGCCTAACATACATACTGACAAAGGAACCATTCTTCATAGAAGAGCTGCACCTGGACCTTCTCGTGCCGGCAACAGATGCCTACAAAGAACTGATGTGGGAACTCAACGAGAAGAGAGAACAGATATGGCCTGAGTTCTACGCAACGGATGCGATGATCTACAGGGAATGGACAGCAGCCAGATACGACCTGAGACACACCGTGACGAGAGTCACGGTCCATGGTTTCCACCACAGGATATGCACAACAGTGAAGCGCCATAACCCAGAAGAAAAGTGCAAGTGCAAACTATGTGGGTCGCACTGCGACCGATATCACCTATTACAGTGTAAAAACATAGGAACATCGATAACAGACTTTTGTAAGACATGAAAACTGTTCTTTCTACATGGCCATTAGCTGCAATGATACCTATTATTATTAAAAGTTAGATAAAAAGGGACTATTAATGATACAGGATAAATTTAGTTCCGGAGAAAAATTAATTATTTGACAACATGATCGAATGTATGAAGAGGAAATAAATAGAAATAATAAACAAAAATTTGTGATTGCTTACCTCAATGCAATATTGTGGGATGAAAATATAAGTAATACAAATAATATATATATATATATATATATATATTTTACAATTGTTAAAAAAAATCATACTTATGGAGCAGAACTTTGGCCATTAACAGCAAATACAAATAAGTATATTTTGGCTAATCAACCGATGATCTATCTATCTATCTATTGAAATTACTACATTAATAGCCTATTACAGTTACTTCCAACCATTTTCGTATATTATTCTTGTACGAACTGCGTAATTTTCTACCTGAAAAAATGCAGAAAATACGAACACACAAGCTCAAAACCTAACTGGATAGAAATAAACTTCCTATACGCGATATTTCTTTTGATGTTAAAGCGTCTTTAAATAAAAACGGAATAAAGAAATATTGTTACTCGTGGTTTGAAGTGTACTAAAAAGAGAACCAATAGCGATATAAACAATTCTCACAGTTACATTACATGGATGCGAAACGTGGACTCTTACTTTAAGTGAGGAAAGAAGATTACGAGTATTTGAGAATCAAGTTCTTAGGAAAATTTGTGACCGATGAGAGATGAATAGACAGGCAAATGGAGGAAACTATGTAACAGTGATCTACATTATCTTTATAGGAAGCCAGATATATTAAGAAGAGTTAAGTCTTGTAAACTATGATCTACAAGATACGTGGCACGAATGGGGAATGAAAGACGTTCGTTGAAGCTTCTTGTAGGAAAACCACAGGTAAAACGCCTAGTTTGTAGACAAAGAATGAGGTGGAAGAATATCATTAACCATAATTTAAGTAATGTGGATTAGGTAGGGATGATTAGAAAACATTAGCTCAGGTTAGGGATGAATGAAGAGCTTATGTCCGCGTAGCCATGGACCTACGGGTTCGATAGGGCCAGTGAGTTATTTAGTTAGTTAATTATCGATAGTTACAAAAACAGACATATTTAAAATTACCAATGGCTATGCCATAGGAGAATTTACTTTGTCGAAGATTCACAAACGGAAATTAATTGTCCGAAGATGTGGAAACTTGCATTGTATTTTAAAAGACTATTTAAATAAATATCCTCAACTCGTGTCCAACTCAGGGTCGGTCGGGTCGAGGGATGATATGAATATAGAAGTCTGTGAATGACAAGGGTGCCATCCGACCATACACCATCACAAGGCATATGAACGAAATGAAACGAAATGGTTGAGATGAGTATGGAGAAATGGTGGAATGAAATTGTGGCACGGGAAAACGGGAGAAACCCCGAGAAAAACCTGACCGAGCTCCGTTTCGTCCACCACGAAATCCACATGGAGTGACCGAGACTCGATCTCGGGACCCCACCGGTGACAGGCGAGCGTCTAACCGCTTACGCCACGGTGCCGCCTTAAAAGACTATTTACTGAATTAAATTAAATTGAAAAAACTGAATTAAATTAAATGAAAAAAAAACTAACCTCTACTAGTAAAAAATAACTTGCACATAAACTTCAGCAGAAGAAAAGCCGGAGAATGAAGATAGATATCCAAAACAAATAACAAAATACAAACCTAAAGGCACCCGAGATGTGGGCAGACCTAAAAAGAGATGGGCTGAAGTCGGAACGGGTCAACAGACCTAATCCGTGAATGTAGATGATGATGAATTAAAAAATTAATATAATGGATATAAACTACGTATTTGTATATTATTATTGAATTGAACATGTATGTAATTATGTTTTAATAGTACAGCTCTTTGTGTTCACTAGGTTACAAATCACGGGAGTAGGTGTACCCCTAGGGAGTTAGCGGATATCACAGGTAAAAGTAATCGAAACTTACCGATATTAGTGTGGAATGGATAGTTTTCAGTGTCGCTGAAGTGAATTTTGATACTCCAGATGTCATTTAAGTAGTTCATCCCGCACCACTATGGGTATGAAGGGGTAAAAATAAATTGTACAAAATGACGGAGATTAGTGTCGTCTGAAAATAGTTTTCTGGGATTCTAAGCTGATTTATGACAATCCTGATGGCATTTAAGTCCAAGTTTAATAGAGTAGAACGAACAGAGTACTGTACAATCTCAACCCTCAAAGTCCAAGGATTGACTT
The DNA here is from genome assembly GCA_030220185.1 of Diploptera punctata. Classification (NCBI taxonomy): domain Eukaryota; kingdom Metazoa; phylum Arthropoda; class Insecta; order Blattodea; family Blaberidae; genus Diploptera; species Diploptera punctata. Next base: position 2,749,147 of record JASPKZ010001587.1, on the reverse strand, counting down.
CGAAACTATCTTAACAATAAAGGGTGGTGGACATGCTGGGGAACCCAACGGACGCCACGTATTCTGATGGGCCCTTTTAACTTGAAAAAATAATGTGCAATAAATGGTTGCGCTTTTTATTACTATGAAGTTGTATCATAAGTAATATCTGTTTTTAATGTAATGTTATGTGTGTTATGCAATTTTGAAGGCATGATGCTCTCGGAGTTTGTTCCAAATAAACATGCAATCGAAGCAATCAATCCTAGTAAAATTCATATCAAATTCCGTTGAGGTGAAGTCATATAATGAAAGTTAAAAATTAAATTGTACCTGTTGGTAGGTGCCGTCGTCCTCAACTTTGTTAAAATATGTATATGAAATTAACTGGAACGCTTTTGGAAGTTATCTTCCATCTTCTACAGGTTGAGCTTCTGCTACTCGTTGTTGTTGAGTACGGTGATGTATACTCCAACTGTTTGTAGCAGCAACCGACTTGTTTTTGACGATCTCGTGTAATGGGATTGACTGGGGTGCGTTCTCATTAAGAAGTGAGGTGTTGCTTGTTTTCAATATAATTTCAAGGTCTTCAAATATATTTATCCTAGCTGGAATATTTTCTCGGTGGATTATCGTGAGAGTATTTTGAATTGTGTTCATTCGATGACCTGCGTTAATGAGATGTCGAAGAAAGTCTTTAATATCAACAACTGAAACGAGTTCCTGAAATTTGGAAGGTCACGGGTTAAAACTAGACCAGATCCCACACTGTACGAACAACCATGACAAAATTTCAGGAAATAGTTGGAATCGAACTGCTACCATACCCAGCATATAGCCCTGCTCTTGCACCTTCAGATTTCATCATACTAATTCAAGACCCATTTTGCCCATTTCTTGCGTGAAATTTCGCAGACATTGAAGCTGCGGAAGCGGGTTTCAATGAATAATTGTTCACTGCAAAACCAGAGACTGGAACTGTCGCGGGATAACATATATAAATAAGAATTAAAATGAGGGTATGATTGTAGCTTCTAAACGTCGGTAGATAAAAAAAAACTACTTTAAACGTCAATTAAGGAAGAAAAAACAGGAATACGATGACTATTTAACTCATGACACAAATGGGAGTCAATGACCAATCACATTTCAATGATTTCTTATTTACAACCAATCACAGTCGTGTTTCGCCTAAAATTTACCAACTAAAGTTTATCATAATAAAGAAAGCACCTCCTATTTAACATTCTGAATAGGCCATAAGCATTATTTTGCAGTGACCGACTCTCCAAGAAATACGGCTACCAGATTGTATATATAGTGCATGAATGTAAACACGTAGTGCTTACGAGAGATAACATAAAAAAACATTTGTAGCAATTTATTATACCATCAATAAAAGAAACCACTGTTTGCACTTTCTTACATGTACTTTTTCCCAGGTAATAACATTCCAGAAAAATATAATAATCATTGGACATCAGAAATGAATTAATATACAGTTTGATGTGTTTCATTTTTTCTCTACTAGAGTGCAATTCTTACAATATTACGTTCCTTTGGCAATAAATAATATGATCTGGTTGCAGTGATGAACAAGAGAAGCAGATGAAGCGTACCAAGAGTTTCTCATTTGTTTTCAAACACCGCCGATTACATTAAATATGTAAATATTTTAAAATAACTATATTTAAATAATGATGTGTGAGTAAACAGCTTAATTTTATTTGTTAAATATTCCTAAGAAATGCCACTCTTGATTTCCAAATTCTCTACATAAATTTGGAAATCACTCGTGGCATTACTTATGATAATTTGTATTTCCGGCACAAATCTGTTTTCTTGTCACTAAGAGACTTGCGCTGGGTCGGGCCTGCATGGGGAAGAAATGTTCTCATGTAACCTCAGCCAGTATGGGACCCCTGCCAACCCTACATCGTAAAGCATTTGGGTATCGTACAATAAGTAGCTGCTCCAGGATGATAAAGTCAGCTGTAACGACTGGGGGACCCTACATGCTGACTATATGTTATCCCTACATTGGCTGGATGATCGTTTACCTCTGTCACTGACTCACGCAGATGAGAGGCTAGCAGTCGGTTGGTAGACCAAGGGCCTTCTAGACCTGTAGCGCCGTGGAGTTCAGTTTTAGTTTTTTTAAGGTAAAATGCAATAAAATTAAAAATTAAAAACACGCTGATTTTTTAATTCCGAAAATAAATTTTAAATTGTATTTCCACTTTACAATTCTCAAACCACGACCCCCGGCATATTGGTGTAAACAACTATTCCACGGTGTCCCCGTTTTCAACTAGCAAACAGTTAAATTCATGGCTGACACCTATTTACATTAATTCAATTTCAATAACTACTGCACAGAGAGGCGCAATGTTGTATGTAAGCGATAAGAATACCGTAATATTATAATGATATTTTTTAAACAAAAAATTGATGTCTGAACCAGGAATTGAACCGTGGACCTCTAGTTCCCCAGACTAGTGTAGTGTACAGCCCGCTACACCATTCTAGACTTGGCAGAAACATTAACAATTCTTTCCACATATACAAATCTATAATTCTCGTTTCGTCCGTTGTCAGGTAGGTGTCACTACCATCGCCAACGGCCGGCGTCGTTTAAAAGTATCTATACTTGAGAATTTTATACCACCACTTTTATAAGCAGTAAACGATGTTATTTAACATTTTTCAATACTGTTATTTTAACACAGTTCCAATAATGGGTCATATTATGATATTGTTGTATTGCTGTATTGATGTATGGATCAGAATGTTGGACGATCACTAAAAGACAAGAACAAAGATTGGAAGCAGAGGTCGGATTTTTAAGAAATATAGTAGGATATACTCTGCTGGAAAAGAAAAGAAATAAAGATATAAGAAAGGAACTAAATATTTTCAAACTTACAGACCGAATAATTACATATATGGGAACGACTGGAAAGAACATATTGATAGAATGCCAGAAGGAAGATTTCCAAAATTATTGCTAAATTATAAACCGCACGGAAGGAGAAATGTTGGTAGCCCTCACAGAAGATGGTCTGGACAATTTTGACAATTCTAGCTTTCATGAAACCGGAACGAACCAACAGGCTTAATCCCTGGATGATGATCATGATGATGATGGTATTGTGAAAAGAAAAATTAATGTCAGGAATCGAATCGTGTATCTCTAGTTCTCCAGACTATTGTGCAGCCCACTACACAATTCTAGACTTGGCATAAATATTAATAATTCTTTCCACATACACAAATCTATAACTCTCGTTTCGTCTGTTGTCAGGTAGGTGTCAGTATCATCGCTAACGGCCGGCTTCGTTTAGAAGTATCTATATTTGAGAATTTTACACCACTCCTTTTATAAGCATTTTGGAACATCCTGTACTTGTGCCCGGCGTAATAAAAGATCCATGAATGAGATGAGGTGACAACCTATTTTACCGGACGCCGCATGACCACATAAGCACATGAAATGGATGCCATGAGGTAGGAGCATTTGTGAAGTGAAGAATATGACAGGGAAAATGGAGAGACCTCAAGATATCTTGCACTTCTTCCGATTCGTACACCACGAACCCCACATGGAGTGACCAAGACGCGAACGTGGTACCCACAGATGGAGAGTGAGTGACTATTCACTTGCGCCTCGTAACCACCTTGACGAAAATTCTATAAGAAAATACAAAACTAAATGTTGTAGATTGTGTTCAAAGTAAGGAGTAACAAGTAGCCCCGTCTAAATGGCACAAAGAGTAGGGTGCGTGTAGGCAAACAGTTTTCCGATACTTTTCAAATCTACAATGGGTTGAAGCAAGGAGATGCACTATCTCTTCTACTATTTAATTTTGTACAAGAGCATGCCATCAAATCTTTAGAGGATGTAGAAAGCCTACAACTCAATTGTATTAATAAGCTGTTAGTTTATGCTGATGATGTAGTACTACTTGCCGATAGCGAGGAGATACACTGCTCAAAACAATTAGAGGAACACTATGAAATATGCAAATATTTTTTCATTGGTTAAAGCTACAAACATGAAATTAATAAAGTACATTATTTTTGGTTATTTATTTATTGCTCATGTCAGTAAAAACAAATGAATAACGCTGACAATTAACTTTTCAAATAATTTCGCTATGTAAGCAATTGAATCTTGTGCTTATTTTTTCAAAGTTAAACACGCGTTATATAGAGTTAGTATCGTGTATGGCCTCCACGACATTTGATGACAGTTTGGCACCTTCGTGGCATGCTCCCAATAAGATTCTGGATTTCCTCTTGCGGGATATTCTCCCATTCCTCCTTCCGAGCATCTCCAAGTTGCTGCAGAGTTTGTGGAGCTTGATGTCGGTTCCTGACCTTCCTGTGTAGAAGATCCCACAAGTGTTCAATAGGGTTGAGGTCTGGGCTGACCGCTGGCCACTCCATTACTTCAATTTCATTCCTCCTCAGGAAATCCCTGGTGACAGCCGCAGAATGTGCCCTGGCATTATCCTGCATAAACAGAAATCCAGGGCCTACTCCAATGGTAGCAGGTACTACATGCTCTTCCAGAACGTCTCGATATACCGGAGAGCATTCAGTCGGTGGGGAACAAGTACAAGGTCCGTACGATTGTTGTACAAAAGTCCGGCCCACACCATTATGGAACCTCCTCCGAATCTATCAATTTCCTGTACAGCCTCTGCAGAAAATCTTTCTCCTGGCCGTCCCCGCACCCTCAGTCGACCGTCACAACGTGTAAGACGATACCTGGATTCGTCCGAGAAGAGCACAGACTCCCACTGGTTCAGGTTCCAATCACCATGGTTTTAAGCATACGTACGTCTTGCTACCTTATACCCATTTGTTAAGCGTGGTTTTTTAACGGGCCTTTTTGGACGAATATTCTCTTTCCTTAATCTGTTCCTTATGGTTTGGTCTGAAACCCGGATTCCGGAAGCCATATGAAGGTCATTCCGCAGGTCTTTTGCAGTTTTTGTACGCTGTCGAAGAGCAGAAAGAACAACGTATCTGTCATCCTGGGGGCTTGTTTTAAATTTACGGCCCTGGCCACGTCTTCTACAATACTGACCTGTCTCTCTGTGCCTGTTGCGTAACCTGGACACCACGGAAGGAGAAACCCCAAGCTCTCTAGCCATTTGTCGCAGAGATTGACCTTGTCGTAAAAGATGTAGAGCATGATACACTCCAAACTTATTTAAATGCCTCATTTTGTCAGAGACTTCAATAAACAAGGCAATAATCAACATTCGTCACTATAGCAACATCAGGAAGCTTACCAATTAGAGGCGGCCAGTGCCTTCCAAAATAAAAAAATCTCTATATTTGTTATTTGAGGTAATTTCTCTGTATTTAGGCCATGGATCTTTAAAATTTGTATCCAATGATAAAACTAATAATTCAATTTACATATTGTCCAACTTTCAGCATCACAGCTTTAAAAAATAATTACTCATTCAATTTATTACAAGTGTTCCTCTAATTGTTTTGAGCAGTGTACTAAAGGCCAACACGCACACACTACTGAGTAACACTAAGAAATTGGGACTGGAAGTAAATATCAATAACTATATATATTGGATATGGACAGCTAATAACAAATGAGGGAAATTTTGAAGAAGTGGCTGAATTCAAATACCTAGGAACAATAATCACAAACAGGAATGAGATGCACAAGGAAACTAAACATAGGCTCAATTCTGGAAATGCGTGCTATTATGTATTACAGAGACTCTTGACTTCCTAACTCCTTTCATAAAACATTAAACTGAAAATATATAAAACTATTATTCTACAAGTTACATTATATGGATGCGAAACATGGACTCTTACTTTAAGGGAGGAAAGGAAATTAAGAGTATTTGAGAATAATGTTCTTAGGAAAATTTTTGGACCAAAGAGAGATGAACAGACAGGTGAATGGAGAAGACTGCATAACATGGTATTTATGGGAGGCCAAATGTAGTGAGAACGGTTAAGTCTCATAGACTGCGATGTGCAGGACATGGGGCGCAAATGGGGAATGAAAGACGTGCATGGAAGCTTCTTGTGGGAAAACGAGAGGGAAAACGCCCAGTTGGTAGACCAAGAATGAGGTGGGAGAATAACATTAACTATGATTTGAGGGAAGTAGATTATATAGAAAACATTGGCTCAGGATAGGGATATATGGAGAGATTATGTCCTATGTCTGCGCGGTCATGATCCTACGGGTTCGATAGTTCCAGTGAGTTAGTTAGTTAGCCCTGGATGTATCCAGAAGTGAAACAAAAAGTTATCGTATTGATCCGGAAATAAACCAAATTTAAGTCCGTTCTTTAAAATTCGAGAAGGAAAAAGAATAATAAATGTTATTCCTGACCACATATTGACATATACTAGTTACAATTTGTGACACTTTCCAATTTTTGGCAACCATGATGTTTTTTATTATTTTTTTTCATTCTTTCCTAAAAAAAATACCCTACGCCAAAGGTTAGATTATCTTCCTATCTAGCTACCTGCTAGTCTTTTTAACGCACCGCACAGAAAAAAGCACGGAGTTCCTGAGCTTCACAAAGATAACACATAACTTGTTAATGAATTGAATTTACACGATTATGCACATTTCAATGTCAATATCAAACTTTGTAACGTGAAAGATTGGCAGTTCAATTGGTAATCGCTAGGTTACGTTCAATCTCCAATGGGTAATACGAGAGGAGCAGGAAAACGTCTTGCAGTAAAAGCAGAGAGAAAACTCTCAGTTGGTACGCCAAGAGTGAGGTGGGAAAATAACAATAACTATGATTTTAAGTAAATAGATAATACAGGAGAATGAAAATATTAGCTGAGGATAGGGATGTACGGAGAGCTTAGTCCACGAACACGTACACGTTTGATAGTGCCAGTGAGTTATCTTACCTTCATTTACATATTATAAATAACCACACGTGTTAAATTGTAAAGCGTATGATGAAATACCCTGAATTTAATGTTCTGAACTCATCCCCGAATCTAAATATTCACGCTATAATTTAAATATCCATCCATTCATAGTAATTCTGCCCAAGGGCAGGTCTTTCACTGCAATCGTAGCATTTTCATGTTATGCTTTGCAAGGGAATTGTAGGTGTGGTACCTTCCCGTTGGTTTCCACACCGGTGAAGGATGATGATGATAATGATAAGGATGATGATGGGCGGATGATTTTCGGAGACCGTTGGGCCCTAAGCTTCCTAACATTTGTCTTACAGTTGAAGAAAAACCCGAAAAAACCTTACCCAAGAGCCTGTCCCGACCGGGAATTGAACACGGGTCCGCTGCGTGACAAGGCAGCACCCTACCTCGAGACCACAGCAGCGGTGGAATTTGAATACAGAATACCGTTTATTCGCGCCAATATAATATAAATCAACTTGGCATTTTCAGTAGGTAGGTCTGGTTTGAAGGTATTTTAAAATTTTAATTATATTCGGAATTCATTTTAGAAATAACATAAAACTTAACACAAATCTATTTGCCGACGACCTGGTAGTAATTGCTAACTTAGTAGATATGTTACAAAAATACTTTTATATTCTATATAACATCACAAAAAACTATGATATGAAAATCTCAATCTGATAAAACAAAAGTAATCACAATCCGAAGCACCGATCCAATATGTAACAAAACATTGATTGAGAATATGATTTTAGAACAAATTAATAACTTCTCCTACCTAGGACGTAATATCTCCTATCAATGTGAGTACGATCCTAATATAAAACTCACAATTATTTTACAAATATTAGGCTTAATAAATATATGCTTTTAAAACCTCTTCTTACAATAACATTCAAAACTCAAAATATATAAAACTCTCGCCCTCCCAACTTTCCTGTACAATTGTAAAATCCGGGCTCTAAAAAAGAAAGACATCACCAGATTAATAGCTGCAGATATAAGATTCATGCACCGAACCGCTGGAAATACTCTACTCGACATAAGGGGATTGAAGATTTTTTAAAGAAACTCCACATGCAACCTTTAGAAGAAAATGTATGCACTTCAGAGACAACATGTATCTGGAACTTCACCAACTAGGATCCCTAATGCAGATCTTAAGGTACGTACACACTTGCGCGCACCATGTTCGTCAGATTTGGACGGGGTTTTAAGGTGCGCGCGAACGGCGCGCGCGTCTCGCACCACGATCCACGCATTGTCGGTTTTTTCCACGAACACTTTGATGGTTCGCTGTTTAGATTTGGACGAGTACCTGAGAGGTTCGTTGTTTTCGGTGCGCACCTATTATTTGAGTATGGAGTGGTCAGAGGAAAACATGTTAAATCTTATTGATATTTATAGAAGCAAGCAATTATTGTGGGATCCTCAACATAAGGATCATTTTAAAAAATCATTGAAAGGAGATGCCTGTTTTTTTTTCAATGTTATGTGTTTTTTTTCGTGTGTACTGTAATTGTATGAATAAATTAGAATTATTTAGAAAACATTATTTATTTAAGACGTTCGTTTCATAATATTATGTATGAAGTATCACAAAACAATACAATATATAAACACATTTATTACTAATTATTTATTTATTTCTTCAAAGACTCCAAAGAGCAAGACTGCTCATGTTAAGGGGCAATATACAAAAAATAATGGCCATAAAACAATTAACAATAAAAACAAGAAAACAAATTCAGGCATAAGTTTAAGTAATACAAACTACAAGTCAAAATGTTGTGCAGGTTTTCAGAAATTTATTATGTGAAATGTAATGAACATATAATATCGTGAGACATATTGTATGAAAGGTAAACTCTCAAAGTTTAGTTGTCCACTTCTAAAGTTCCGCGTTCACCCGCAAGATGTCAACAGCAGAGCAGTAAAGGAAAATGGCGTTGACTGGGGATCAGAAGTCTTTCTGTGTGCTTGATTACCATGTAAACAACTCTGTGACTAGTGTTCAACGACATTTCCGTACCAGATACGATAAAGACCCGCCGGATGGGAGATCCATTCGTAAGTGGTACACACAATTTAGGGATTCAGGCTGTATCTGTAAACGAAAATCGACTGGCAGTCCGTCGACGAGTGAAGAGACAGTCGAACGCGTTCGCACATGCTTCGTGCGGAGTCCACAGAAATCCACCTACCCGGGAGCGACAGAACTTCAACTACCACAAAAAACTGTATGGCGGATTCTCCGGAAACGTTTACAGATGAAACCCTACCACTTGCAACTGGTTCAAGCCTTAAAATCCGCCGATTATGCTTTGCGAGCGTCCTTCTGTTTTGATTTTCTCGCATTAATGGAAGAGAATGAGTTCCATGAGAGGGTAGTTTACAGTGATGAAGCGACTTTCCACCTTTCAGGAAAAGTGAATAGACACAATGTAAGGATTTGGGGAACTGGTAACCCCCATGCAACTCTGGAACATCAACGCGATTCTCCGAAAGTGAATGTCTTTTGTGCCATTTCCCATGCAAAGGTTTATGGGCCCTTTTTCTTTCATGAACGTACTGTGAACGGACATGTTTTCCTTGATATGCTACAACAATGGCTCCTTCCGCAGCTTGAAGCGGATAGTCCAGATTTCATTCTGCAGTTGGATGGTGCCCCTCCACATTACCATGGCAGTGTTCGAGACCATTTGAATACGGCTTTACCACAACGCTGGATAGGCCTTGCATCTCAGGGTGATCAACAACTCATTCATTGGCCACCTCGTTCACAAGATCTAACCCCGTGTGATTTCTTCATGTGGGGTCTTGTAAAGGATCATGTTTACGTACCACCACTTCCAACAACACTGCATGAACTGCGTGCCCGCATCACAGCAGCCATTGCTGATATCGACCGCGGACTGCTACAGAAAGTTTGGCAGGAGATTGGATATCGGCTTGACATCTGTCGTGTAACAAAAGGCGCTCACATAGAACATCTGTGAATATTTAAAAAAAACTTTGAGAGTTTACCTTTCATACAATATGTCTCACAATATTATATGTTCATTACATTTCACATAATAAATTTCTGAAAACCTGCACAACATTTTGACTTGCCCTGTACTATAGATGCACCATATATATACACATATAAATACAATATTTAAACACGATAATATTAATAATAATAAAATTAACAAAATTAACTAAGAAAGCAATGAGAAAAAATATGTTTTAATACAATTAGAAAAATGTTTAACATTCGTGAAATGTTGATATTCAATAGATAAGTTATTGTAATGGTTGATTAATGCGTAACGAATCCCTTTTATACCTTTTTTTTTGAGAAACTAGTATCTTTGTGCAATAAAGTACAACCTCTAGTATAATAATCATGTACATCTTTATTAAAAATTAAGGCCATGTTATGATGAGATAGATTCTTAATAATTTTAAACATATAGCCTATATACAAATCATATATTTTTTTAAATTCCTTTAATGCTATAATATTTGAAAAAGTATAAATAAAGTTATAAGACGTAATAAGTAATAAGCTTGACCAGACGTCCCGATTTTGGCGGGACAGTCCCGATTTTTAACAATTTGTCCCGCGTCCCGCGGCATTTTAAAAAAAGTCCCTATTTTTGGGAAAGAATGCAGGACAAGCGGGAGAACGGAAAGGGAATAGACATGGTTGGTTACACCTGCTCTGCAAAATGTCTACTGAAGGTTTGTGGGTTTCCTATGGATTGCAGGAGGTTCGTTGAAATTAATCATTTCGACGAACATAACACGCGCCGCGCATGCGCCGCGCGCGCGCCGTTCGTGTTCGCGGCGCGCATATGTGTACGTACCTTTAAGTGTCGCCCACGAGGACGACAACGATCTGGACGTCCACATAAACGATTTTTAGACCCTGTATAGTTGAGACTGAAACAGGTCAACATTGCTCTATATTCATTAATGGTGTATAATGAAGTTTTATACATATGCTTCAAGCCGTGATCTAGTTTGCCTATTGGAGTACAGTGGACAGGATGTATGGGACACTATGTATATTATTAAATCTAAGTTTGAACTTGGATCCCCTATTTTTAACCTGCTGTTAGTTCCTTCTGCATAATTATAACGCTAAATATTCTTATAAAACTAAGGTAGAAGACTTTTCGTGATTTTGACAATAAACAACAACAAATATACGTTTTTGGAGGAAGTGTGTTGAACACTTTAGTTTTCCTATAAATTAATAACACAGAACACTCGATTAGCAACTTCTTTTCTTAGCAAAATTAAATTCAAATTTACGAATACAAAACCTGCAACGTCAATTAACAGTAAGTTATTGTAATTTTATAGTGATCCATCCATCTACACATCTAACGGTTAATTGGTTCAAATTCGAGCTTTGGTCTCTCTTAACTTCTGTCTCCAATCGTTTCTATTTTGCGTGGAGCCTCCAGTTGCGACACCTAAGTATGTTTGCCACCATCTTCCTTAACACCAACCTTCCTTCGTCTCGTCGGTCTTCCAACCGCCTGTTCCTCATCAAACTTGATGTAAGCATTCTTTTTGTGCTCTGAGCCTTTGTTCACGGCGAGCCCACTCCAGTTTCTTTAGTTTAATAAAGGTAACAATGTCAGGTTTTCTATATTTGTCGTATAAATCATTGTTGTATCATATTCTCCACTGGCCAATAATACTTATCGGTCTAAATATTTTTCTGAGTGTTTTTTTTTTTCAAAATTACTTAAGGCTAACTCTGATCTTTTAGTGAGGCTCCATGTTTCGTTATCATCATCCATGCAAGTATTAGGCCATGTGGCCTGTTACCGTCTCAAAGAGGAATTTTTCATCCAGCGCTTTTTGGATTAACGAGATTCCCTCTGCCTTGGGGGCAGTAAATAAGCATGGCTTTTGGGATTCTATGAAACGGCATTCGCTGAAGATGAACTTTCCAGTTGTTCTAGTAGTTTTGTATACAGTGGAGAATGGGTTCTGCATCCAACTCTTCCATAACTTCCTCATTTCGTTTATGGTCCCATTTTGTATAGCCTGCTCTACGGCGCATAAATCACATCTCATTCTCTGTTATGTCTCGCTACCATAAGTCAAAAGTGTTCTTATTAAACGTTTTTAGCGATTCTGATATATAATCAGAAAAAAATTGCGTCCTTAAAAGTGTTATTCAAACCATTTCAGCTTAATGTGACCTCAACATCGCTGTTAGTTGGAAATACTTGCATTTGCATGAACTAGAGTCCCTCAAATTCCATATACGCTGATGGGAGCAAGCGAGTGAGGTTCTAACGTATGACATTAGCTTTATACTTTCCAAACAATATCATATAATATTACTTTGTTAGATGGGATAATACAGTTGGCCTACTTACCGGCTGCGAAGGCAGTTGACAGCACGAAGATGGCGCAGACCACTTCACTCGTGGGACCCATCACAGTCTCTTGTACACAGGATTACAAGGGGCCCGCAGAGCAATTGGCCCCTTCTGCACGTACCCGCATCCTGCCAAAAAATCAATTTGTACTTTGGGTAAATATGCTTTTTACAGTATGGAAACAGCAGCAATTTGGAGCCGGAACAGACTAATAAATAAGCCTAAACCGTGATGAAGAAGAAAAAGAAGAAGAAGGATGTTTTTTACAGTAATTCTCATTTTCTAGGTTTATAATTCTAGGATTGCCTCATTCTTTTATCTGCGCTATATTTATAGAACTTTTTTTTGTTAGAAACAGAATAAAATAAAATAAAAATTTTCTTCACAAAAGAGTTCAAAATGAGATAAAATTTATAAACTTTATGAAGAGAAAAAATTGAAATGGGTATGCAAAGTTTTTCTGTTGTGTTTTGCAATGACACTCGCTATACTTGGTATTAATACGGTATATTTATATTCTTACGCTACACTTTGCAAACAGCACGTAGTTAAATTGTGTATTTAAGTCTTTGTGCGATGATACAGAGAAGGGATCGCCAGATTGATGTCTCCATTCGACGGATGAATCTCTTAAAAAATTTCACTTGGCTCTTAAATATATATTCCTGTGTTTAGTGCAGAGGAATTTAGAATATAATTTACGTGAAATGTGTTATTAAATAATAATTTACACTACCACGTCTCCAAGGCCCAACATTGAAAATATTATAAATAAAATTTTAAACCCTCGGGAATCTAACACAGAACATCTTGTCTGGAGGTAGGTATGCTACTACCTGAGATAGGGCAGCGGATGAATGGAAAGTAAATTAAATCTACAATTTATCTAATGTTGACTTCATTAAGTAAGAGTATTTAATACTTTTCACAGGATGATTTAGCCGAACTGATATTTAAGTTGAATGTATGAAACATTTCAAAATATTTAAACATATCTGGCGAATTATAACGGACAATATGTACTTCTCTCCAGATTCATTTATCTTAACTCTTGCAGAACTTCAGATGGACATAAACTGTATTAGACGTCCAGTTTGTCGCGTCCATCACGGAACTAAATGATACACCTAAATACCAGTCAATACCAAATACTTCAATTACAAGGAAACAAATTTGGACAATGAATACACGGAATTAGATAACGTATTCATTACATAAGTAGACTAGGAATTCATAGAGCCTGGGGAAGCTTAATTAATGTACTAAAGTTAAAGATTTACAATTGTGTTATCAATACTGTTTGCAAGAGAATCATATTTTGTACGGAAATTAATTATATATTTCCATAAAGTTAATGATGAATTAATTGTAACGCACGGTGCATAATTATATAGCCTAGTTTCACATTTATGTAACGGATTTTAGAACCAGATGTTTTAGAGTTTTTTCGCTGTTCTTTCTCTATTACTAAAAGCTCAAGAAGAGCATATTATGAGCATTAACTCTAACGGGATAGAACATACACAAACACAAACCATGTAATAAATATGGCTGAATATAACAATTCACAGAAAACAGAGAGTTATGTTACCCTTGTTACCAGTTTCGAACGCATATTCACGTTTATATAAAGATTTATTAAACACATTATAATACAATTAATGAAAATCATTATCGTCTGCATAGAATTTTAGAGGCTTTCTTCTTGCTATACAGTCAATAAGGTGGTATTGTTGACATTTTTGGTCACATAGCTTGCAGAGTCACTGGTTCGATGCGAGGTGGAACCTTTTTTTGGTACATACTCTGTAGTGGAATCCATGTGTGGCGCTTCGCGTGAACACGTGTCTTAGAGAGAAGTTCGGTCCCTTCCATTCTTCGGTGTTCATCGCTGGGGTCAGGAAGAATCTGCGGTCTATATTCTCTGCTTTTTGTTCTCTCTCTCTCTCTCTCTCTCTCTCTCTCTCTCTCTCTCTCTCTCTCTCTCTCTCTTATGTGTGCTTCGTAGGTTGGGGTGTGTGGCAGGTTATATTTTAACGCTATTTCTCTGATGAAGTCAGTTTTGGTTAGATGGTATATGAGTCGAGAGCTCATTGACCTTGAAACCCTAAGTACTCTCCGGAGGTAGGCAATTTTGACCATTTCCAGTCTTTTCACATTTGCTATCGTCAACCGAGTCCAGAATGTGGTGATTGCATAGCACGCTATTGGTCAACCTTAATGTGAAATACTCTTATAGATGTTTCGATTGACAACTTTTCGACATTTCGAATGTCAAAAGTGGCCTTTGTTGCTGAGTTGCATTTTTCTTGGATGTTCTTGGTGAATGATTTTCCTGTGACTTGCAACGTTAGACTGAGATACTTGTAGCAGTTGACTAATTCTAGTTGGGCATTTCCATACTTGAATTTGGCATCCGTGTTTACGTATCCTCCTCGTCTAAATATCATAATCTTAGTTTTGCTTGTGTTAACTCCAAGTTCGTTCCTGTGCGCCTAGTCGTGTAGTTTATCCAGGCTAGTCTCAAGAGCTACTTTATTTCTGGATAGGATGACTATATCATCTGTATAGAGGAGGTCCATGGTTTCCGGTGATGCTACTTCTTGGACTACGTCGTGGGTTAGCAAGAATAGCAAGTATATTCACGTTTAAAGATATATTTTGTAGTAATAAGTAGACAGTTTAACAAAAGTTAATTAGATCGCTAATTTTAAATTCTAATTATTTCAGTATATAGCCTACAATAAAAAAAACCTTATGGATTTTATATCGAAAATATCTCATTTTATCTATAAAATGGTTGAAGTTGATAGTTGCATAATCATTGATTGAGTGAGTGATAAGTTATTCGTACATAAAATACCTGGTCTGATTCAAAATTATGATTCAGTATTTTTAAATACATAATACACTGCTGCGTTCTTGCAACTTTTCATAGAATAATATCAGTAATATTTTTTTTATTTCAGTTTATTTATTATTTGTCATTATTTGAACATTTACTCGAAAAAAAAATAGTAAAAAAATAGTGTTTGATTTTATATCCCCAAGCCACTGAGTGAAAATCAGGCCAATATTTACAGTAATTATACAGTAGAAAGCAAGAAAGGTATCTTTATGAAAACCACATGAAATATGTGTCAACGTCACAGAATTCATACCTGCAATCTTTATGTTATATGTAGAACTTCAGAATTGTTCAAGCTATTTTTTTTGTTATTTTGGTTTTATATTAATACTCTTTTATTATTTTTGTCGCTGTCTCATTATTTTCGTCGCTGTATCATTATTTCCACCTGTGTAATACTTTTATGTGAATTTATACGAATACTGTAACAAAATGGCGCATTAAAAGCAGTACGCTATATAATACAATCTCAGTTATAATAATTTTAACTGAAGTTGAGGATATCTCAGAACACGGGTACAAATTTTATAAATTTAGCTTTTCATCTGGTAGCCTCAACGGTGGTTCAAACTAACTTTTAAAAGTATTTTAAGTTTGTATCGTTTAATTAAACAAATATTTCTAGTCCGCTACAAGTAACAGTAGTATTTTTTAAAATTATTTCTACCTTTCTTTAAAAATCTGTATTTTGAATACATATTTCCAACAATTTTGTACGAATCAATAAACACTTCCCTTCATTTAGCCATTTGGCGCGACATTATTTATCAAATTTTCTTTAGGTTTATTGTTACAATTCGAGATGTGACAGAATTGTGAAATGATACATAACTGTTCGATATTAGAGAGTCATGCAACGTAACGCATTTGCATACCACATATATGTGTGTGTGTGTCATCAAGGAAGTAGGTGCGCGGATCGCATAGCTGGAGAGAAGCAATCTTCCAGAGTTGTATTGCGTTCCGTCACGCACCATTGTGTATGAAAGTCTCGAGTGTGGAATGAAAGATGTGAGCGCCAGTCAAGAATACGGCGAAGAAAGGACATAAAAATTCGCTGACTGAATTGCATAAAAAAGTAAAATGAAATATCAGTTTACAGATTAATATCTTGTTATCAGTGTGGAGCTCAACGCAAGATGCTAGGAGTTGCCACTTTTTAACCAAAATACCTTCTGCCTACAAAAGAAAATATATTTATAATAATCAAATTATTTAAACCAATTCCTAGTATTCACTCCGCTAATACTTTGGTTAATATTAAAACAAATTCATTTAAACGATTTAATATTTATATAAATGATTTAACAAAATGAGTATATTTTGCGATAACACATGCATATCTATACAAATATCAATAAAATAATTTAGGTATATATCTACAGCAAATCAGATATCTTACTATTCCTGATACTTCCTTGTTTCGCCTAGCCATCTCTGCAATTCCCTCTCCTTTATATCTAGGAATCCCCAAACCAAAAACAGTCAAATAGAAGTAACACAACACTTCCTAGTAGAATATAATTTATAATCAAGATAAATAAATTTATTTAAATTAATCCCTTATGTTATGTACATTCATTTTCATATTCAATTTGTGTATAAACAAGCTCAAAAATATTTACTATACTTTATAGTTTTTAACCCTCCATGGTACCTTCACTTTGTCGTGGTGAAGATACATACTGCTAAAATGATCCCGAGACCTATGTACTCGTATAAGTCTCGGATGAGATCCCGACAGAATTGATAAAATCGGATGTGAGAAAAATTGATGGCCAAAATACATCAGTTTCTAAATATGATTTGGGAAAACAGGTTGTTCCATATCACTAAAAAGAAACCATTGTCGTAATAATCTATAAAAACGGATATAAAACTGACTGCAACAACTACAGGAGCATTTCATCAATTTAACTTTGTACAAAATTCTAAATAGACTATATATTCCTATCCAGAGTTACTCCCTACATTGACGACATAATAGGTGGTCATCAATGTGGATTTAGAAGCAATAAGCCTACAACAGATGGAATTTTTAGTATAACATAACTATACACTGATAGTAGAGATCCCATAAGTTCGCGCGGACATAAGTTCTCCATACATCCCTATATGAGATAATCATTACAAATAATTCCCTGTATAATCTACTTCCCTCAAATAATGGTTAATTATTCTCCCACCAAATATTTGAAATACATACTGGCGCTTTCACTTTCGTTTTACTAAGAGGAGTTTCCAAGCCCCACTTTCATTCCACATTCGTGCTAAATGTTCGCCCACCGCAGTCTATGAGACTTAACTGTTCTTGATATATGGTTTCCCATAAAGATCATGTAGTTCAGTGTTATATAGTCTTCTCCTCTCACCTGTCTATTCATCTCTCTGTCCTAATAACCTTATTCTCAAGCACACGCAACATTTCCTCCTCCTTTAAAGTAAGAGTTCATGTTTCCCAGCCACATAATATAACTGGGAAAATAACAGTTTTATACATCTTCAGTTTAACGTTTTTTGAGAGATGTTGGGACGACAAGAGTCCCTGTAATGCATAATAGCGTCTATCTTCAGATTTAAGCCTACGTTTTATTTCTTTGTTCATATCGTTCCCGTTTGTAATTATTATTCCTAGGTATTTTAATTCAATCTCTTAATAAAAAAGCCCTTATTTGTTATAAAGTGTCCATTTGCATTATATAATGAATTTATACGTATGACCATGTAAATAGTTTTATCGATTTTTACTTCCGGTCCCAACTTCTTCAAAGTCTTGGCACGGTTCATGAGTGTAATACATCTGTGGCATAATAATAATTCGGATAAATGTATTTATTGGAAGGGCAGCACGATAGTGCCACTCAATAGAATGTGCGTGTTGGCCTTCAGTCTCTTCTCGCAGTCGCCTAATGATACAATATTATTAGCTCACAATATGTGCTTATTATTACCATTGAATTCCAGTCTTTCTTCAGCATCTACAGATTTGATGATACGTATGCTCTAGTGCAAAATTTAGTAGTAGGGGTGATGGCCCATCTCCTTTATTTAACCAATTGTGAATTTCGAAAGTATTCGAAAACTGGTTTATGGGAATTTGAAACTATAGCAGAATATTATACAACTTTCCCCCCTTGTTTGAGTAATATGCCTTTTTGAAGTTTACATATAATTGATGTACTGTGGCATTATATTTCCGTTTCATTTATATTTGTCTTATACTTAAAATCTGATCTGTTGTAGACTTATTTCTTATAAATCCCATCGATGTTTACCTATTACGTCATCGATATATGGAGTAAGTCATGATATTAACATATTTGTTAAAATTTTGTATAAAGTTGGAAGTAATGATATGCGCTTGTAGTAGTTCAATAAACTTTATCTGCTTTAATAAATATTGATACCATAACCGATTCATTTCATTTATTTGGGAAACCCCAGTTTTCTGAATTCATACTAAGCAACCGACGTATCTCGTCAATTAACTTCTCGCCCACTGATTTTGTCAGTTCCCCCATATTTTTTTTTAATGAACAGGAATGCACTGGCACTATACATCATGTACTATGTAGACTTCAAAATGGCATAAGATTAAATTAAGATAGAGAAGATTTATAGTAGTCTTGTGTACTTTGGATTTCCTAAAAAGTTAATTACACTTATTCGACAAAGAGTAGGGTGCTGGTAGGCAAACAGATTTGAGATATTTTTGAAATTCACAATGGGTTACAGCAAGGAGATACACTATTTCCTCTGCTATTAAGTTTTGTGTTACAGCATGCCATCAAATCTTTAGAATGGACGATAAGAAGGCGTACAATTCAATGGTATTAATAAGCTGTAGGTATATGCTGGTGATGTATTAATTAGGCGAGATCGACGAGATACTAACACACACACACACACACACACACACTCTCTCTCTCTCTCTCTCTCTCTCTCTCTCTCTCTATTGAGTAACACTGAGTAATTGTGGCTAGAAATAAACATCAGTAAAACTAAGTATGTTGTCACATATATAAATTCATGTATAGACAAAATAAAGTTGTCAGATGGTGATGAATGAGAGAAGTTTTTAAAAGTGACTGAATTCAAATACCTAGAAACAATTATTAATAAAAGGAATGAGGTGCGAAAATAAATTAAATATTTGCTAAATTCTAATAGGAATGAGATGCATAAAGAAATTAAACATAGGCTCAATTCTGGAAATGCGTGCTATTATGCATTGCAGAGGCTCTTGATGTCCAAACTCCTTTCAAAAAACGTAAAACTGAAAATATATAAAACTATTATTCTACCAGTTATATTATATGGGCGCGAAACATGGACTCTTACTTTAAGGGAGGAAAGGAGATTACAAGTATTTGAGAATAAAGTACTTAGGAAAATTTTTGGACCAAAGAGAGATGAACAGACAGGTGAATGGAGAAGACTACATAACAATAAACTACATGGTCTTTATAGGAAGCCAGATATAATAAGAATAGTTAAGATTCGTAGACTGCGATGGGCAGGACATGTTGCATGTATGGGGAATGAAAGACTTGCATGGAATCTTCTTGTAGGAAAGCCGGAGGGAAAAGTTGGTAGACCAAGAATGAGGTGGGAGAATAACATTAACTATGATTTGTGGGAAGTAGATTATACAGGGAATGATTGGAATACATTAGCTCAGGATAGGGATATATGGAGAGCTTATGTCCGCGCGGCCATGAACCTACGGGTTCGATAGTGCCAGTGGGTAAGTAAGTGTTTGCTAAATTCTGGAAATGTATGCTAGTATGCATTACAGGAACTCTTGTTACAACTTCTCTCAAATTACGTTCATTCAATCATTTTGAGAATTTTCCTCGTCATTGAGGGTTTTCTCCAACCAATCTTAGTAATTAACATGACTTTAAAATAAATAAATAAATAAATATAAATGACTACGTACTTATAGACTATCAGTTTGCAACAAACATTCACAATTTCCCCTTAATTAAAGTTCTCCATCGTTCTCTGTCCTCTGTGTCTTCATCTGTTACACCAAATTTCCTCATTGAATTTTGAATGTTTTTCTTCCAGGTTGTTCTTGGTTTTCATTTTCTGTTCCTTCTTTCAATTCCCATGCATAGACGGCCTTTGGTAGTTTTACATCCTGCATTCCTCTTACGTGTCCATACCTTTTTAGCTTTGTGTGTTCAATCCCATCCATTATATTTCTTTCTGCATTCATTCATTTTCTAATTTCTGTATTTCTATTTTTTTCCAGTCGAGATTTTCTAGCAGCTCTTCTCCAAAAATCCACTTCAAATGAAGTTATTCTGTTGACATGTTGTTGTGTCATTGTCCAAACTTCCGATCTATATAACATTACTTGCTAGTATGTATTTATAAATTAGTTGTTTTGTTCTGTTAATAATGTTTTTACTCCATAGTATAGAGTTTAACATTCCAATGGTTTTTCTTCCATTACTAATCCTTTTTGCTATTACGTTAACCTGAAAATAAATTAAACTGCTATTCGCCTAATTATATTACATGGATGTGAAATATTGACTGTTATTTGAAGGGAGAAGAAACATATTACGAGTATTTGAGAATAAATTTCTTAGGAACATTTTAGGGCCACATAGAGATGAGCAGACAGGCGATTGGGAAGAATATTTAACACTGAGCTACATAATATTTATGGAAAAACAAATATAATCAGAACAGTAATGTCTCCAGCGATATGCAGGGCATGTGGGACAAATAGAGAATGAAAGAGAAGCATGGAAACTCTTACGAGAATCACAATGATAGTGTCCGCTGGTACGCGAAAAAATGAACTGATGATTTCTGGAAGTTAAATTATGCAGGTGATATTTGGAAAATCTTGACTCGGGATATGAATTATGGAGAGCTTTTGTCCACGCATTCTTCAACCTAGGGTTTCGATAGTGCAAATGAATTAAATTAGTTATACTTTCTAGTTTCGTCATCGGTTCTAAATTACGTATTGACTGTATATTTTTAATTTTCTCGGAGGACTCCCTGATTCAGATATGATCACTCATTCTGGGAGCCCCCCATGTCACAATAAATTGGTTTACATTTTTTGTTTTTGTTTGTGCTGCAGTAAATATTCAACATCCATGTATAGTAATTCTGCACGTGGGCAGGTCTTTCACTGCAATTATAGCATTTCATGCTATGCTTTCCAGCTTTACTAGGGAATTATATGTAGATGTGGTAGCTTCCCGTTGCTTTCCACGCCGGTAACGGATGATGAAGATAATGATAAAGAAGATGATGATGGCCGGATGAATTTCGGGGACTATTTAACTCACGCCCAAAATGGGAGTCAATGACCAATCCCGTTACAATGATTTTTGATTTACAACTAATCACAGTCGTGTTTCGCCTACAATTTACCAACTAAAGTTTATAATAATAAAGAAAGCACCTCCTTTTTAACATTATGAATAGGCCATACCATTATTTTGCAGTGACTGACTCTCTAAGAAATACGGCTACCAGATTGTATATATAGTGCATGAATGTCAACACCTACCGCATGCGGGAGTTAATATAAAAACATTTGTAACAATTGATTATACCACCAAAAAAAAAAAAAGAAACCACTGTTTGCACTTTCTTAAATTTATTTTTTCCCAGAAAAAATATAATTGTCATATTTACATCATAGAACATCAGAAATGAATTAATTTACAGTTTGATGTGTCATTTTTTCTCACTAGAGTGCATTCTTACAATATTGCGTTCCTTTGGCAATAAATAATATGATCTAGTTGCAGTGACGAACAAAAGAAGCAAATGAAGCGTAGCAATCGTTTCTCAATTGTTTTAAAACATCGCCGTTTACATTAAATATATAAATATTTTAAAATAACTATAGTTAAACAATGATTTCTGAGTAAACAGCTTAATTTTATTCGTTAAATAGGCCTAACAAATGCCACTCTTGATTTCCAAATTCTCTACATAAATTTGGAAATCACTCGTGGCATTACTTATGATAGTTTAGCCCTAAACGTCCTGACATTTGTCTCACAGGTGAGGAAAAACCGCGAGCAAAACCTCACCCAGGAGCCTGTCCTGACCGGGAATTGAACCCGGATTCGCTGCGTGACAAGGCAGCACGCTACCTGGAGACCACAGCGGTGTACTATGTTCAACATAACACTGTTTTATTATACTGTACGATAAAGGTTCCCTTTAAAGGCTATTATAGAGTTATTTCGCGAGCCTTGACTATCAAACTTTGAAGTCTCCGAATTTACATTTAGGTGTTTAATTATTCTGCTGCCAATCGTCCGTTTTATACTGATATACTTGTGAAGTATAACATTTCAGACGATCCTCGATCACTAAGTTTTATTTTCACAACAGTACATACTTAGCGGAGATGAAGTTTGTCTACAAACTTTGAGAGATTGTTCAGGGATGTTGGCTGAATGTTTTGATTTATGGTGTGCAGCATCACAATACAGAGTAATGTGATCCTGATATAACCATATTCATATTGAAGTTTTATGGAAGAGTTGAGATAGTTGAGACTCGGATTTAGGAACGAATTAATAAAAACACATCCAATCCTTACAAACGTAATAACTTTATTTAATTTTATGTTGAATTTAGTTAATTTTAATGAATAAATAGAATGGCGGTTCCGTGGCGCAAGCGGTTAGACGCTCTCTCCTGGGGTCCCGAGATCGAGTCTCGTTCACTCCATATGGGTTTCGTGTTGGACGAAACGGGGCTTGGGCAGGTTTTTCGGAATTTTCTCCCATTTTCCTTAGCCACAATTTAATTTCACCATTTCTCCATACTCATATCATGCATTCATTTCATTTCATTTATCCCTATTATTTTGCGTCAGGCGTGGTCGGCCGGCACCCTTGTCATTCACAATCCTCTATTTAAGGGGCTGCATCTCATCTAATCCCTCGAACCTGTCCTGAGGTGGACACGAGTTGATGATATTTTAAATAAATAGGCTTATTAACATAAACTGTAAGTAACGTCTGACATAAAACTTAAATAAGCTAACACAGAACTTGTTGTCATGGATATTGGGAGTTTTTAAGATAAAATACGGACAAAAGTAAGAATGCGTAAAATAGCCAAAAAATATTAATTTCATAAAGTCACAGTTTTGATTATGAACATAGTCATTTCCATTACAAGGAAATTACAATATTTTCAATCAGTACTGAGAGTAGTTGGAGAAATGGAGTGCAAATTCTATCACAACAGTGATGCATACATTTTTGAACGCGAAATCATTTACTTTACTTAGCTTTATAGTGAAATTAGTGCTCATTGCCAATTATTTTTAAGTGCATATACTTATTATTATTATTATTATTATTATTATGATTATACTTGCGTATTTTATGCTTACGTATTTTCTACTTATTTATTAAGTTTGACATGATTTTTTCACGTGGTGGCCAAAATTAAGTTTGGTCTTGTGAATATACTATTTTATATTAGCTCTAACCTCGACTTCATTATTATCCAGTGTAAGGTATATATATATATATATATATATATATATATATATATATTAATTGTGTCTCGTATAATGTATAATATATATTATTATTATTATTATTATTTTATTTTTATTATCGTAAGTATTATTATTGTTATTATCGTACAAATTTTGTTTGTACATGAAATTTACATTGCTATATTTAATGAATCTTTAACTGTTTATAATTAGTATAGTGTATATCTATATTTGTAAAATATTTATTTGTTTTTGTTCTGGTTGAGTGGAAGAGAAGGCCTTATGGCCTTAACTCTGCCAGAATAAATAAAGTATTATTATTATTATTATTATTATTATTATTATTATTATTATTATTATACTACACTAATGTTACATTTTTTCGGCATTTATATAAATATCTTAATGTAATACAATTAGACGAAATACAATATAAACTATTTTTTTCACTTGATGTATTGAGTATCGCATTACACAGTAACTGGATGCTCATGCATAAGGTATTAATATATTTGCCACAGATCGAGTTCTGCTGTTGGTTCCAGTAGACTAGAGGTTACAATACTCGCCTTTGGCTCCGAGGATCCTAGGTTGAAAGTCAGCCGGTATCGATGGAATTTAAAAATATAAAAGGTATTTGAGTATATTGGTTTGAAAAGGAAGTAAAACCGGGGATTCCGTGTCGTAGGTTTATGGTATGCAAAATAATATCAAACCTGGAATAAAAGGCTTTAGGCTAACATTTACAGGTCCATTCACATCCAATTACGACTAAGTTGTTAAAGAGCGTCTTTTAATAAAACAGTAAGAATACCTTTTTCATATACACGAATGAAAGGACAATTAACACAGACATCATATAATAAAAATTGTTGATTAGAGAAAATAAAATACATGAAAAAACGAAATTCATTAAACTACTTTAAATCGAACCCATTTTTTCTTAAAATTATTTATTTAAAACCACAATTTTATTGAATACTAGCTAATACCCGGCTTGCGCTGCTACTCCTTAATAAATCAAAATTGATGTGATTTTATGTTTAGCTTAATAAGCAGAAAGAAAAATAAATATAAATTTATTTTTTTAGATACCCCGTGCTGATTACCAGGCGTTGCCCACGAATCTACTTATCCCGATCTTCTTGACATGAATGAGCTGAAATACGAAAATTAATGTGTTTTATGTTTAGTTAAATAAGTGAATGGAAACATTTTTATCGTAATTATTTTTAGACATCCAGAGCTTTTTACCCGGCGTTGTCCGGGAATCTACTCATCCCGAACTTCTTGGGATAAATGAACTAAAAGACGAAAAATTATGTACTTCTTATGATTAATTGAAAAAGTGAAATGAAAAATAATTATAAATGTATATCGTAATTATTTTAAGATTCCCCGTGCTGATTACCCGGTGTTGCCCGGGAATCTACTTATCTCTATCTTCTTGGCATAAATGAGTCAAAAGACAAAATTCGTTGTTGTGAGTTATCCGTAAAAGAATACCCACCATGTGCTGCTATGCTTGCACAGGAATCTACGTACTTGTCTCGATCGTCTTGGCATCAATGAAAGACAAAAATGGTTGTGAGTTATCCGTAAGAGATAAACATATGCTGTCGCGGACGTTTTTGTAGATCTTTTTGAGATATTCAATTCTGTGTACATTAATTTTGTGTATTTGTTATGGTTTAGGCAGCGTAAGCCATTTAAACGTCCAAGCAGCTATTTTTTTCACGTTTTTCACTACAAAGGACGATTTTTAAGGGTGTGGGAATTCAGTATTACAACTCTCTTATAGCCTATGTTCATCCCGGGAATCTCCTGAACGTTTTGCAGAAAGCCCCATCGCAATCGGATCGACTGTATGGCCACGCATAAAGTACGAACAAACAAACATTCATTTTTACACGCTTTATATTAGCTTGACCTGTATCTATCTAAATAACGGAATCTTTCAACGCGATTTTCACCCACTTAAAATCACTGGATCGACTTGAAACTTTGTATACTTGTAAACGACCCGTGACGATAAAATAATTTCATACTTTTTTCTAAAATCCTGGCGTGAATCATCAGAAAATAAAAAAAAACGTGTCTTTGTATCTATGTAACGGAATCTTTGAACACGAGTTTCACCCACTTAGAAACATTGGATCGACTTAAAACATTGTATATTTGTAAAGGACCAGTGACAATACAATTATTTCATGTATTTTCTAAAATCCTGGCCAGAATCATCAGACAATCAAAAAAGGTGTCTTTGTATCTATGTAACGGTATATTTGAACATGATTTTCACCCACTTAGAAACATTGGATCGTCTTGAAACTTTGTATACTTGTAGAGGACCCGTGACAATACAATAATTTCATATTTTGTTTCTAAAATCCTTGCCAGAATCATCAGAAAATCAAAAAAATGAAAACTGGTATAACAGGTTGCGGACTTGTCGACTTTTTAGTCGATCATTGTAAGAGCTCAGTTGGTAGAGCGGTGAAATCTAGTGGTATATAATTTCAGTAATCCAGAGGTCGTTGGTTCAAATCCGGCTGGGAGGATTTTTTTAGAAGAGTATTACTTATAGTTCATACTACAATAGTATCGAATTTAAATATATTTACATTTTTATCTTATTCTGCAAAATATTAAAACTAAAAAATAAAAAATAATAGTTTTAAAAAACTAAAACAACACGCTTTATTAGAAAACCAAACCAAAAAATGAAAAATAATTGTAATTTCCAACACGCTTGGGATAAAATTAAAGTGGTCAACAAAATAATCATCTCCAACACATATAGAATAAAACTAGAGTTATCAACAAAAAGAAAATAATTTTTCCATCAAAAGCGTGGGGTGCTTTTTATGATTTTTATATTTTCTTCTTAGTGACGTTACTTTTAACAATATCTGTTTATTATCAAATATATTAATTGATATTAATTGGAAATTAAAATTATTTCTCATTTTTTAGTTTGGTTTTCTAATAAAGTGTATTGTTTTAGTCTTTTAAAACTATTATTTATTATATTAGATGACGTTCTGTTTGAAAATACTCTTGTCACAAAGTAAGAAAAAGAACAACTAGTGGAAATTGAAAACGTCATGCAATGCACTTCTCGTAAACAATTTGATTTAACTGATTAAGTACGTCATCACGAAACATGTTTAAAGTTGAGAGAAACAGAGTTCCACAAATCTGTGTTGTAATTGAACTGTGCCCTCGTGAACCGCAAGTTTTTGTTAATATTCTACATCTTTACTGTTGATGATATGAAGTAACCATTATCGCTAGGTTTACATAACATGAATTGATAGTTCTCTGATGTGTGCAAGGAACTTTTATATGCAGGCGTCTATTATAACTAATCGGTAGGGCTAGAATTTTTATGTACTAAAAGTTAAGATTGCAACAAAGTATAATGCGAAGTTAGACTTATGACTGTCTCTTGTTTTAATTTCACCCACAAACAGTTGAATAGTATAATGAGAAAAAAACTTGTGGTTTTATTTTATCTTGGACTCACACACAGTTGAATTATTATGTACAACTTTCCTCATTAGAGGATTGCCTCAAGCACAAAGCGATACAGACAATTAATTTTTGAACTTATGAAATACATTTTGTAAACACATCAAAACAATTCAAATTTTAGGCCTAATGGAAGTATACATACTACAAAGTAGAAATTTTGTGTCCCGCGCCGTAGCCGAGCGGTTAAGGTAGGAAGCCTTGGCGCAGAGCTACGGGACTTGCGCTGGTTCGAGTCTCCATGGGGGAAGAAATTTTCTCATGGTATTTCGGCCAGTATGGGACCGGTGCCCACCCAGCATCGTGAGGCAATTGGGTAGCTACAATAAGTAGCGGCTCCAGGTTGAGGAACCAGCTATAATGGCTGGGGGACTCGACATGCTCACCCCTACACTGGCTGTTGATCATCTACCTCTGTGATTGACACATGTGGATGTGAAGGGCCAGCAGCCGGCTAGTAAAAGGGCAACCGCTGAAAAGTGGAAAGACCCTCAATCGGAGAAATTTTGTAAAAATGGTTTCTTAAAATTGAAATTGATCCTCTAATGGCAGTGATTGCAATTTTAGAAACATACACCCTGTCCAAATCTAAGAAATTCCAAAATTTGGCTAGGAATCCTGGTATAGTACCTCTTGCCCCGATCATCAATCCTGTGACAGTTATACTATCTAGTTGGTATTTATCTTTGTAATAGTCAATTGCTGGCTCATATATGGCTTTCTTTTCAGAGTCAACTTCTTCAGGTTGGCCACCGTGAGTCTCAAACCGAATTGTGGGATCTAATATCATATCAATTTTAGAAGATGGTCTAAATGCAATAATATCTATTCGTCTGTTACTCCCATTAGTGGTCACACCAATAACTTCCTCATAAACTGTGCATCCAAAAATCTCGCAAGGCTTCTGCCATCATATAGTGTGGTGCCGAAGGTTTCTCAGTGATTATCCAAACGGAAAGGCCCCAAGGACTGCATTGCAATTCTATCCTTCACTACATAAAAATCCTAGCCCTATTTATCAGGCAGATACAAGACGAGATGCCGTAAAAACAAAAATATTATTGCAAATAACACAAACGAAAATACTGCGTAAAATTGTGGGGAAAACATTAAAGGATAGAGAATGGAGTAAAAGTAACAGAGAAATATGTGCAGTTGAAGATATTAAAGAATGGGTATACAGGAGAAAACAAGAATGGGATGCGCATAAAAGCAGGATGAACAGCAATAGAACTGTCAAGACTACAAGGGATGATGTACCTAGGGACAGAAGAAAACAGGGACGTCCCAGAAAGTAGTGGTATCACGACCTAAGGTGAGGCAAAAAGAATTGAAGAAATAACAGGTTTAAACCTATAATGGAAGAATGAAGAAGAAGAAGTAAAAGAAGGATCATGATGTGCGTGGGAATTTAACAATAATATTAATATCACGATTGAAGAACATAGTGTACACCTGATTCAAAAGAAAATACACAGTAATATATCGCTAACTAAGGTATACTTGTGTAAAAACAACATCTCACAACAATCTCTTAACTTTTGTCACTTGGTCCATTTTCTAAAGTATACTGGAAAATATTCATGGTAGAGTGAAGTTCAGTAGCTCAGGTGCGTTAAGGGGACATATCCTTTAAGGGTAGAAAAAAGTCATTTTTTCATCTTTTAAATATAGATTGAACCATATGGTGGGATAAGCATATTAGGAAAGACACAAAAAAATATTGGTAAAACATTGGTTGAATCTGTTGCAATGTATGGAAGTGAGACATGGGCAATCAATAAGTACTACAAGAATATATTAATAGCTATAGAAATTGATTATTTACGCAGAAGTACCATAAAGTCTAAATTAGAACATGTCACAAATAAGGAAATTATAAACATAAAGGAAGCAGAAGAAAGCATAATTGAAAGAATTGAGGAGGAAAAAGAATTAAAGTGGTTAGGACATGTTTTAAGAATGGAAGATGAGCGATGGCCGAAGCAACAATATGAATGGCATCCGAACAGAACGAAAAAAAGAGGGAGACGAAAGTTAACATGGAAGGAAAACATGAAGACAGTAATGCAAGCTAGGGGGCTAAGCATCGAAGACGCCCAAGATCGTAGGCATTGGAGGTTTGGCACGGGAAGACGGCAGCAGCTGTAAAAACCCGAAAATAGCTAGAATTGATAGACTGAGACGTCATCTTTAAATTAGTGAAATATTTTCATTTATATCTCTATTACTTTTCGAAATATGTTTAAAAATCTGCAATGCTGTCACTCGAGTGAGCCCTTTAATTTTAGAAGGTACCTACATCTTCGGTAAGTTTGTCGCTTGATTTCCGTAACTTAACTTTTTCAACGTGGTTTCCCTGATAACTTCCAAATTTTCAAGATATTGAGATGACATTTTGTATGAATATGTAGTTTACAGAGATGGACAAAATATTCTACAATTAGTAATGTACCTATTATATTTTATTGTCAATTTTTAAAATCATAACATAAGTGTTAGAAAAGCATATTTAGAGTAATTTTGCTAGTAGTATAATAAATTCAATTCAATATCCAACCGTGGACAAAAATACCTTAAGTTTCTTTCGATTTGGGGAATGAAACGAATTTAACGTTTAAGAAATCTGAATATTCGTCTTCAATATCATTGATGACCAATAGATTTTTAGTGAGTTTAAAAACCGGGCCGAAACGTTGGACGGTTTATAATCTAACGGTTGGTGATTGGGTATTGCAGCATTGCTCTCTGAAATTCGTAGACGGTTTTCAATCTAACGGTTGGTGATAAGATTTTATTTAAAGAATTATTGAGAAAATCGTTTTAAAACTCACCAAGAAAACTCTACATATAAATATTTTTTGGAGTTTAAAATAATTTATTTTTACATACGTCAGCATTATGGTGAACTATTACTGATATGAATTTATTATTCTTATTCATATAATTTATATTGATAGCTCTTCCTTGTTTATACTTGTAAAATCACTAATTAGTTTTCGCTGGTTCATTAATACATGATGCAATTAACGTCCGATTTTATTAACATTACTGTACACAGTCCCACCATCCACCCATTTTATAACACTTTAAAGTGCCGAAATGAGCTATAAAGTGAAAACAGAATAATTTTTATTAGCTCTAATGTACCTAATATTTAGGCGTTGTTGTTTAACACATATACACACAGATATGTGTGTAACTCTGGAAGAGTTGAAGCAATTTCCACAAGTGTGAATTGCAATCTGGATATGATACTGTGGGAAGTAAAGTACCATTAAAGTCCATAGTGAGAGTTAAAAGGGGTAACATAAAAATAACGACCTATAATAATGTGGAATTCGTAATTTGTGGGCCCCTTAGATGAATGGTGATATCCCCGATGCCATTTAAATTCAAGCGCAACACGGGGCTGAGAAGGAGAAGTAAACAAATAGTCCAAAAGGAGTAAGAGTAACGTTAAATGCATAATTTTCGTGGTCAGTCAGCTGATTGGTGATAGTCTTAATGACAATATAACTCTGAAAAACCCTCTGAACTTTTGCAGATTATGTGCTTCTTCTTCTTCCTTCCAAGTATTAGGCCAAGGCCTGTTACGATCCTATAGAACACTTTCCCTCCAGTGATCCTTCCAGGAAATTCTCATATAAGACTTGAAAGCATAATAATAGTCCCTTCGATTGGTTGCTGGCCAAAGGAAGGCAAGACCAGTGATGGGGCTGTCATCTTATGGCCACTGGTAAGGCTTTTCTGGAGAAGAAAAGAAAATAAAGTAAAGAAGAAATGGAAGAAAGGAAAGACTCCCTAAGTCCTCGAATGCCCTAATAGCGTCGGGGTCGAAAAGACAAGAGTTAACCAAGAGAAGTAGATAGTAAAGTTAAAAATGTCTGGTATAAGTAAGTGGAAGAAAGGCTATATATTAAATATTATTGTTTAAACATAACAAAAATATGTTACAAAAATAAGTATAGTTTCAAACTCTTTGAATCAAGAAGACAAATGTGTTAATTTCCTTAAGACTTGCAAAATCTTTCACCGCCGAAATTTCTCAATTCAATACAATTATGAGTATTTATAAGAATATATGTGTTTAATCTTCTCTAGACAGGAAACTTGCGAATCAAAAAATGTTTGTTTTATAAAATAAGAAACAAAACAAGTTTTCGGCCGTCTCCTTATCTACATGTAGACGACTTACGGCGGTTTGTACAAGGAAAGATAAATCTTTAACGTGTGGTAAATATGCGAATCGCTCTAAAATATGTTTATAATCTGAGGATAACTTCTGCTGTGAGACATATGAACGGATGCAGTATCCACTCTGCCGCGACTGGTTATTACTTTATCATTACTACGAGTAAATTTATCTAGAGGGCTTGGAAATCAAGAGTGGCATTTGTTTGGACTATTTAAGGAATAAAATTAAGATATTTACTCAAAAGTCATTATTTAAATATAGTTACCGGTATTTTAAAATATTTACATATTTAATGCAAAAACAGCGATGTTTGAAAACAAATCAGACATGTGAGGTTGTGTATATTCACTGCAACTTGATCATATTTTTTATTGTCAAAGAGGATCGCAATATTGTAAGAATGCACTCTAGTGGAGAAATAATGAAACATACAAAACTGTATATTATAATCAACACTATGTGTTAATAATTTATTTATTAGTAAACAACTCAGTAAAATCAAGGAATCAGTTCATTATTTGCTATATTCAATGTATTTGTTGGGGACAAATAAAGCTCCGAGCAGTTCACAATATTAAAAAAGGAGGAGCTTTCTTCGTCACATAAGCAGGAGCAGATAAAGAAAAATCGATAAAGAGCGAGGTGAATTACGACTGTCATTGGTTGAAAAACAAAATTCGTTGAAACGTAATTGATCATTGACTACTATTTGGAGCATGAGTTAAATACTCTAGGAAAATACACCGTGTCCCATTCAAACCTCCCACATTTTAACTAATCATAACTCTCAAAGTATGCGGAATTATGAAATGAGATTGGTACTAAAGAAAGAGAAACCCAAAGAATTTTTGTTTTCATTGTTGCAGTTAATCCATGTGCCTCATATAGGACAATAATGAGACAAAACAAAATGGCGATTCCTCAGCAACGAGCGCAAACTCTTTTCTGGTATACAGAGACGAAGCTAACAACTACAATGCAAAGAAATTACCGGAGAGAATATGGAGTAAATGCACCTGATGGGAAGACCATTAAGGCATGGCTTGAGAAGTTTTTGGCGACTGGAACTGTTAAAAAAGAATCAGAAGGTGCTCGTACACGTGTTTAAGAAGAAAAGATTGAAGAAATTAGAGGAGGATTTCTGAGAAGTCTACAAAAATCAATTCGCAAAGCTTCCCGGCAATTCAATGTGCCGAGATCAACTGTGCATCGAGTGCTTAATAAGCGACTTCATGTACCCCTACAAGATGGAAATTGTTCAACAAATAAAGCCAGATGATAGGCCACGACGACAGGCATTCGCTACTGAAATGCTGGATCATATTGCCAAGGACCCTAAATGTCTTGGAAACATCTTGTTTTCTGATAAGGCAACGTTCCATGCATCAGGATATGTTAATCGGCACAATTTAAGGATCTGGGGTATGCAAAATGCACATGTCTACCGTTAACACGTTCGGGATAGCCCAATGATGAAGAACAGGATTATAGGTCCTTTTTTTTCCATGAGAAGTCAATAACCTTCCCGATATACCAAGACATGTTGGAACAGTTCTTGTTCCCCCACGTAGCTGATCTGCAACCCCAAATAATCTTCCAGAAAGATGGAGCCCCACCACATTGGAGCCTGGATGTTCGGAATTCACTTAAAGAATCCTTCCCTGATAGGTGGATTGGACGCGGCGGACCAATTTGCTGGTCACCACGTTCGCAAGACATCACTCCACTGGACTTCTTCCTCTGGGAGTATGTAAAGCCCGTGTGTTTGCGACTCCAGTACAAGATCTTCATGATTTACGAACCCGTATCCTTGACACAATTGCAACAGCGCCAATGGAAATGTTGGACAGAACGTGGAAAACGAATACAGAATTTGATATTTTCCCTGCTACTAATGGTGCACATATAGAAGTGTTTTAGTGTGTGGTAATGAAACTTCTTTGAGTTTCTGTTTCGTTTAATGCCTCATTTCATAATTCCGCATACTTTGTTAGTTATGATTAATTAAAATGTAGGAGTTTTGAATGGGTACCCTGCATAATGGCGTGTAAAAGAGGCGGCTTATATTTGTTTAGTAATGAATCTTTTTCTTGGAGTGCACTAATACGAATTAAATTATAAAAACTCCGGGCGCGACAGGCCTACAAGGTCCTTAGCCTACCAGCCGGCTGCTGGCCTCACATCCACATGTGTCAATCACAGAGGTAGATGATCATCAGCCAGTGATGGATACACATAATTCCAGCCCCAAATCCTCTAAAATTATGTAAGCAGTTCATTGAATATGAAAAGTTACTAAATATATATATTGAACCAACATGTAAGTAAATAAATGATAAATATGTTTTC
Organism: Diploptera punctata; assembly: GCA_030220185.1. Lineage (NCBI taxonomy): Eukaryota > Metazoa > Arthropoda > Insecta > Blattodea > Blaberidae > Diploptera > Diploptera punctata. The sequence goes on along the minus strand of JASPKZ010001587.1, from coordinate 2,715,329 downwards.
ACTATTAACGATATGATAATTTATAGAACAAATAAATTAATGTAAGATTAAATGTACTTATAGGCAGACTACTTATAGCATATAATTAATGTTTATAGAAACATCTCATTACTTCCAGTTATATAAATACTTATCTTGTGTTAATACCAGGGCGAGGGATGAGATGAGATGAAACATATAATACCGAAGATCTGAGATATTCAAATAAGCCAGCGGTCGCATCATTACAGGAACAGACGAAACGAAATGGGTGAGATGAGTGTGAAGAAGTGAGGAAATTAAGTTTTTTGGAGAGGAAGAATGGGGGGGGGGAAGCAGAAAAAACTTCCCTGGCTGAAATTCGTCCACAACGCACCCACAGGGTGTGACAGAGAGGAGAACTCGGATCTTAGATTCTGAGGGCCAATTTGATATACAGAGCCGCCTAGCGTTTAGAAATTGAATTGTTCATTATAATTCTACATGAAACATTTTGATTAACCTGATAATCCTTGCAATAAGATTTAAAGCAGGTCACACAGTGCTCGATTTTTATCACCAGCCTGGGGTCTGCTGACATATTCGCCTTACCACCACCACAGTTACAACCGCGACATCTGTCGACCCTCAGATATTAAACTTGAAACTCTTTCCCTTGCGTTACAACGCACCAGACAAGATTCATCATATTGGAATATCTACTACCTTGTTAGCAAATGTATGCCTCCCAGCGCTTTACGGCCCAAAAAATAACAGTTTATCAAATTTATAACGTTAGATATTAAAGGTATGATCCAGAATAGGGAAAGAAATTATTTTATATACTTAAGAGCTCCTATTACAACCACCCATCTGCTTAACGCCATGGAAATCTAAAACTTTACCGACTAATATATATATCCATAGTAATTCTGCCCAAATGCAGGTCCTTCACTGCAATTATAGCATTTTCATGCTATGCTTGCAACTTTACTAGGGAATTGTATGTGTGGTAGCTTCCCGTTGCTTTCCACACCGGTGGTGATGATGATGATGATGATAATGATAGGATGATGGTCATATGATTTCGGGGACTGTTTGGCCCTTAAATTTTTCCTGACATTTGTCTTACAGGTGAGGAAAAACCCCGATAAAAACCTCACCCAGAAAAGGTGCCCCGGCCGGGGATCGAACCCGGGCCCACTGCGTGACAAAGCAGTACGCTACCTCGAGATCACAGCGGTGGACTATATATATATATATATATATATATATCATAATCGTCATGAACAATTAAGTAGGATCTCTCGCCTGGACTTTACTCAATATGATCTTGGTGAACCCATCTACGTCTTGGCCTTCCAAAATCTCTCTATCCCTGTGGTTGATATTGTAGAGGTAGTTTGGGAAATCTCCCAATTCCATCTCAAAATATGTTGTTTCCAATTTTGTTGGTATTTGGTTATATAATTTAATATATTTTAGACTTTCAATTTATGTGGTCTCGACGTAGCGTGCTACCTTGTCACGCAGTGGGCCTGGGTTCGATCCCCGGTCGGGGCAGTTTTTCTGGGTGAGGTTTTATCAGGGTTTTTCCTCACCTGTAAGACAAATGTCAGGAACACTTTAAGGCCTAAACGGTCCCCGAAACCATATGGCCTTCATCATTACCCTTATCATTATCATTATCATCATCATCATCATCGTCCTTCACCGGTGTGGAAAGCAACAGGAAGCTACCACACCTACAATTCTCTAGTAAAGCTGCAAGCATAGCATGAAAATTCTATGATTGCACTGAAAGACCTGCCTTCGGGCAGAATTACTATGGATGGATATCAATATTTCTTTCATGATCAAACCTTGTGAATCCAAGAAGTGGTCTCAAAAACCGCATGTGTGCTGTTCCTAATTTCTTTTTATCTCTCTGATTCAGGACCCAAACTTCTCTTCCATATTTAAGTGCTGGTTTTAAAATAATATTATGTAATCTTAATTTGGTTTCTGTTGACATTGATTTTCCAAAATTTATTGTATTATTTCCTTTATTATATGTTTATAATTTTATATATCTTTTATTATCTGAAATGTGTTTCCAAGATTATTACAATTAGATATTTCTTCTATTATATGTCCATTTATTTATATTTAACCCTTTTTATATATTTACCAAAAATTCCCATTGAAATTGTTTTTTAAGTAGATATCTTCACTACATATTTCTGAGCTATGTTATTTAATCCAACAGCAGCTTTCTGTAACTCATCTTCAGATGTTGCTAAAATGATTTGATCATCAGCATACCGACTTGTCTTAAATACTTTATCTCCAGTCAATTTGATACCACTATTCGAAATTTGTTTCCATTTTTTATTATCCTATCTATATATTAAATAATAAAGGAGATAACCAGCAACCATGTCTTACTCCCCTGCTTGTGGACATAGTTTGTAAAATTTTACCATGTTGATACTGAATATATATCTTTCAATTTTGAAACAGGCTTTGTATAACCCTTATATGTTGATGAATATTTACTTCTTGAAGGAATTCCCATAAATATGATCTATTAACTTCATCATAGGCTTTTTCAAAACCTATAAATAAAATATTGTTTGGAAGATTATTAAATTCTCGTCGCGTTTCTAATATATGTTGCATGACAATTAATACATCTGTTCTAATTCTACATTTTCGAAAATTATATTGTTCTTCTTCAAAAAACGTTTCACTATATGCATTTAATTTATTCTCAAGTATGTTGGCATAACGTTTAGATGCACAAAATTATAAGGTACATAATTCCTCTATTATACATTTATTTTTGTTACCATTTATATCTATGTTGAATACTAATCCAGTTTTCCAATTTTATGGAATATCACGTTGTCTCCAAATATTATTAAAAAGAGATAGTAAATTCTGTTTCACTTCTAGAGTCGTGGATTTATCGATAATTTGGAAATCAATCGTGGCATTACTTATGATAAAATATTGAGCCTAATAACAATATAATACCGTACATTTACTTGTTTTGTTGGTCTTGCAATAATTGATATGCATAAGAAATACACAAAAGTCTAAAATTATTTTTAAAAAAAGGGAGATCGTTTACATGAAATGTCCCTTTTATGTCGAGGTGACGACGTCCTTATGTTATGACACGCAGTACATCAACCTCAGTAAGTGTATTGAAGTCATTCAGCGATGATGAGTCTTTGGAATACAGTCAAGCAAATTATTATTATTTGTTATTGCGTTGCATCAATACTAACCACTCCAAGTTGTTACCCTACATTTTGAATAACAACTGGACTGAAAATGTCAAACATGTCCACGATACGTAATCATCCTTACAAAAAAAATTAACACAGATTTAACTCGTATACAAGACTATGCGTTGAATCAATAACTTTATAACGCAAGTCTGTAATGTTGTAAATACAACTTTTTAAAAAAATAACTTGCTCTTTTTTTGTCTCCTTTTCGTTTTACGCTGTTTTTCCTTTTTTGTTTTACACTATTGCCTAACCTTATTGTTTTACCTTTTTGTTAACTTTATTACATTCTCACATGTAGACACATGGGACAGGAAACACACCCAGACCCAAGGTAGAGATTTAAAATCCCGTACCCCGCCGGGAATCGAACCCGGGTTGCCGGAGTGGAAGATAGGGACTCTACCGACTACGCCACGGCGACGGACAACTCGACATCGACATTTATAAACTGCACAACAATAGATATTACTTTTCTATGTTGGCTGCTCGCTTTAAGAGCACGATACACTCTCTTCTTAATTTAATGTTTAAGTTTCTTTCGGTCCCGCGCCGTAGCCGAGCGGTTAAGGTAGGAAACCTTGGCGCAGAGCTACGGGACTTGCGCTGGTTCGAGTCTCCCTGGGGGAAGAAATTTTCTCATGGTATTTCGGCCAGTATGGGACCGGCGCCCACCCAGCATCGTGAGGCAATTGGGTAGCTACAATAAGTAGCGGCTCCAGGTTGAGGAACCAGCTATAACGGCTGGGGGACTCGACATGCTAACCACATGTCACCGCTACACTGGCTGTTGATCATCTACCTCTGTGATTGACACATGTGGATGTGAAGGGCCAGCAGCCGGCTGGTAAAAGGGCAACTGCTGAAAAAGTGGAAAGACCCTCAATCGGAAGTTTCTTTCGTATCTTGAGTTGATGTTAACTGCGTGTTGGCTTGATCTTTAACAGGATTGTTTTTTTTTAACGCGTTCTGTTGCCTTAAGTTAAATTACCTACTGAATATCTCCTAACTTGTTATCTTCATCTTAACATGCTGCGGACTGTTAACTCTTGTCGAATAACGACGAGCTTTAGGAAATGATTCAGAGATACCGAGTTCATAAATAAATAATAGTTTTAAAAAACTAAAACAACACTCTTTATTAGAAAACCGAACTAAAAAATGAAAAATAATTTTAATTTCCAAGACGCTTGGGATAAAATTAAAGTGGTCAACAAAAAATCATCTCCAACACATCTAGAATAAAACTAGAGTTATCTAGGTAAAACATAATTTTACCGTCAAAAGCGTGGGGTGCTCTTTATCAATTAATATATTTTATAATAAACAGATATTGGTAAAAGTAAAGTCTCTAGGAAGAAAACCTAACAACCATAAAAAGCACCCCACGCTTTTGATTGTATTTTTTTTTGTAGATAACTCTAGTTTTATTCTAGATATGTTGGAGATGAGTTTTTGTTGACCATTTTAATTTTATCCCAAGCATGTTGGAAATTAAAATTGTTTTTCATTTTTTAGTTCGGTTTTCTAATAAAGCGTGTTGTTTTAGTTTTTTAAACTATTATTTATTTTTATTTTTTAGTTTGGTTTTCTAATTACGTGTGTTGTTTTAGTTTTTTGTACTATTAGTTTTTAATTTTTAGTTCAATTGATTGTCATAAACCGGAATCCCACGAAAATATAATTGCTTACGATATTTTTAGTTCTAAAGAAATCCTCCGGACCGAATTTGAACCAGCGACCAATGGATTACTGAAATTATATACCACTACATTCCACCGCTCTACCAACTGAGCTACCAGACGATATAATATTAATTTCTTACAACGATGGACTAAACAGTCGATAAGTCCGCAACTTATTATACCGGTCTTTATATTTTTCTCTCTTTTTTTTTTGTCCTGATGATCCTGGCCAGGATCTTATAAAAAAGTTATAAAATTATTGTATTGTCATTGTCCACCGCAGTGGTCTCGAGGTATCGTTCTGCCTTGTCACGCAGTGGGCCCGGGTTCGATCCCCGGTCAGAGCAGTTTCTGTGGGTGAGGTTTTTATCGGGGTTTTCCTCACCTGTAAGACAAATGTCAGGAAAACATTAAGGCCCAAACAGTCCCCGAAATCATATGGCCATCATCACCCTTATCATTATCATCGTCATCGTCCTTCACCGGTGTGGAAAGCAACGGGAAGCTACAACAACTACAATTCCCTAGTAAAGCTGCAAGCATAGCGTGAAAATGCTATGATTGCATTGAAGAACCTGCCTTCGGGCAGAATTACTATGTATGGATGTATTGCCATTGGTCCTTTACAAGTATACAAAGTTTGAAGTCGATCCAATGTTTTTAAGTGGGTGAAAATCGTGTTGCAAAATTTCATTACATAGACAGATACAGATCAAGCTAATAAAAGCATGTAATAGTATATTACGATGCGAGGTTGGGAAGTTGTTTCTATATAGTCGTGGAAAAATGTTTAAAAACCGAGCGATAGCGAGGATTTTAATTTCCGAGATTCCGTAAAACACTTCACAAACGTGCCATGTACATTATTTTTTGCGCGATGGTGTTTTCAAAATAATAAATAACAGTAAAATAATATCTTTGTTGAAAATATTTGCGTTCATTATAAACAATTGACTAACGTTAACAGTGTGGACATTGTTTATTAGTTGAAACAACAGGAGGCCTTGAGAACAATTATTGATAAGATGGCCGCAAGTACGTATTTATTGTTTTATATTGTTTCAAATAAAGTTTAGTTTATTTAAAATGCAGTGATTTGTTTCTTATAATGTATATTGACACTACCTTTTGGATATTTTTTGTACATAGTATACATAGAGGGCAGTGGTTTTACTTCCCGCACGTGGGTGTAAATGTGATATTACAGTATAGTTATTTAGGTTGGTAACTCTGAAATGTAGGAAGTTGAACTTTTAATAATGATAGTCTTTGCTGGTAAGTACGAGTAAACGCACTATCGCGCAAAAAAACGATATACACGAAGGTCTGTCTAAAGCATAAAAAATGTAACCAGCCATAATCACATAAGTAAAGCCAAATTCGTATGTAATTGCATATTTTATTCCTTCATATGTAGACATAGGACAACAGAAAATGTTTGCGATTTCAAGCATGGACATTGCAGTATTCAAGTTGCATTTTACATATTTGTACATATTTTAGAGAATATTACATATTCCATACGATACTACATAACCGTAAATATTTTTCCATTTTTAGTTCAATTTTTTTTTTCATTTTCTTTCTACTTTCTCTACAACTATCTACGTACATACATTTTTCTCCTCTTTAGTACCAGTAATTAATGAAATGAAGTGAATATCGTTGAAGCTATGACATGTCATTCGATATAGCTGCTATGTATTAAAATAATTTTGTGTTTAATTTATTCTGCAAAAATAATGGAATGAAAAATAAATATAATAAAATTTAACATTTACGAAAATATTGAGTACAAGCTAAACAAACATTAACTAATTTTAGTATTTGAATAGTATTGGTCATTATTGAGATTTTACAATATTTCATCCTCATCCTTGGAAAGGTATGTATCGATCATTTTTCGCATTTATTCTTATTCAACTTGCTATTCGATCTCTTAGACTTTCCCTTAGCACTGCCACTCCGGCATGCACCGGTTTCCCTTCCTTTGCCATTTTTCTGAGATTTCTTCTTCAACTGCATTTTCCCGATTTTCCACCTCGTGATCTTCTCTTCTGTCCACAATCAGTTATTACACGTTCCGAGTTGTGAGATTATATCGTTTTCCGAATTATACTATAACGCCATCTTTCATATTCTGCTTCAATGCATTTTGCACATTAACTTTCACATTACCTCTGATGGGCCCAAATGTAGCGAAATTTTTCTGTAAACAATCTATGTTTTGATTTCTGTGGCTCCAGTTATTTCCTTTAACATTTTGATTACTTCGATGACATATTCCTTTAAAAACGTGATGAATAATTAGACACACAAAATGTAGAATGTTGTAAAAGATTATCTGTGAAATGTCTGTGTTACCAAGAAACAATCAATCATTGTTTTCTTTTCACAAAATATTGTTTACAATAAAGCAGCCTTAAAAATTCAATTTGTATTCAATAACATTAACGAATTGCGACCGTTGACAAACACCAATAAAACTAACTAATGGCCCCACATAGAAATGCATTATATAATGGAAATGGACAGTTAATAACAAATTAGGAAAATTTTAAGAAGTTTATAAATTCAAATACCTAGGAATAATTAACATTTAAATTAAAAATTAGTGAATAAGGGCCAACATCCACAATGTATTGAGTGAAATTAAGAAATTAGGTCCCGCGCCGTAGCCGAGCGGTTAAGGTAGGAAGCCTTGGCGCAGAGCTACGGGACTTGCGCTGGTTCGAGTCTCCATGGGGGAAGATATTTTCTCATGGTATTTCGGCCAGTATGGGACCGGTGCCCACCCAGCATCGTGAGGCAATTGGGTAGCTACAATAAGTAGCGGCTCCAGGTTGAGGAACCAGCTATAACGGCTGGGGGACTCGACATGCTAACCACATGTCACCCCTACACTGGCTGTTGATCATCTACCTCTGTGATTGACACATGTGGATGTGAAGGGCCAGCAGCCGGCTGGTTAAAGGGCAACCGCTGAAAAGTGGAAAGACCCTCAATCGGAATCGGACAGGAACTAAACATCAATAAAAATATACACTTTGTGACTTTGTGAAATAAAATATTTCCTGTGCAATGAATGGATGAACATTTACTTAAAACCATTAAAAAATGCTTCATTTCATTGAGCTTCAAGAAAGGTCACCCCCAAAACATATTAATGTATCAATATTTTTTGAAACTCACTGAAATGAAGGCCTTTTTCAATGGTTTTAAGTAAACGTTCATCCATTCATTGCACAGGAAATATTTTATTTCAACAAACAGTCCAAAAAGTTAGCGATGCAGTACTTCAGGACTTACTTGTATAATGAAATCAGATATCGACTAAATTTAAATTAATCATACGTTTTTTATTAGTAATGGAAGTAATTTTATTTTGTCATGTGTTTTGTAAACAAAGTAATGGGACGTTACAATCGTTATTCATTCTCTCCCTCCCTCTCTTTCTTTCTCTCTCTCTCTCTCTCTCTCTCTCCTCTCTCTCTCTCTCTCTCTCTCTATATATATATATATATATATATATATATATATATATATATACTTTAAGGCCCAAACGGTCCCAGATATCATATGGCCATCATCATCGTCATCATCATCCTTCACCGGAAAGCAACGGGAAGCTACCACTCCACAAATTCTCTAGTAAAGATGCAAGCATAGCATGAAAATACTATGATTGCAGTGAAGGACCTGCCTTCGGGCAGAATTACTATGAATGGATATATATATATATATATTTAAATTAATCATACGTTTTTTATTAGTAATGGAAGTAATTTTATTATGTCATGTGTTTTGTAAACAAAGTAATGGGACGTTACAATCGTTATTCATTCTCTCTCTCTCTCCCTCTCTCTCTCTCTCTCTCTCTCTCTCTCTCTCTATATATATATATATATATATATATATATATATATATATACGTCCCATTACTTTGTTTACAAAACACATGACATAATAAAATTACTTCCATTACTAATAAAAAACGTATGATTAATATATATATATATATATATATGTTATATTGCAGATTTTCGCGGATATAAGTATGAATAAGAAAGTTTTCTTGGGTTTTCCGCGTCTTGGATTCAAGTTCGGCCCCATCTCCAATTTACTTAGGTGTGCTAAAGATAATATACCTCTAGAATCACAAGGCATCTACGAGATCCCTTGCACCTCTTGCGAACAAACGTATGTAGGACGTACCAACAGACGAATTTCCTGCCGAATTCAAGAACATAAGGCTGCAATAAATCGTCAAGAACCTACATCAACTCTCGTGCAACACATGAAACAGAGGGGTCACAAGATCGACCTCACCGGATCTAGAACGTTGGCTAAAATAGATCATGAAAAAGTCAAGGATCTACAGAGAAGCAATAGAGATTGAAAAAAAGGCCACATACTATGAACACCCGAGATGATGCCCAAAGATTACCATCTACATGGAAAACTGCTCTCGCTGCTCACCATGTCATCCCTAGAACAGCGAAGAAGATACGAAGAAAACAACGGTTGGGCAACATCGAGCGTGGTCGACGCTTCGATGGGTGTACGGCTTCCGAAACGGACCACACTGAAAACTGAAGGTGGTTAACCACATAAGAACTGAACTTTGTATGGGTGTACGGCTTCGGAAACGGACCGCACTGAAAACTGAAAATGTTTAACTACATAAGAACAACCTTGGAAGGGTGTACGTCTTCGGAAACGGACTACAGCGAAAACTCTATTTGTTTAATTATATAAGACCTAAACCTGTGACTCGAACTTATCATTCCTTGATAATGGCATGTGGGATCATGCCGAAACGTCGGAGTCAGTGGCCAGGGCCGAACTTGAATCCAAGACGCGGAAAAACCCAAGAAAACTTTCTTATTCATATAAAATATCCATCCATAGTAATTCTGCCCGAAGGCAGGTCCTTCACTGCAATCATAGTATTTTCATGCTATGCTTGCATCTTTACTAGGGAATTGTGTAGGTGTGGTAGCTTCCCGTTGCTTTCCACACCGGTGAAGGATGATGATGATAATGATAATGGTAAGGATGATAATGATAAGGATGATGGCCATATGATTTCGGGGACCGTTTGGGCCTTAAAGTTTTCCTGACATTTGTCTTACAGGTGAGGAAAAACCCAGATAAAAACCTCACCCAGAAAAACTGCCCCAACCGGGGATCAAACCAGGGCCCGCTGCGTGACAGGACAGCACGCTACCTCGAGACCACAAAGGTGGACATATGTATATATATATATATATATATATATATATATATATATGAGCTGCTTCCATTAATAAATTTATTTCCATATATTCAATTCCATAGTAATTCTGCCCGAGGACAGGTCTTTCACTGCAATCATAGCATTTGTATGCTATGCTTTTCAGCTTAGGGAATTATATGTAGGCGTGGTAGCTTCCCGTTGCTTTCCACACCGGTGAAGGATGATGATAATGATAAGGATGATAATGGCCGGATGATTTTCGGGGACTGTTGGGCCCTAAGCTTCCTGACATTTATGTTACAGGTGAGGAAAAACCCCGAAAAAATCTCACGCAGGACCTAGTCCCGACCGGGAATATTTCCATATATATATATACAAATTTATTTATATAACGAAGCCTGGTAGCATGTAGGCATTATGAAAATTAACGACGTTATTAAATAATAATAAATAAAAATATTATATATATATACCTGACCAGAATCGAACATGGGCCCGCGTCGTCCGAAAAAAGAGCATCTTACCGACTGATTCACTGAAGCGAAAGATATGAATGCTGCATTACGCCGTCCGCTTTATACTCAAACGAAGCAGAACATGTAACAACGTACTGGTGTGAGTCTCTCTTCAAAACTCTTACTTTCCATCATCAAGAGTTGCGTCATCATTTTTTTCAAAGGTTGTACATATTTACTTGATATTGTATATTTATTTACACATTTTAGTGTATTTAACTACATGTTAATGTACATATTTCTCAATTTCATACTACATAAAATTCGAGCACTGCAGATAAGAATTGAAATGTAATAACGCCATCTAGCGTAACGGACTAACTAAATGGGAATTCTTAACCGTGTACAAAAGACGAAGACGTGCAGAACATACGCATCTCCGCCGTGTTTAGAAAATTACTGTACATCAAATCGTACGATTTATCAAATGTACCCATTAATGAAATTCACCCCCCCGCTATCAACACAGCTTCCATCGAGATTAATTCTAGGCTACAAATTATATATTTTCAAACCTTCATTTGGTTTGCTCCATTAAATTACAGAAACCAAATACATTTATCTTGGTTTCGTCACATAAAATATATGTCATTCCAAGGTCTTTATTCTTAATAACGTATTGTTTCGCGATGTGAAGTCTCTTCCTTTTATTGAATTCGGTTACTGTATTTATTCTAGCAGCTCTGTTATTGTGCCCTCTTTTTCTAGTAACATTTTGTAATGCTTCTAGAATCCCTTTATTGCTGAACCTCACCTGAAATTTAGAATCTATATCTAGGATTCCTTTCAACTATCTCTAGTAAGAGCATTCCTCCTGGCTCAGGTATTTTTACACGCTTTATATTAGCTTGACCTGTATCTATCTATCTATGTAACGGAATCTTTCAACGCGATTTTCACCCACTTAAAATCATTGGACGGACTTTAATTCTTGTATACTTGTAAAAAACCCGTGACAATATAAAAATTTCATATTGGTTTTCTAACATCATGGCCAGAATCATCAGAAAATAAAAAAGTGTCTTTGTATCTATGTAACGGAATCTTTGAACACGATTTTCACCCACTTACAAACATTGGATCGACTTGAAACTCTGCATACTTGTAGAGAACCCGTGACAATACAATAATTTCATGTTTTGTTTCTAAAATCCTGGCCAAAATCATCAGAAAATCAAAACAAAAATGAAAACTGGTATAATAGATTCGAATCCGGCTGGGAGGTTTTTTTTTGGAAGAGTATTACTTTTAGCACATACTGCAATAGTATCGAATTTATAGATATTTACATTTTTATCTTATTCTGTAAAGTATTTAATAAAAAATATAAAATAAATAATAGTTTTAAAAAATGAAAAAATAATTTTAATTTCCATCACGCTTGGGATAAATAATTTTACCATCAAAAGCGTGGGGTGCTTTTTATGATTTTTACATTTTCTTTTTAGAGACTTTACTTTTACCAATATATGTTTACTATCAAATACATTAATTGATGAAGAGTAACCCACGCTTTTGATGGTAAAATTATTTATCCCAAGCGTGATGGAAATTAACATCATTTTTATTTTTTTTAGTTCGGTTTTCTAATAAAGTGTGTTGTTTTAGTTTTTTAAAACTGTTATTTAATTTTCTGGTAGCCTTCTTTGTGTAATAATTTCTAATGTTGAATTATGGTTACAATCTTTCCTATAGCAGTTTTACTCAAATAACATATTGTGTTTGACTTTAAATTTAGCATGGTGGTATACAACACTTTATCTCTTCATAATTACTATTGAATCCTTAATTACCTTCTTCTTTGCAGAAAGTCCAGACAGCACATAGAACGAAAATGACTGCATCTTTTAACTTAATCCATATTATAGGTCTTACGTTAAGTTAATATATTCTTTTGCTATTAGATAAAAGGGATTTTATCTACTGTTATAACAATCTGTGACGCTTTAGTTCGTAGTTACTTGGCTATAAAACGTATCATTTATATTTTAACAAAACACAAACACGCCATCAAAACATAAAATACATGTTCATCAAAACGTAAAATACACTTTAATGACGAGTTCGTATAACTACATAAATAAACTTGATGTTTCTGGAAGTACATTAAGAGTTGCATCATGTTTATATAATTTTTCCTGATAAACCATGAAAATCGCCTTCTCCGCTCATTTTTACTTTACATTCACATACGAAACTAGCGCCCAAAATTTCAGAATATAACAATGTTTGTTGATTTATAGTTTTTTTTCCCTCCAAATCATACATTACTCTTTCTCATAAAGAGATCGTTCCCCAAATAAATAAATTTCATTAAATATACTAAATACACAACATATAATGAAATAGTATCAACGTGGATAAAATATTGTTGACAACAGTTTACAAAATTATGTTTAGTAACTCGCTGCACTTCCTTCGGTCCTGTTCTAACTTCAGTATCGCATTACTAAACCTCTTCATTTGTAACTAGTTTTCTAAATAACTTATCTGATATATAGTATTAGTGTAAATACAGTATAACTTTTTCAAAGCGGAATCGCATGGGACCAATTATTTGTTTCCACATTAAACAATTTTCCGAATTACAAAAAAAATATATTGAACAATATTAGATTATAGAGCACCGTATGTCTCTTTATATACTTTGGATTAATATTGTAGTTCCGCTGCTGTTAGAAAGTGTGTCCCAGCGACTCCAACGATAACGCACGAAAAAACAGTCCCGTTTCGTCAGCGTTAAAATGTCTCTTAGGCGCGTCTCCTGTAGTTAAAGTATGTAGTTTCGGTTTCCACTCACTAACTATGATCCGGAAATTGGAGATTTTTTGATCGTGGACATGTAAAACACTCCCACACCTCGTTGGATTTTTTTTTTGCTCTTCATTTGACCATTTCATTCATTATGTTTTCGTTGTGTTTTAAAATCTCATAAATCATTTAAATTTATTTATTTCGCGTACTGAGAGTTTTGTTTTTCTTTATCTTCAATCACTTTCACTTTTTTATTTAATGACAATGATACATACAATTATGACATCTTTATTCCGTTAATTCAGAACGCTACCTGTAAAAGATATGTACACAATCGGTCTCAGATCTTAAAGTAATTTAAGATTTTACATTGAACCGGTTATTTGTAAAACAGATGTCACTCGCCAAATATTTGTTAAATGAACCTGTATTTCGCAAAACCTGTGTGCAGTGAGACCGAAAGAAAATTCCAGATACATGTAGAAACTCTACTTCTCTCGGAGGAAGGAATCATTAGTCATCACTTACTGTTAATTAGCCTAACGGGAAATCAATGAAGTGGAAACTAATTTATTTCTCTCCTTATCTTTTTGCCAAATAAACATTTTTTTTCATGAATTGTGTAGAAATATCCTTCAGTTTCCGCGTTGGACAGATTCCGTTTTATACAAAATAAATACAAGTGAATTTACTATTATTTTGCCGGGACCTATAAATTTGTTCACACTGGGCATATTTCCGCATTATTCACGTTCTGGAGTAAGCAAGGTTTGCTGTTTAAAATGTTATAATGAATATTTAAACTGATACAATGCTCTCATATTAATCGCTTGCTTAAATATTTACGTTTTCAATGTAAAATAATATAATGAAACAGGGAGGATGAGGATGTTCAAATATTAAATACAACCCACTTGATACAACGAAAAGATTCTAGAAGTGATATGAACTTAGTTATTAAAGTTTCTATAAATAAGCGTGATTTTTGCTCGGGGACAATTCAATTCCTGATATGGAATTCAGTTGAATGTAGTAGCATTATGACTTGAGGTGTGGGGAGTATCTACTAGTTTCAGGTTGCGGATCTGTTTTTCTCGTTTTGTTAACTCATAAATCCCCGTGAGAGTCTCAGCACCTCGTCTCACTGCTCAGCGGTGTGTGTTTATAAAAGTTTTATTTTTTACCTTCACTCGGCGTACCGTATCTAACACTCAAGAAGCTTATCAGATTTTCTTACCATTGAGGTGAATATCTGAATACTGTTAAGTATTTTATGAAGAAGTACAACTTGAATGTCGTTTTAAATTTCATTTTGTTAGTCAATACCACAGCGATGCGATTAAAAAATCAAGGATGATTCGTTTACCATGCCCAAAATATGTTTACGGTACTCCAATTTCATCATTATTTATTTCTGAACTCTCTAGGGCAGATCCACGCAATAAAGTGCTAAATGATATAAAGATATTTTGATGGAATATGTCAAAATAAATAATGTGATTGATACCAGCGAGAAGAAATAGGATAGGATGACCAAATGAAACGTGCATATAAGGAGATTACAGAATGTGAAATGAAAAATAATATATATGTGGATACTTTAGACAGGGGACATTGATTGTAGAGAGATAAATTTACAATATGCTCACTTTGGTTTAGACTACAGCATTGTATAAAGTAAAACATTATAGAACATAAAAATAGATGTTACGGTATTTGTTAAGCAAGCAGTGAACTAATATATATATATATATATATATATATATATATATATATATGAACTCATGATTTATAATCAGTTCTAGTATGGTGCATGATTAATAATAATAATAATAATAATAATAATAATAATGTTTTATTTATTCTGGCAGGGTTAAGGCCGTAAGGCCTTCTCTTCCATTCAACCAGCACAATTACAAAAAAAGTTGACATAATAGATATACACTATACTAGTTATAAAGAGTTAAAGATATATTGAAAGTAGTAATGTAAATTTCATATGCAAATAATATTTTATACAATAACAATAATAATACTTTGATAATGATGATACTACTACTACTACTACTACTATTAATAATAACAATGATATAATAATGATAATAATAATAATAGTATAAATATGATAATTTATACAAGGAACATCAATTAATATATGTACCTTACACTGGGTAATGATGAAGTCGAGTTAGAGCAAACATAAATTTAGATTTCTTTTAAAATATGCCAATGTCCGGCAGCCCCTTATTTCTTGTGGTAGGGAATTCCAGTTGCGAGAAGTGAAAATAGTATATGACATGGAGCGATATGATGTCCTATATTGCGGTATATTAAGCAAGAGACTACGTTGTGAGCGTGTGTTTAAGTTATGCTTGAAGGATAGATACAGGAAACGAGATGATACATAATTGGGAATCGAGGTATGTAAGATCTTAAATAAGATAATTAGACAGTGCGATTGAACGATGGGAATTATCTCGACATGTTTGAATAGGAATAAGATGAACAACAAGAAGAGTGTGACTTATTGGAATTGAGTTCCAGGAGGATTTCACATGAACAATGGAAAAATTAACAGATTTTTCAGGATGATGGTGAATAACTTCACCTACACTGTAGAGCCGTTAAACAGAAACACTTCCAAAACATTAAAATACAGGAGAGAAAGAGTCCTTTTGATTTCAGTATTCGATGCACCACATTAGATACAAACCTACCACACTGTGCGCAAGTATTTAACCTATGTTGAAGAGCTGCTACAGGAGTCAAAGTTGAACATTTGACGAGGAAGCGTTTATGAACAGTAAAAGCTCCTTATTCACGGTTCCCTTATTTGCGTTGTCATTATTAGTGGGTTAAAAAATTGCGACACAGTTCTGTATTCGCGGCTAAAAATGTCTTTACTGCGGATCCAGTCGGTATATTAGAAGGATTGGTAACCTTTATTAATGCACCGGTAATTTTTTCACTGCAACAAGTGTCACGGCGGCTGTTACAAAGAGTAATTCAACCAAAAGAGACCAATTAATATCAAAATAAAACAAACTTTATTGTCATAGCATTTTCATCCTAAGAATACAGACGGCGGAGATGAGGTTCCTAAGACAAGTTAAAGGATGTACAAGACTTGATAGAATAAGAAATGAGGGTATAAGAGAAGAATTGAAAGTACAGCATTTATTGGATAAGGTCACGAATTACAGACAGAAATGGATTGATCATATGGATGGAATGAGTAAGGAAAGATATCCATTGTTAGCAAGAAATTATCAAGCAAGAGGAAGACGTGATGTTGGAAAACCTAGAAGACGTTGGGCTGATGCATTATGAAGTCGGAACGGGCAATTCCTAATCCCTGGAGTGATGATGATGATGATTTTCATCCTATGCTTTGCAGCTTTACTAGGGAATTGTAGGTGTGGTAGCTTCCCGTTGCCTTCCACACCGGTGAAGGATGAGGATGATGATATTGATAAGGATGATGATGATGATAGCCAAATCATTTTCGGAGACCGTTCGGCCCTAAGCTTCCTGACATTTGCCTTACAGGTAAGGAAAAACCCCGAAAAAAGAAACCTCACCCAGGAGCCTGTCCCGACCGTGAATCGAACCAGTGCCCGCTGCATGACAAGGCAGCACGCTACCTCTAGACCACAGCGGTGGACATGACTTGATAATATCAACCTTTTAATTTAAATCCTACATAGTTTTCTGCTCTCTGTGTCATAATTCCATCGTCCTTATGTTTATATTAACAAGTACTCGAGATAGGGAAAATTCTTGTAATGGAACTTGATTTAAACTATATGACACCACAGGCCTAAAAGGCCTTTGACATTCCAACTGACTGCTGGCCTCACATCCATATGTATTAATCAAAGAGATGGCGAGTATCCTGACAGTTTAAAGTAACATGCAGTCAGCATGTCGTGTCCCCAAGCCGTTATACATTTCTCAACCAGGAGCGGTTACCCAAATTCTTCACTATGCTGGATCCCATATTGCCCGAAACTTCATGAGAAAATTTCTTTACCCATATATAGAGTCGAACCACCAGTGCAAGTACCGGACTTCTCCACAAAGATTTGTTATTTAATTACATTGGCCAACATGATTTTTGTCTCATGAATACCTATAGTTGTACTTAATGTAGGTTTTTATCGTGTTTTCAAATATGTATTTGGAATTTCTCAATCATCCACATTTTTCGTTTCATTTCAATTTGAATTAATGGATTTAAACAATAATTTTTTTAATAAACCTAGATTTCTTCCCGGAAAATCTTGGCGCAGTGAGAGATGAGGACGGGGAACATTTTCATCAGGAGATTTCAGCTATGGGAAAGAGATATCAAGGCAAATGGAATCCTAATATGCTGGCCGATTATTGTTGGACTATCAAGAGGGATGCTCCACAGGCGAAATCCTAACAGTTTAAAGTAACATGCAGTCAGCATGTCGCGTCCCCAAGCCGTTATATATTTCTCAACCAGGAGCGGTTACCCAAATTCTTCACGATTCTGGGTCCCATATTGCCCGAAACTTCATGAGAAAATTTCTTTACCCATATATAGAGTCGAACCACCAGTGTAAGTCCCGGACTTCTCCAC
Organism: Diploptera punctata; assembly: GCA_030220185.1. Classification (NCBI taxonomy): domain Eukaryota; kingdom Metazoa; phylum Arthropoda; class Insecta; order Blattodea; family Blaberidae; genus Diploptera; species Diploptera punctata. The sequence goes on along the minus strand of JASPKZ010001587.1, from coordinate 2,697,291 downwards.
AAAGATTTGTTATTTAATTACATTGGCCAACATGATTTTTGTCTCATGAATACCAATAGTTGTACTTAATGCAGGTTTTTATCGTGTTTTCAAATGTGTATTTGGAATTTCTCAATCATCCACATTTTTCGTTTTATTTCAATTTGAATTAATGGATTTAAACAATATTTTTTTTAATAAACCTAGATTTCTTCCCGGAAAATCTTGGCGCAGTGAGCGATGAGCACGGGGAACACTTTCATCAGGAGGTTTCAGCTATGGAAAAGAGATATCAGGGCAAATGGAATCCTAATATGCTGGCCGATTATTGTTGGACCATCAAGAGGGATGCTCCACAAGCGAAATATAGCAGAAAATCGTCATTTCTTACTTTCTAGGTGAGTCCGAATGTTCGAATATTATATAGTTACGAATGTAGAAAATATTACAGTGTATGAAATTATAAATGCCTGTTCTCTCGGAGACCTTGCGTGATGGACAAAAACCGATATCATTTGAATTCAGAAGAAAACATACTATCAGATTCACATATGTTTCTTTCTGAGATAAAAAAGTTTATTTGTTGTTGCTCAGTGTTATTACTTATTTGGTTATTACTTTTCGTGCGTGCATTAGCACATTTATTTATAATAATAATAATAATAATAATAATAATAATAATAAAATAATAATAAGTTTTAATTAAACTGTCAGAGTTAAAGACAAGACTTCTAACAACGTGTGAGGTAACATACATAAACATTGATTTGTAAATTGTAATTAAATCTCGAAATAATATGAAATTGTACAAAAATAAAAATACACGTACTATAATTAAATAATAGAAATAAATGTTTTGCTGTTGATGATTTTTACAGTACCTGTACCTCCTTCAGGTGATAATCAGTTGAATTTTTTTTTAATTCTCTTCATAATTTATCAGAATATATTTTATAATATTCGGGGACATGTCTAACAGATGAACACATTACCTAGAGCCTGGTCATCAAAACACTCAGCCAATATCCCTCGTCAACCTGCCAATGTTTATCAATTGTGTTCTGTTTCACTCTATAATAATACAATAATAAGATGTTTGGTCTATTTTGTGACACTGAAATATAAAGTTTGTTTGGGATGAATGTACTTTTATTACAGTGTAACGGAAGAGAGAACTTGTTGGAAAATACAAGTCAAACTTATTGGCATTGGCTCTCCACCTTATCTTGCTCTGTCGGATGCACTGATTGCGGTATCGACACCACGCGACTGTTCTCACACGAGTCCTATCGCCTGTGTCACCAGATATATCGAGAAAAAAAACTTGCACGAAAAAAAAGTGGAATTCTTTTAAGAAGATGTTATAGTCACACTTTAAACCAGAATTATTTCTTAGAATGTACAATATATTACCCTATTTTCTTGAACAAGCAGTAATTCTAACATTAAAGTTGAGTGCGTTTTTTCAAGACAAGGATACAGTAATAGGCCTACTTTGTTTAATGTCTGTGCGTGTTCATGTTATTTTATTGTTTCAGCTTGAAATATTTTAAGAAATAGTTAATCATCATCATCTTCATGGAAGGCCGTCGGCCTGTTCCGCTCTCAGATTTCATCTTCCCATAGTCTTCTAGGACGTCCCACATCTCTATAGCCTAGAAGAGGCCATCCTTAAAATATGTTCATGGTTATCCGTCTGGCTATTCCTCTGAGAGATACGAGTAATATATTTTTTACTTGGGTGAGCTACCAACCCGTCCGCAAAACCCCCTTCTAGGAGGACCAGTGATTTGTGATCGAGGTTTTCTTCCTCTAGAGCAGGTACCTTTACACGATTAAAGAGACTGCTCTTCCCTTTTGCTGGTTTTCTCTTCCGTCTTCTTTGCCATTGAGAACATATTGATCTTCTTCCGCCTCTGAAGTCGTTGGAAATTCCCGCGTTGGAACTAGTTCGGTTTCCTTCACCTCTTACCAGGCGGCAAGCTAGCAAAAGCCAGATTTCCCCGACCTGGTCGTCTGGTTCATCAGATACTGAGCCCCTCCACCACTCCAAGGTCTAGTCCGTGAGGGTTAAGAAATAGTTCTATATGCGAAACATGCTTCGTATTTAAGTAAGGAGAAAATATTGTGATAATTATAGTTTAAAGTGCTTAAGGAAGTGCTTGGACCAAAGAGACAAACAATCTAAATGGAAAAAGTTACATATCACTGAGCTCCATCATCTCTATGGAAAACCAAATTGGTTATTACAGCCTGCGATGGCTAACACCTAAATATGGAATTATAGGGAAAGAAAAAAGTGGAAGTAAATTTCTTGTAAGAAATGCATAGTATCCCACTTTAAATATTTAGGATGTGACATCAGCTATGGGTATGATAAAGATATTGAACACAAAACACATCAGTTTCAAGCTATTTGTGGCACAATAAATTGAACATTGAATAATAAAGCCCATAAACAAACAAAATTAAAATTTTCTAAAACAATGGCAGTTCCTGTCCTTTTGTATGGGAGTGAATCTTGGATTACCACTACCAAACAAGAAAGTAAAATCCAAGCAGCCGTGATGAAATTTTTAAGAAGAGTAAAAGGATGCACTAGAATGGACCAGATAAAAAACCAGGATATCCATTAAGAACTGCAGATCTACTCCATAAAATAAAATATATTTAACAACAAGATTCAGTGGAAAGAACATGTAGAAGGAATGGAAGAAAGTAGATTACCAAATAAAATCTTCCATTATTTTCCAAGACGAAGAAGAGATGTCGGACGTCCTCGGAACAGATGGTCTTAGATCTATTAGTGAAGACGGAACAGGCAACTCTTGCCTAAACCAGGGAGTGAAGAAGAAGAAGAAGAAGAAATCCATAGGTTAATCGCACAGTAGGTAAGCCAAGAAGGTGTGACGAATAATATTAACATGATTTTAGAGAGTTAAATTATACAGCGAAAGATTATAAAATGTTAGCGCAGGATTGGGATGTTTGGAGAGCTTATGTCCGCTCAGCCATGAACCGTACAGTTGGATAATGCTTAACGAGTTAGTTAGGAGTAAAAAAATTCAAATTATTATTTTCATTAACTCCAAGCGCGACAAGCCTAGAAGGCCCTTGGCCTACCAGCCGGCTGTGGCCTCACATCCACATGTGTTCATGACAGAGATAGACCATCATCTGGCCAGTGTAGGGGTGACATGTGATCAGCATTTCGGGTCCCCCAGCCATTATAGCTGGTCTTTTCAACCTGGAGTCGCTATTTATTGTAGCTACCCAATTGCCTCACGATACTGGGTGGGTACCGTTCCCATACTGGCCGAAATTCCATGAGAAAATGTCTTCCCCCATGGGGACTCGAACCAACTCAAGTCCCATAGCTCTGCGCCAATGTTTCTTGCCCTAACCACTCGGATTCATACAATTATATAATTCTAACTAATCATCATCTTGTATCATGGCAGCTGCCGCCGTCTTCCGGAAACCAAACGCTATTCCTCTCTGTCCATCCATTGATCTTCCTGTATTCCTCTGATATTCATAGCTGCTCGTACCCCTTCTATCTAAGTGTTCTTCGGTCTTCCTCTCTTCCTCCTTTCCATTGGGATCCATTCCATAACAATTTTTGGCAATCTTTGCTCTGGCATTCTTTTGACATGACCATACCACTGCAATCTTTTCTTTACTATGATGTCTATGATGTCCGGCTCCTCTTGTACACCCATAATTTCCCTTATTTCTTTATTTCGTATTCTATCCATTCTACATTTTCCAGCTGATCTTCTTAAAACATCCATTTTCTGTACTTAAAATTCTTTTCATTTCCCTGGTAGGAATTTGCCAGACTTCAGCACCACATGTTAAAATGCTCTGAATTATGGTTTTATATTTTTGTAATTTTCTATTTTTTGTAATATTTTTGCTCCACCAAACAAAGTTTAAAGCATTTATTGCTTGTTTTGTTTGTGCGATACTATTTTTAATTTCCACTGTGTTATCGCCTGAATGGTCTAATTTTGTTCATAAATAAGTGCATTCAATACTAGGTTTTAGTTCTTCTCCATTGTTGAAATTTACATTTTCCATTTCTTCTCCTATACACAGGTATTTAGTTTTCTCAATGTTTATATAAAGTCCCCATTTTTCATATTCTTCTTTTAGTTTTTTAGCCATATATTCTATGTCATCGTGGTCCTGTGGTATTAATACCTGGTTATCTGCAAAATTTAGTGAATATACATGTGTATTTTGGATAGGTATGCCCATTTTTTGACATTTTTTCCTCCAGTCTCTTAGTACTCTTTCGAGATAAATTTTAAATAGAGTTGGAGATAAACTGCAAACCTTGCCTTAGACCTTTTGTAATAGTAAATCCCTTTGTTATATGATTTCCAACTTTTATTTTCGAAATAGATACTTTGTATAATGCTTTTATAGCTTCTACTAATTTTGTGGTAATGTTGGAATCGTCTAAAGTTTCCCATAACATTTTCTGGGGAATACTATCATATGCTTTGGTTAAATCGACAAAAAGCAAATGTAAATCTCTGTTAGTTGCTCTTTTTTTTCTATCATTTGTCTTATGCAAAATATATTATCTGTGCATGACCTACCACTTCTAAAACCAGATTGTTCTTCCATTTCTTTATCCTGGTATTCTATATCAACCATTTTACTTAGTATACGTCCATATATTCTACTAAATGTACTCGTTACAGATATGCCTCTATAATTTTCACACTTTCTCTTGTCTCCCTTCTTATGTATCGATGTTATAATAGCGACTTTCCACTCTTCTGGCACTTCTTCGCCATTTATTATTTTATTAAACAGTACAGTGATCATTTCCAATAACTTCTGACTGCCATTTTTAATCAGTTCTATAGCAATATTTCCTGGGCCGGCATTACTACCATTTTTCATTCTCATAATTTCCTTTCTTACAGTATTTATAACAATTTCGATTATGTTTCCTGTTTCCATCTCTGATAAATCGTCATTTTCTCCCAAAAATTCTTTTCGGTCCTCTACTAAATGTTTTTTGTAATATTCTTCCCATTCATGTATCCCTATTAGGTTGAGAAGATTCTTATTTCTATTCGATGAACATATATTTTTTTATAAATTTCCATGATTCAGAACTCTTCTTGCTTCCTAAATATGTTTATATTTCTGTACATTTCTTATCCCAAATCTCGTTTCTGTGTTTAGTAACCATTCTTCTCACTTTTGCTAATAGGGGTAAATATTATTATGCTGTCAGATCTTACATATATTACAAAATTATACTTTTGCCGCAGGTTTTTATCCCCTGGAAACGTGCGTATGATAGACGTAATTATATTTTTATGTACTTTAAAATATATACATGCTCTTCCTATATTAGCTGTAATTTCACTGTATCTATTTTATATTAAAACAGTTTTTGCTGAAGCAGTGTTCAGTGATTAAATAAATCTCAGATTAAACCGATGGTCTCTGTTTCAAAGTACACATTGTTGAAAGTAATTATTACATTCCTGTCCTCGATCCTTAACTGAGTAAAGCTGCTGATAGCACGTACTCTTTGTCAGCAGTATATCACACACAGAGATGGGACATCGCTGATATCTATATACTTTTCTGACTGCAATTTCAATTAACAAATAATTCCTATTTTATCCAAATGTATTTTCAGGAATGCCAAATTTAAGCAAATTCACTGTTTGAATAAAACTGATACATACGTAGTAAAAGTCAATAATAGTACGATAGTTTCAAAGCAATTTTTATCAAGAATATTAGAGGAATATCGAATAAAGGTAATAAAATAAAATGCTATTTAATTTATTTAATAACATTTGTATACTATACACCATGGAGTTTTAAGCACATAGTCCAAAACGAAAATCCTCCTCTTCATCATCCATGCAAGTATTAGGCTATTTAGCCGGTGACAGTCTCAAAGAGGAATTTTCCATCCAACCCTTTTTTGGACGTCCCAGGGATCTTTTGCCTTGGGGGCAGTAACGATGCATGGCTTTTTGGATTTTATGAGATGGCATTCGTTGAAGATGGGCTTTCTAGTTGTTCTGGTAGTTTTGTACATGGTGGAGAATACAAAAATCATATAATGGACATAAAAAGTAAATCAAGAATAATTTAATTATTCATTCGCAGAACGAACTAATCTCTCGTACTATAGGTATGCCTCCGAAGAATACAATATATGGAACTACTGGAACGTCCTTGGACAAGTCCATAAGCGTCAATATTGAAATGTATTGTAGTATGACATCAGGTTAATACATATGTTTATATTAGACACAAATGAATTAATTTGGTACTGACTTTTTTATTTGACTGAATATCATTAATATTTATGGGATTTGTATGTTTTATTTCTTCTTTAGTTAATCTTGAAAATCATGCATTTTATTCCAGTTTTGAGAAAACAATAATTAAATTCTTAGGTGTTTACTAGTACGGCTCCGTGGTAAAAATACAAACTAGTCCGGTACGGATTCAACAAACAAACAAGCAATAGGCCCACTAATTCAATTAACACTAAGTTTCACACCGGTCAAGTGGCTCTAGAAACTACTATACTACCAGTTTTATGACTTCAGGGTGAGCGGTGTAGAAACATTCCATGAAAATATGCACAACTCTTTGTCGTTCTTTCTGTCGTAACCTACAAATGTCAACCACAATACGAAAAGTACCAACAGACTTCATGTACTCCTCTAAATAAAAAAAAGTTAAAACTTGCCGGACTCCATACAACAATTTCCATTATATAGAGGCCCAGTACATAAAGTGAAACAGAGATAATAGAATCGATCAAATAGGTAGAGTTCCACAGAATTATTACTGTATATTCTGAACACCGAACCTGTATTCTTTTTTATATTTTGAGGTGAGTATTTAATGTAACAGAACATGTTTGCGCCCAATCTTTAACTATAGAAATAATTTCTTGTTTTAAGCACAACATATAAAATGGGATCCTACTAATAAGGTCATGACTGTCGGAACCGGATTCAATGAACTAGTAATTATCATGCTTGCTTGTCTCTAGTTCTGAGGTCCGCGGTTCACATTCGACCGTTGTAGAAGTATTTTAAACACGTGAAAGTGCTGAGTACAGCTTCCTTCGGATGGTAAGAACATTGTTTCCGGCACATAAAAGAACCTGAAACCTGAAATAAAAAAGTTCTAAACAATATTTATCTGCCCTTTCACGACCAGAATTGAATACCGAAGATAATGGGCTGAGTTGATAAAGAATGTTGAATGATGGATATAATTGAGGAGGACGTGAGAAAGCTGGGATTGGCTAGATGACATTGGTAGAGAAGATATGAATGATGACGGAAATTTGTGCTGCTGATATTGTTTGCATGATTCTCTAATTTAATATTTTATAAAAAAATACGAGGATATTTTAAATAAGTAACTAGTACTGTTTAAATGCAGAGGATGAAACATTATTTTGAAAGGCTCATATGTTAACTACTTGACTAAATTTTATAACAGAGCTTTATTTCAGCTGAGGACGACTGATTTATCAGATATTAATTTTATATGTTAATACTTTGTGTGTGTGTATATATATAGTATTTCATGGGAAGGACCCCATACGAAGTAAAATCTGTATTCAGAATAAAATTTTAGAGAAATCTAATCAATTTAAATATCTTGGATATTATCTCTCTATCTGGGATGAAAAGGATATCCCTGAAAAAAATTCTAGTTATAATAAAAGTTTGGGAATTATTAATCAAGTTATGAAACCATCCCTTGTACAAAAACACCAGATTACGTTTATAAAACACTTTGGCTAGAGCAGTGTTGACCTATGGTAGTGAAGCATGGACACTAACAAGACAACATGAAAGCAGAATAACGGCTTGTGAAATGAGATTCATGCGCAGAACAGCGGGTTACACCAGATGGGATCGGAAAAGGAACACCGATATCTTAAAAGAATTGAAGACTACGCCAATTTTGGAATATATTAAACAGTACCAACTAAATTGGAAACACCGTCTAGAAAGAATAAGTTCAAATCGGATCCCCAAAGCTGTTTATAATTATATACCAAGAGGACGAAGATCACTGAGCCATCCTATGAAACGCTGGAGGGAAAATTGTCTGTAGGATCGTAACATGCCTTGGCCTAATACTTGGAAGGAAGAATGATATATATATATATATATATATATATATATATATATATATATATAGAGGGTGTAACAGAACCTCGCCGACAAAATGATAGAGATGATAGGCCATGCAGAGAGGATAATTTTTATAATTTTTTGTGAAGGAACATATGGTCGTAAACACGTCGTTTATGAACTATGCGCAGATGAAGGTGTTCACCCGTAAGGGTCGGAATTGAATACAAACAACTGTACACGTATAATTTTATTGAAAAAGACATGTTTTTACAATAAGTGTTTAAACAGTCGACTCAGTGCGGCCGATCATGGCAGGATTCCTTTCGACGTCGTCAAAACACTTATTGTTTGAATACGTATTATAAAAACACATGTTTTTCTATAGGAATAATCAGCATATATCAGGTAAGTGGACAATCTCCATTTTTAAATACAAGATCTTTATTATGGTTTATAGATAAAAGTGAACTGATTTATGATGCAGGAAAAATATTATTTTACAAAAAGTAAAAAAAATGTATAATCCTTGTGAACCTATTAGTCAGCTGCTGACTCTGTGTTAACTGCAGTGGACAGAGGATCATGCGACATTAAAAGGGTGACACGTGGTCAGAGTTACAGGTGCCCAACCCGTTATATCTGGTTTTATGGATCGCTACTTATCATAGCTCCGTGATCATTCGTCCCATGCACTGAGAGAAAATAGCTTTCCCGTGGGTCTTGAATCATCGCTTCGGAATTATATATTACAATTACGAATATACTGACTAACTGGCTCTATCGAACCCGCAAGTTCTTGTCTGATAGCGCTGTATCCTGGTTCGACTCATACCTGCACGGGGGTCAACAATACGTTTCACTTGACGCAACGTGCAGGCGAGAGTCCCCCAGGGTAGTGTTCTCGGACCTCTTATTTTCTCAATCTACATATATCACCTACCAACTGTACTAAAGCACTGCCATTATCACCTCTATGCTGATGATCTCCAAATTTACCTACATTCGCCTCCTCATTCTCTCTATAACAGCTTCACGAAAATGAATGACGATCTCATAACCATCTTTAACTGGTATTCAAGTATCGAATCCGTGTAGTATATTTATGGCACGTAAAATAACTTTAGATTTTAAATAAATCCTGAACCTCAATTTGTCAGTCCTTTCTCACGCAGCTTTGAAATCAGATGCTAGTTATCTTAGTTCTTAAATAACTTCGAAAAGTAAAATACAATTTATCATAAGTAATGCCACGAGTGATTTTCAATTTATCTAGAGAATTTGGAAATCAAGATTGACATTTGTTAGGACTACCTGACGAATAAAATTAAGCTGTTTACTCACACACAAATCATTATTTAAATATAGTTATTTTAAAATATTTATATATTTAATGTAAACGGCGATGTTTAAAACAAATGAGAAACAATCGGTACGCTTCGTTTGCTTCTTTTGTTCGTCACTGCAAGCAGATCATATTATTTATTGTCAAAGGAACGCAATATTGTAAGAATGAACTCTAGTGGAGAAAAAATGAAAGACATCAAACTGTATATTAATTCATTTCTGATGTTCTATTATGTCAATATGACAATTATATTTTTCTGGGAAAAAATACATTTAAGAAAGGGCAAAGAGTGGTTTTTTTTGTTGGTATAGTCAATTGCTACAAATGTTTTTATATTAACTCCCGCAGGCGGTATGTGTTGACATTCATGCACTAAATATACAATCTGGTAGCCGTATTTCTTAGTGAGTCAGACACTGCAAAATAATGGTATGACCTATTCAGAATGTTAAAAAGGAGGTGTTTTCTTTATTATGATATACTTTAGTTGGTAAATTCTAGGTGAAACACGACCGTGATAGGTTGTAAATCAAAAATCATTGTAACGCGATTGACTCCCATTTGGAAAATGAGTTAAATAGTCTAGATAAACATACATTTTGAGGGAGATATCATATCAAACAATGTATTAACACAGCACGACCACAATTAAGATATTTGTATGTTCATTACGACGATGATGAACGTTTTACTTTTAGACTTAGTTGATCCTGTTTCTATATCTCAAGTTGTTCTTGAAATCTCCGGCGTTGTTTCGGTCTTCCTTTGTCTCTATGTCATTTAGGTTGATACTGGAACATCTTGTTTTCCAATTTATATTTGATTAATTTTATGGAGATGTTTTAGCCAATTATTTTATTATGTATGGATTTATTCTACTATGTTATGAAATTTTAGCCTTTCGCGAATGTCAACATTTATCTTTTTATCCAATCAATTTAAACCTAAAAGAGGACGCATATATTTCGATCGGTGCAGCTTCTAATTTGATTTTACGTGTAGAATTGAAAATAAAAGTTTTCACTGTTATGTTTGAGAGAGGCTTTTGCTGTTGTGTTGAATAATAATAATAATAATAATAATAATAATAATAATAATAATAATAATAATAATAATAATAATAATAATAATAATAATAATAATAATAATAATAATAATAATAATAATAATAATAATAATGATAATAATGATAACAATAATGATAATGATAATAATCCAGTTTTTATGGACAATAAATTATCTTTCCCAAACTGCTGTATAATATTCAATTTATCATATTATATTTCTGTAATTATAAACCAAAAGAGAGAAGAATGTTGGGAAGACCATTGAAGAGATGGAATGACCAATTCGACCTATAATGAGATCGGAACAGGCCATTGGGCTTAATCGTTGTTGTTGATGATGATGATGATATTTCTGTAATCAGAACCCTATATACTAGTATTATTTTATGTTTCAGAAAGTGACCAAAGTAATTAAATTCATAGATGTTCAATAATATTTCCAACCAATTTTATTTTAACCCTCGTTAATTTTTCTTTCCTCACATTGCAATAGCTTTTGATTTGCTAATAGATATTTTCAAAACATAATTAGGCTTATATAATTGAAAAATTGCCCTTTTTAAACTATCCTCTGATGAGGAAAAATATGTAAACCATCTGCAAACAATACCGTTGGTAGCATTTTGTTCCTTAAAATTCTGATTCCATGTTGAATTAGTTTTTTTTTAATCTCTATTAGTTAGTTATATAAGTTGTAGAGGACAGGTGATAATCCACATCCTAATATCACCCCTTTATTAGTTGTTACACGTTCTGCAGTTTTATTATTTGAAATTCTAACTCATCTTTTCATTTAAAAAAATCTTTGAAGAGCTTGAATTAATTGTTCAAGAATTCCCTCTTCTGCTGGTATCTTCTACAATAAACCACGATTTACATTACCATAACCTTTCTCAGGGTCTGTAAATAAAAAAATCTGTGCACATTAAGTAGGCCTTACTCATCGTTTCTCAAAAATTTGTTTCAATACGGAAATCGCGTTCGTTATATTTCGATCTGTCCTAAATAAATATTGTTCTTTTTCTAAGAATGTTTCATAAGGAATGTCACGAGTGATTTCCAATTCATCGATAAATTGACGATTCACTTTAAGAAGATTTGCAAATCAAGAGTGGCATTTGTTAGGACTATTTAACGAATAAAGTTAAACTGTTTACTCAAAAATCATTTCTTAAATATATTTACCGGCATGTAAAATATTTATATATTTAATGTAAACGGCGATGTTTGAAAACATATCAGAAATGTGAGGTTATGTTTATTCACTGCAACTTAATCATATTACTTATTGCGATCGCAATATTGTAAGTATGCACTTTAATGGAGAAATGATGAAACGTAACAAACTGCATATTATAATCAACATTATAGGTTATTCATTAATTTTTTAGTAAACAAATCCGAAAAATCTAGGAATCTTCATTATTTGCTATATTCAACGTATTTATTGGATAAAAATAATGCTCTGACCTTTTCAAAATATTAAAAAGAGAGGAGCTATCTTTATCACAAAATCAGACGCTGATAAAGAGAAATCGATAAAGAGCGAGGTGAAACACGACTATCATAGGTTGTAAAATAAAATTCATTGATATCTGATTGTTATTGACTACTATTTGGGGCATAAGTTAAATAGTCACTATAAATATTAATTTAAAAAATTATGCATATTCACTGCCGAACCTAACCGCAAAACCTGAGAAATTATTTTGAACTTCCATAAATTGTTAAATAAACATAGCAGTTGTAGTTTAATTTCATATTCACAATATTCAAGCAATTGAGTGTTCAAGTAACACTTTTTATTACTATTGTTATCAATGTCTGCTGGAAAGCTAATGGAAGAAGTGGAAGAGGCAGACGTAGAGAACGTTGGATAGATGGAGTGAGGAGAAGTATGAAAGCAAGAGATTTGAGGGAAGAAGATGTTTTAGACAGAAACCTCTGGCGACAAATCACTTTGGGTTCAAGGAGAAACACGGTATTGTAGAATATTCGTAATAAAAATATTATTATTATTATCATTATTATTACTACCGGTATTATTTTATATTGGGATATTGGTAGTATATTGCTTTTCTTAAAAAAATAACTTTATGAACTGTACTTTTCATTTTTAGTGAAAATGATGACACCTAATGTTGAATCATGCTCTTTAGCTTATACAACACCACCTTACGAGTCACGTTCTTTGACCAATACATCATTTGTTTATATCCGCCTCATATACAACTTATAGACGTTATACAGTGTGTGTACAAAGTCCTGCTACCAAAACAATGTAACGTAACTCGTAAACTGTTTGAGATAGAGACATGCGGTTTTTTGCAACATACTCTACATCTCTCACAGTTTTGTTTGCATTGTTGCAGATTGTGATTTGAACGACAATGACGACACCACAGGAAAAGGCCCGATATTTATGGTGGTCACCTGTACTCTCATATCCGAACGTTATGGTAGTTAACATGTTCAGACACAAAGAAAGTCGCTTCATCAGAGAACATCAACCTCTGCAGGTGTTCATTGTCTTCGTCAGGCGTTCAGCATGGATTCAGCAAATTCAGCATGCAGTGGGAAGTCAGTTGGCAGCGACGCTTGCGTAATTTGCACTTTAAAGGCCAGAAGATGTAGCCACTTATGGAGGACTTTATGAATGATTGTTTTTGGTAAATGCAGTTCCCGTGAAGCACGATGAACCGATTTCTGAGGTTTGAGTTTAAATGAAAGTTGCACATTGTCGATAGTTTCTGTATCACACCTGGTCGTCTACTCCGTGGCAAGTCCATTACAGTACATTGCCATTCGCTAGATATTTCTCGGTCCATCTAATTATGGATGATTTGGATAGAGGATATCTTCCATATTGCCGATGGAAAATTCGCTGAACAGTTACTGGTGATTTACCAGACTCAGCCTACCACCATACATATTTGACCTTTTCCCGTGGTGTCGTCATTGTAAATTAAATCACACTTTGCAACAAATGTAAACAAAACTTTGAGACATTTAGAATACGTTGCAAAAAAACCGCATGTCTCTATCTTAAAGAGTTTATGAGCTACGTTACATTGTTTTGGTAGCAGGACTTTGTGGACACCCTGTAGTACAAAGAGCTTGATAATTAAAAGATGTACATGTTGTGATGCATAAAACAACCCAACGCTATGGGATTTCCTTCCAAATAAAAATATAGTTCACGCACTGTAAGTTTAATAGTTTGAAAATATATGAACCTTGCTTGAGTTTGATCCATGAATGCTTTGAGATTGATAAGACCAGTCGGTCTTCCCACTTCAATGACAGAGAGTTTTAAACTCTCCGAGGGACTGAATGGCCATAACAGCATAATGAATTTAAAACTGCATTGCGTCGGAGGAAATGCTTGACGGCTCCAGTGTCGCTAGAGAATAGACAGCATTAGGGATAATTTCAACTAGATTATCCGAGGTTATCTGTTTACTGCTTAATTATTAAAGAGTTTAGACCGATTAAAAATACAGCATTTGGTAGCTTTTCTTGCCCTGGGACGTTCAACAGCATACCCTACTGAATTTAGATGATGGTAATGTGTCAAATTTAAACAGAGATACGCCCAAATAATGCATCCCTTCCTGTCTATCCCGGTGAACTAGTGGTTATTCATGCTCGTATCTTATTCCAAGGCCGGAGAGGTCAAATCCGACTGCGATCCATTGATTATTCAGGACGTAAAGACCTGAGAACACGTTCTTTTGGAACAGAACTAAATCCGTGAGTCAGTGTCTTAGATTTACACCAAAAATAAAGCCTGAAAAAAGACAGTCTTTTAAACAAAATCTGTTCGCTGCTTCACTACCAGATTTGAATTGTGATGGCAATGACCTTAGCTATTAAAAGCGTCGTCGGATAATATATCATTCACCCTTCTCTTGAATATTACCACCATATTTTCTAGATACAATCCCAACACAAACAAATAGAACAGTGTTAGTACTTATGCGACTATTGTTGATACTAAACCGATCATTTTTGCAAAATAAAAATATAGTAGGCTAAACCACATTAAAGCTCAAAGGCTGCGCTCTTTTGGACATGTAAATAGAATGCAAGAAGACAAACTTGTAAAACCAATATACAAATGGATACCAATATGCATCAGAAAAGCTTGGACGCCAAAAGAAGAGATGGCAGGATGCCATCATAAAATATATAACATAAATGAAAATTAAAAATTGGCCAGTTTGTATCCAGAATAGATCTAAATGGAGGAAAATATTTGGAGGAGGCCAAAACTTCACTGAAGTTGTAGTCGCCTACTAGAAGAAGAAGTAGTAGTAGTAGAAGAAGAAGAAGAAGAAGAAGAAGAACTGAAAAAATATTCCGCGAGTAATTGAAGCCTTGAGAATAAGTAGATAAAGAAAACATTTTATGAAATTGAGTTATCAATACTGAATAGTATAATTAGAATGCATGTTTGGTTTGGAAACCGCACTATAACACTTGCCATAGAATACATTATTTAGTTATTTATCTGTAGCGCTTTTGGGACTAGTTCCATCATCAGGAGGGTTCAAAACTGGTGTTTGACTTAAAAATATGGTACTGGGTGCGTGTTCATTTATCAGATGGTCGTTGTTAACTGCCTTCAAAATTTCCATCTCCTCGAGTACGTTTATCTTAGCTGGATTATTTTCTCTGTGCATTATTGTTAACATACGATGTCCTTCATGGATAACGTATTTTACATGTATTGATTTTCCTTCTGCGTGAATAAAATCTCGAAAATGTTCATTAAATTTGATATTAAAACTTCTGTTTGTTCTTCCTATATAAAATTTGTGTACTCGAGGAGATGGAAATTTTTAAGGCAGTTAACAACAACGACCATCTGATAAATGAAAACGCACCCAGTACGTGTAACCCGCTATACCAGATTCTCAGTGAAACGCCAGTTTTGAACGCTACAGATAAATAACTAATAAAGTTGAGGAGACGGGCCTTTTAGGTAAATATTTCATAATTTTATAATTTAATTTTGAATAATACATCAACGGGACTTATCATGAATTTTATTAATGTTAACTACTTAGTAACATGAAACTACATAATTATTATCTGACGCATTTTGAAACACAATGTAAGTAAAATAATCTAGATAAGTGGTATTTCAGTGCACACATTAGTGGTTTTGACATGGGAAAGTATGACAAGTTTGAATGAGTATGAGAACTGAGTAAATAACTCACTTATGTTTCCAGTAATATTTATTTTAATATTTTACAACGCTAAATATACTGGTCACATTGCAGTGACTACACAAATGGAGAAATATAATAGTTTATCTTGATTTTCTAAAATGTAATATATTGGTCTTGAACCACTAATCATTCACATGCCTTCGACTTAGATATTTTTTCTCTCTGTGCCTTTCTTACTGCATGTACGTTACGACTATTTTAATAATCCTTTCTAACCAATAATTTAAGATGTATCAGAACAGAGTTCTGTAATATTTGCCGTGAACAATTTCCAAAAATTTTCTACGAGTTTAGAATCTACTAACAATGATTTATTGTTTTATATTGTTGTTTATAACACATATTTATATTAAATATAATACATTAGCATGCACTAGCTACCATACTCACTAATAATCAAATATTTGCTATGAATGTTATGTAGTTTTCGCTTCAGATTACGCTTTGGTAACTTTATGATTTACCGAAGTGGCATTTCACTATCATTCTATTTTATCGGATCTCTGATGTATCATTTTCACCTGCACTTTATAATCCAATTCGAACCAAAATGCAGGATGAGAATCTAACGGGAAACGTCATGTAATCCCACAATAAATAAATAAATAAATTAAATTAAATAATATATGGAACCTAAAATATGTTCTGTCTTGCTGTAAAGTTTTCACGTCAATCTACAATTTTGGATCAGTTTATTGCATCGCTTTGTGGCGTTGAAAGTTTCACAGTGTCTGAACTCTTGCTGCTTGAAGATAGTCAGCAAGATATCAGAAAATACTTGCGGGCGTGGTCGTTCAAGTTTATTTGATACTTCACGATGTCATCTAAATAATCTATCTAACCTTGTGTAGCCTATAACTATAGGGAATTGATGTGTGCAACTTCTCTTAAGATTAAGAGAGCACTCTAACTTCACCTCTACATTTAACGAAAGATTTTGATGTAAACGAGATTTCCATTTTCGTTAATTTGCTTTCCGAAATGTCTTTTGGTTACTCAATTTAACTGATTTTATATATTAATTTGAATGTATTCATATCATTTCTGGTTTAACAGAATAAATACCCGACATAATAATAAACTTGAAATATTCTTCTAACATGCTTCAACAATTTTCATTTTTACTTTGCTTAAAAGGTTTCATTAAAAATTCTTGCATCATGCGTTTTAAAGAAATGTTCATTTGTTACTATAATTTGAAGGGAATGCTATTAGTTTCAATTCATCTCTTTTGTTTAAAACTGGACTAAGTCGTCAGCAACGTCAGCAAATGATGTTTGTAACATAGTTCAATTTGTTTCTTGAATTCTATATTTTTCTACTTTCTTTAATTTCAATATTTTGTCTATTGACATATATATATGAAAGTATCAGTTATAAACCACAGCATTTTGTTTGTATAAAATGTACGTGGTATTTTATTAGTTCTAACATTTATTGATATGTTCTAATTTGATATAAATATATTCCAATTAATAACTTATGTTATTATTACTATTATTATTGTTGTTAATAATTAATTTACTGTTAATGGAGATACATTTTTTAACTATTTGAATAATCCGTTATACAGAGTGGGTCAAAAGTCGTTACACATATTGCTATTTCTTTTCTACTATGTAATGGGTGATTACTTTTGGATGAATCTGTATACAATGTTTACTTTTGCAGTTACTCGTATTTAGGATTATTCTGATGTTTCAAATTACTAACATTTGCCGTCATGTCATCCACCAGTTTGACACACGGTTACGGTCTTTGTGAATGCACATTTACAGTAGGTATTAGCTACTCACCACGGAGTAGCTCACCGGGTGACACTCTCAAATAGAGCTTAACCCCTGTACAGGGAGGCCTTTGCCCTAAAGGGACATATCAGGCTTTATTTATTTATTTTATTTATTATCCAGCGGCCACTTACATTTTGTTTCTTTTTTGTTAGATACATTGCAACGTTCAATTCGCGGAAGTCAGATTAGGTTTGTAAACCGACTTCTGGTTTATACAACGCAACATTGTATTAATCACAGTCTTTTTTCTGAATCTCGTTCTTACTCAATCTCCTACCATTCGTCTCCATACAACCGGCCAAATTAACATTTATATAATCCAATATAGGTCCATGTATTATGTGGATAGAGTATGTTTATACTTAACACAGTTTGATATTTCATTAATCTTCTTCTTCTCCACTTCCTGATTTAAGCACTAGTTGCCTGTTCCGCCTTCACTAATAGATCTAAGACCATCTCTTCCGAGGACGTCCGACATCTCTTCCTCCTCTCGGAAAATAACATAAGATTTTATTTGGTAATCTACTTACTTCCATTCTTTCTACATGTTCTTTCCACTGAATCTTGTTGTTAAATATATTTTATTTTATGGAGTAGATCTGCAATTCTTAATGGATATCCTCGTTTCTTATCTGGTCCATTCTAGTGCATCCTTTTACTCTTCTTAAAAATTTCATCTCGGCTGCTTGGATTTTACTTTCTTGTTTGGTAGTGGTAATCCAAGATTCACTCGCATACAAAAGGACAGGGACTGCCATTGTTTTAGAAAATTTTAATTTTGTTTGTTTATGGGCTTTATTATTCAATGTTCAATTTATTGTGCCACAAATAGCTTGAAACTGATGAGTTTTATGATCCATATCTTTATCAATCCATAGCCAATATCACATCCTAAATATTTAAAGTGGGGCACTTGTTCAATAATTTCGTCTCTAATTATTATTTTTGCACGCAGAATGTTTCTTCCACAAAATGTCATTAGTTTTGTTTTACTTACTCAAATTTTAAAATTATAATAGCTACATATTGCATTTAGTTTGTGAGCAGCCAATTTTAACAGATCTTCACCATGGTGTAGTAAGACTAAACCATCGGAGAAAATTAAGTTAGTAATACTTGTGTTATTGTCCAATCTAAGGCCTTTGCCTGTTATAATTTTCCATTGTTTCATAATGTTGCCAATATACGTACATATTAAAAAGAGTGGGCGATACACTTACACCCTTGCCTAACTCCTTGATTTATTAAAATTTCTTCTGACCTTTCTCCATCAGTTTTTATCACTACATTAGTTTCTTCATAAAAGCCTTGGACTGATTTTATTAGATGCTGTGGATGTCCGTCCTCGTTCTTTCATTATTTTCCATAGTTTAGATCTATTATATTTCATTAATAATATTCGGAATTCTAACATCAACCATATAATAATAATAATAATAATAATAATAATAATAATAATAATAATAATAATAATAATAATAATAATAAATCAATTCTAACTCATTGGTACTAAATAACATGTAGGTTCGTAGCCGTGCGAACTAATATCCCGAACTAATATCTTCCAATCATCCCCTGTATAATCTACTTCCCTCAATTCACGGTTAATATTCTACCACCTCGTTCTTGGCTTGCCTACTAGGCGATTTCCCTCTGGTTTTCTATTAGGAGTTTCAATGCCCCTCTCTCTTTCAGCATTCGTGCCACATTTCCTGCCCATCACAGTCTACGAGCAATTTATCTGGTTTACCACGAAGATCATGTAGCTCACTCTTATTTGAGGCACAGAGTTTCAAAACCTGCCAATTAAAAAAAACCGAAAACTCTGTAAACCCTAATCATAAACTACGTACTATACTTCACGCGTGCGCAAATTTCAACATGACAACATTTTTCACCGTAAAAATAGTACTGGATTTTTGTTACAAATCAAAAACCTGCCACGTCCAAAAACACCGTTTCTCAAACCTTCCAAACCCTTATTTTCAGACATAAATACAGCGCGACTAGTAAGCCTATCTGATGGATGTGCTGGTCAAAATAAAAACACAATAGTTTTGTATTCAGTCTCAAGATTGTTTGCTGTAGTGATTCCGAAGAATATAAAAAAATATAAATGATTTTTCCCCTTACTGGTCACTCTTTTTTCAGGACATAGAGCATTTCGTAGAATTGAGACACAGGTTAACCTGAGGACTATATTTCAGAAATAAGCAATGCCAACTGCAACATTCGTCGAGAGGAACTGATTGGTATTCGAGGATTAGAAAAATCAAGCGAAGAACGCCCTGAAGTATACCAGTAAATTGCACTTTAAAATTTCGGTAGTAAAATATTTGTAGTTCATAAAGACATAGTTTCGAAAACACAAAAATCTCTCTGTGCAGGTTCGTGAATAATTTTTGCAAATTACTTTGAGAGTTAAAACCTATTTTGAAAAGGGAACAAAGCTCATTTCCAGCTAATATTTAAATCTGTCACGAAGTCAAATTATGAAAGTTGTAAAATGTTATGGAGTTATTAGAAAAATATTTTGGTGACATTTGGAATTCAATCGATGATTTTGATTGGTATATATCTCTATGATAAAAATAATTTAACTTTTTTATGAAGTCTACAGATGATTTAATTACATTTTGTTCTATTAATTCCAACTTCTGAGGTATCCAATTGTATCCTATCAACCAGATTTTATTCTGAGTTATAGCAAATACAGTAATCTTACTGGGTTACAGTGCTTGAAGTAATCACGTACAGGGAGTCTCAATCAAGCAGTGAAGACTTATCCAAATGTTCCAGGTACAATGTAAATCAAGTGAAAGTTTGCCAATGCAGAACACAACGAGCCAAGTCATTTTTTATTGCTTCAAACTGGTTAATGCATAGTACCTCGTACACTGATTTCTAAAACACTTTCCAGAAATCATCTATAACATTCTACTATCGTCCGGATTGTAGCCAGAATCAGTTCTTTCCTTTTTTCTCAAAATCCAATATGAGGGACTTAGCAGGTTCTGAAACCTAACGCCTCATTTATTCTTCTTCATATCTATCAGTTAATAAACTGTACTTACTTACTCACTGGCACTATCGAACTCGTAGGTTCATGGCCGCGCGGTCATAAGCTCTCCATACATCCCTATCCTGAGCTAATGCTTTCCAATCATTCCCTGTATAATCTACTTCCCTCAAATAATAGTTAATGTTATTCTCCCACCTCATTCTTGGTCTACCAACTGGGCGTTTTTCATCTGGCTTTCCTACAAGAAGCTTCCATGCAAGTCTTTCATTCCCCATACGTGCAACATGTCCTGCCCATTGCAGTCTACGAGACTTAACTGTTCTTATTATATCTGGCTTCCCATAAAGACCATATAGTTCATTGTTATGTAGTCTTCTCCATTCACCTGTCTGTTCATCTCTCTTAGGTCCAAACATTTTCCTAAGTACTTTATTCTCAAATACTTGTAATCTCCTTTCCTCCCTTGAAGTAATAGTCCATGTTTCGCACCCATATAATATAACTGGTAGAATAATAGTTTTATATATTTTCAGTTTAACGTTTTTTGAAAGGAGTTGGGACATCAAGAGTCTCTGCAATACATAATAGCACGGATTTCCAGAATTGAGCCATTGTTTAATTTATTTGTAATAAACTGTATAATAATTATATTATTGTTCTTATATCGTACGTCACTTTATATGTCTTTACATAGTAAAAATAAGATAAATATAAATAAGATGAAATCCATGATTATAGGAAGGAAACCAAAGAAGGTTAACTTGTGGATTAAAGATGAGGTCATTGCGCAAATAGCATACTTGGGTTGTACTATCAGTAGTAACATAAGGAATTTTATATGAATTCGGGTCATTCCAGGACGACATTAACTGTAAAATTCGTGTACTCAAATACTGGTTGCGAGTAATCCAAGGTGAACAAACAATGCTTAGAGAAATTTGTTACGACCACCAAATTAAAAACATAGATGTTAAATTTTGGGCAGACGAGGTTAGGAGAGAACTCCAAAAGATTGGGATGGGCTGGATATGGGAAAAAGGGACTGAAAATCGCAAGAACGTGTGGAGAAAAATAAGGAGGAGGTACTTAGATGTAAACCAACAAGATACCTTCGCCGAATGTACAGGAAAACGCTCACTGTGTTTACAAAGAGACCTAAAACACGTCTGGGGAAAAGAATCGTATATACTCAACCTAGGATTTAAGGAGAGATCAGGGCTTGCTTGGTTTAGGCTAGGGGCATGGAAATTTCTAAAATTAGCGACGATCACGATATGCGAATATGTCCAATGTGCGGGAACTTTGAAGATGAGATACATATATTAGGAAAATGTAATGATTTAGAATATTGGAGACGTCAGTTATTACCGGTAAGATTTCTAAATTCAAATCGGGAAAGATTGGCATGCTACGAGTTATTGGTAAATCCAGAAAATTGGATAAACCTCGGTAAATTTCTGGACAAAACGCGAAAAATAAGGACAACACTCATTCATGAATAAATATATGTTATCAAAATGCAATACCATTAATTATTAACAATTATATATAAATTAATTAGTGTATAATGCTGTAGTGTTATTATTTAATTGTAATATTAATGTGTTTTCTTTATGTAATTGTAATGTTAATGTTTTTTTTAGTGTATAATGCTATTGTGTTATTACCTAATTGTAATATTATTGTGTTTTCTTTATGTAATTGTAATGTTAATGCTTTTAGTGTATAATGCTATTGTGTTATTATTTAATTGTAATATTATTATTGTGTTTTCTTTATGTAATTGTAATGTTATGTGTTTTCTTTATGTAATTGTAATGTTAATGTTTTTTTTAGTGTATAATGCTATTGTGTTATTACCTAATTGTAATATTATTGTGTTTTCTTTATGTAATTGTAATGTTAATGCTTTTAGTGTATAATGCTATTGTGTTATTATTTAATTGTAATATTATTATTGTGTTTTCTTTATGTAATTGTAATGTTATTGCTATTGTGTTATTACTTAATTGTAATATTATTGTGTTTTCTTTATGTAATTGTAATGTTAATGTTTTTAGTGTATAATCCTATTGTGTTATTATTTAATTGTAATATTTTTATTGTGTTTTCTTTATGTAATTGTAATGTTATTGCTGTTTTTGTTTATTTTTCTTTACACTAGTACCAATTATTACTTTATTGTAACGGACTGTCAACAGCACGTACGGCTTACGGCCCGTGCGACCCATATTTTTAAATAATATTGTAAATATCTTACTTTTTTGTCTAATAAAGTCCTACTACTACTTTAAAAAAACAAACTGCTGTCAAGAAACAAAGCAGAGGATAGCAATGGCAAAACAAGATTTTCACTATAAGATAAGCATTTTCTGCGGAAGTTTGGCAAAATAATTACTGGAAGTGGCTAGTGAAGTGCATTGTGTGGAGTGCAGCATTGTTAGGTGCAGAGACGTGGATATTACGACGGAATGAGGAATAGCGACTGGAAGCTTTTGAGATGTGGATATGGAAATAATGGAGCGTATAAAATGGACTGAGAGTATAAAAAATAAAGATGTGCTATATAGAGTGGGTGAAGAAAGAACAATACTGAAACTCATAAAGGAGAGGAAAAGACATTGGATTGGCCACCGGCTAGGAACCCACGATTTTCCAGTTTGTAGCACGATTGCTTATACAACTACACCACGGCATGGTACATTAAAATTGTTTCATATCATGAACATAATATTTTATATTGTATCAGAATTAATGAAAAAGCTAATTTAAATGAAAATACAGTGAACATTCTTGAGTCATAAATAAGGTCTACTTAACTTTTATAAGATTCATGATGTGTTCCGTTGAGGTTTATTCAAAATTGATATAAAATTATAGACTATTCACCTGAAAGATCCGTCTCTTCAACTTAATTAATCATTTAACTGTAGCGCTTTCGGGACTTGTCCCATCATCGGCAGGATTCAAAACTGGTGTTTCACTGAAGATCTGGTAGAGGGGGTTGCATGTATTGGGTTCGTTTTCGTTTATCAGGCTGTCGTTGTGAGCTTCTTTCATGATTTCCATCTCTTCGAGTACGTTTATCTTCGCTGGATTATTTTCTCTGTGCATTACTGTTAGGGCGTTTTCAATATTTAACATGCGATGTCCTTCATGGATAACGTGTTTTGCATAGCTTGATTTCCCTTCTGCGTGAATGAAGTCTCGAAAATGTTCTTTGAATCTGATGTTAAAACTCCTGTTTGTCCTTCCTATATAAAATTTGTTGTTTGACATGTAAGGACTGCAACAAATTTTATATAGGATGGACAAACAGGAGTTTTAACATCAGATTCAAAGAACATTTTCGAGACTTCATTCACGCAGAAGGGAAATCAAGCTATGCAAAACACGTTATCCATGAAGGACATCGCATGTTAAATATTGAAAACGCCCTAACAGTAATGCACAGAGAAAATAATCCAGCGAAGATAAACGTACTCGAAGAGATGGAAATCATGAAAGAAGCTCACAACGACAGCCTGATAAACGAAAACGAACCCAATACATGCAACCCCCTCTACCAGATCTTCAGTGAAACACCAGTTTTGAATCCTGCCGATGATGGGACAAGTCCCGAAAGCGCTACAGTTCCGATTGAGGGTCTTTCCACTTTTCAGCGGTTGCCCTTTTACCAGCCGGCTGCTGGCCCTTGACATCCACATGTGTCAATCACAGAGGTAGATGATCAACAGCCAGTATAGGGGTGACATGTGGTTAGCATGTCGAGTCCCCCAGCCCTTACAGCTGGTTCCTCAACCTGGAGCCGCTACTTATTGTAGCTACCCAATTGCCTCACGATGCTGGGTGGGCACCGGTCCCATACTGGCCGAAATACCATGAGAAAATTTCTTCCCCCATGGAGACTCGAACCAGCGCATGTCCCGTAGCTCTGCGTCAAGGCTTCCTACCTTAACCGCTCGGCTACGGCGCGGGACTAGCGCTACAGTTAAATGATTAATTAAGTTGAGGAGACGGACCTTTCAGGTGAATATTCTATAATGTTATATTAATTAAGGTCTACTTGTCTCATGTATGTGCTGATATGTATACTTATAACTTATACAGGGCCTGATGTATATAAATATATGTAAAAAGTTTAAAA
Source organism: Diploptera punctata (assembly GCA_030220185.1). Taxonomy (NCBI): domain Eukaryota; kingdom Metazoa; phylum Arthropoda; class Insecta; order Blattodea; family Blaberidae; genus Diploptera; species Diploptera punctata. The sequence continues at coordinate 2,672,536 of JASPKZ010001587.1, read as the reverse complement.
AATAGTAACTTCATAATATTTTTGTGTCATAATTTTCATATTTCGTTTTTACGATTTCATATATTTGTATAGTATTCTTCATATAATTCCTCGCTCTAGTGATGACCATCTTTTTTCCACACTTCAGAAAAGTAGTGAAAAAAAGGAGCATAATAAGGGCTTTGAGCGGTAAGTGTTTTACAGCCAGATTTGCGACCAAGGGATCAGTGGGAGGGGAGGTTACGAATAACCGGGTTAAATTTAGATAACCGTATATCAGGAAGAGTGAGAGGGATAGGTGTCTCAAAATGAAGCAGGAAAATAACTTTTTTATTACAATGTTTAAAAAAAATCAATGCGTACAAAAGAGTCCTATCAAAACATAGACTTTCCGAATGTACACGAATTCACACTTTCAATACATCCTATACGTAGAGTAAATTATAGTGATTGGAAGCTTCAAGCTCCTAAATATCAAGTAGTAAGTTAGCAAAATAACTAAATTCTGTGCGACTATTAAGATTAATCTTGGTAGAAAATTTCATGTCATCTACTCAATATGTGAGTGTTTACCATAAACTAAGTATCTTGTAAGCCCATGTTTCCCTTAACAGCGATTTAGGAGCTCTCCCCCTACAGGGAAGATTTGAACCATACTAATTTAGTTACAACTTGGTTTCGTACAGATGTCATTTGAGTGGTCCGTGGTCAGCGTTCCGCCTCATACTGACATCTAGGAAACCAAGGTAGTACTAGGACGGGAAAATTCGGTAAATTTTGCTTAAAAGCCTTTTCATTCAGGCTTAAGGATCTTTTACGAGCCTGAAAATCTTCAGAATCGAGACCCACGGCTTAACGTCCCTACCGGAGGATTTGCTCCTTGGATTTTTCCATCCTAAAAAAGCCCATCGATCCCGGCCGGGTTTGAACCCGCGACCCTCGGGACCAGAGGAAAGGAGCATAACTACTAGTCCACCGCAATATAAGAAAAAAATATGTAAATATTTCTCGAAGTAGAGGCCTTAAGCGAAATACCCACTGAGATAATTTTTATAAGCAAGTCTCGTAGACTGCGATGGGCAGGACAAATGGCACGAATGGGAAATGAAAGGCGTGCATGGAAGCTTCTTGTAGGAAAAAAAACCAGGGGAGGAAAAAACGCCCAGTTGGGTAGACCAAGCATGAGATGGGAGAATAACATTAACTATGGTTTGAGGGAAGTAAATTATACAAGGGATGATTGGAAAACATTGGCTCAGGATAGGGATGTATGGAGAGCTTATGTCCGCGCGGCCATGAACCTATGGGTTCGATAGTGCCAGTGAGTTAGTTAGTTAGAAGATAAATTAAGCTATTTGGAAGGTCTAATATGAATGGTGACGGACGCTGTTAATGATGATTTTATGGTATGGGGGTTGGGCCAGTTGACACTAGTTAGGGATGGGGGTTCGAGAGCGGGAAAGAGTCGACAAATGTTGCCAGAAAACTTCTCATTTCAACCTTGACATTATTTTACAATCTATGAACGTATGAAATGGAATCTAGGGCAGTTCTCTTCCTAAGGAAGCCATTTTGAGGTTTTCTACTCCCTGAAAAATTCCATGCATACCGGCCGGGTTTTAACACGTAAATTGAGAAGAAGAGACGAAGATGGTAACCACTGATCCACCATGATGGACAATAAAATTTACAGATTATTTTTTGAGGTGTAAAAAAGCAATATTTCAGTGAGAAAACATACTTTTTAAAAAAAGAATCAAAATTTAATTTTGATATTCCTATTAATGGTAGATTCTATGGACGGATTTACCATTAGAAACGTATCAGAGAATTGTATGAAAAAAGTTAACTACATTCTTTCACATTTTAAATCGACTGAATGGTGCTATGAGACAGATAGTACAATAAACGAGAGCCTCACTTGAAAGGAACACCTTGTCTTGGGACGCCTTTTTTTAACGTCGAGGTTGCATTCCCACAGGAATAATTCTTCTGGTAGAGCAATCTTTCAAACGTCCACCTGCTGCTGAAGGACAACCCATTCTTCTCTGTCACCATGTCCCTAACTGCACTCTCTTTAAAGCAATAGCAGTAATTCCAGCACATTCTTTTCGATTCTTGTGTTACCAATATTTCGCCAATCTGTCTCCCATCCCTAGATTTTAGTATGACCATTATTTTTACTGCGAATTTCATCGTTTCAATTTTTTATGTTTCATATAATAATGAATATCTATCTATCTATCTATCTATCTATCTATCTATCTATCTATCTATCTATCTATCTATCTATCTATCTATCTATCTATCTATCTATCTATCTATCTATCTATCTATCTATCTATCTATCTATCTATCTATCTATCTATCTATCTATCTATCTATCTATCTATCTGTCTATCTATCTATCTATAATGGTGTAGCCTATTGTTGAGACACAGCCTCTCCTTTGTAAGAAGTTACTAGACCAAGTTAATTTTTAGTTACCTTATTTGCTCACAGATGTCATGAGTGGTATGCGGTCAACACACCAACTCAATGATACATCTAACGACTACTAAGGTATTATGAGGACGTTAAGGTCGGCAAATTTTGCTAACAGGTATTTTTATTAAAACTCAAGGATATTTTACGAACCTGAAAGTTTTCAGCCTCTGGACTCACGGCTTAAAGTCCTTCCTGGAGGACTTGTTCCTTTGAATTTTCTGTCCTAAAAAATCCATTGATTGCGGTCAGTTTTGAACTCGCGACTCTCGGAAACAGAAGCAAGGAGCACTACCAACCACTTGTCCACCGCGGCCGAAACCGACAGTATAGTTTAACAATATTTCTGATATTAACTGAACTAAACTTGTTCATTGGATAATGACAGAAATTTAGATAAACACACTAAAATACAAAGATTCAATTATCTATGTGGCACAATTAAACGTACTTTATTGAATAAAACTAGAAAAGGAACTATTTTAAAATTTTACAAAGTATTGGCAGTTCCATCTCTTATCTATGAATGTGAAACCTGGACATTAACAAAGGCGGATATTAAACAAATAGAGGCTGAAGAAATGAAGATGTTGAGAGCAATAGCAGGATACCAAAGGACCGATAAAAAGAAAAACGAAGATATAAGAACAGAAATTCATATATTTAATCTCTATAAAAGAACAAAATTCTATCAAAATGCTTACCTTCAACATGTATTACGAATGAATTAACAGCGCATACCAAGAAAAATGAATAATTATAAACCAAAAGGGAGAATGTTGGGAATACCATTGAACAGATGGAAGGAACAATTCGACCTATAATGAGATCGGAACAGGCCATTGGACTTAATCCTTGTTGATGATGATGAACTCGATACCACATTCACTGCAGTACCTATTTCAACCAGCTCCATCCAGTTCCTCTCTGCGATATTCAGTTTAGTAAGATCCATGCAAATATTTTCTTCCCCTCATCGCTCAGGCCTTCCTAATAAATAACTTCTGCAAGGGATTTCCATAGGATAAAGTTGCAAGAGTTCTTACTGTCATCTACAGGCTATCACTGATTAGTTTAATAATGTTATGGGATATATTACTTTTGTAAGTAAATTATTATAATTATTACTATAAATCTTAATTAGTTTTAAAAGAGAGTAGTAAATGTGTAAACGAAGCTAGTATTGGTGTAACCAAAGATCAGCTGCAGGGATCTTTAATGAAATGAATCTGTGATTGCTCCGGGAATTGTATTCAAGTAAATCAATGATAAACCAATCTAGGATTGATGTCTCGGTAGGATGAAAACATTTTTCTCTTCATGATGATCTTGAATATGATTTCCGGGCCTACAGCCGAAAATCTTCAAGATCATCATAGCAAATGCGGCCGTGAAAGCCTAAGTCAATACATTTTTCGCTCTATTTATGTTAATTATATCTGTATACGACTAATATGGAAGGAAGGTTTAATTTCCCAATTATCTAAAATAACCACAACATCTAATTATAATTGCAATTGAGTTATTTCGTATATTTTCGTTTCTTATTTATTCTCGTCATATAAAATTATATAGTTTCGCGTTCTCAAGAATTTCAACTCCGTTTGTATTTTGTTTCACCTCTTCATCGTATTGTTCAAGCATAAGAAATGGAAGAGCAATAATATTTGTTACTTTCATTGCAAATATAAAACAAATTTGATGTGAAAAATTAACTGTGCTACTCACTTTAACAATATATATCACATTTCACTACTAATTCTAATTCTGATTAGGTAATTTCGGAGTACTGAAAACTCGAAATTTTGATGATGATGGAGAAGGGGGGGGTGCTGGAACAGCAGATGTTTCATGTTTGTACCACGTGCTGCGCGCATGTCCTTTGTCTCGCCCAGAGTTTCAAACTTACAAGTTATCTGTTTCCTTCCTCTCAATTCTAACTTTACACAAAACACAGGAATATTCACTAAAATAATGAGGGCATAACACTTTAAAACTGTAGAAAAATGCGAATTTCAGTCGCAACCTCACTGCTGCAAGTTTTATTAAACATGTACAGTATTTTCGATCATAAGTTTACACTATTCATTGTTGTAAAATTACATCAAGCACATTCACAAGCGTAGAATCCCGTTCTCAAATAATTTTTATTTGGTCACGTTACATTAGACCAGTGGTACTCACTAGAAATTACAAGAGAGCCAAATAAAAGAAACCATATCTGTTGACAAAGGGATATCCAAAGTTTTGTAGAATTTCAATATAAAAAAAAGTAAAGTGATCCCACAACAGGCCCCGAGGCCCTTGGGGTAGTAGGAGGTTAAGGCTCCCACTTTTTCTAGACAATCGGCACTTTATGTCAGCCGGGTTGACAGCCCTGCGTGACGGCCGCCTTTACCCCCAGAGCAAGCGTCTGGTACTCATTTCCGTTAGAGGCTGAGTCGACCCAGGGCCATAGTGCCGCCAGAGGGTTTGGGTCAGTTTAAAAACCCTGACCCCAACGGGACTTGAACCCTCGACCCTGCGGCTTGTAGCTCAGTGCCTTAACCACTACGCTACGGCGTGCCCCCAGAATTTCAATATAGATAATATTATTTTATACTTAGAATTAAAAATTTAAATGTAACGTAATGAAGGTAAATTTATTCCAAGAGCCTTAATAAATATCTTCAAGGGCCGCGTAATGAGTACCGCTGCACTAGACACTCGAGTAATTATATCCGCAATATATAATATAATATACATGGAGTATATGGGAAAAAGGGAATGAAAATCGCAAGAACGTGTGGAGAAAAATAAGGAGGAGGTACTTAGATATAAACCAACAAGATACTTTCGCCGAATATACAGGAAAACGCTCACTGTGTTTACAAAGATACCTAAAACACGTCTGGGGAAAAGAATCGTATATACTCAACATAGGATTTAAGGAGAGATCAGGGCTTGCTTGGTTTAGGCTAGGGGGCATGGAAATTTCTAAAAATTAGCGACGATCACGATATGCGAATATGTCCAATGTGCGGGAACTTTGAAGATGAGATACATATATTAGGAAAGTGTAATGATTTAGAATATTGGAGACGTCAGTTATTACCGGAAAGATTTCTAAATTCAAATCGGGAAAGATTGGCATGCTACGAGTTATTGGTAAATCCAGAAAATTGGATAAACCTCTGTAAATTTCTGGACAAAACGCGAAAAATAAGGACAACACTCATTCATGAATAAATATATGTTATCAAAATGCAATACCATTAATTATTAACAATTATATATAAATTAATTAGTGTATAATGCTATTGTGTTATTATTTAATTGTAATATTATTATTATTGTGTTTTCTTTATGTAATTGTAATGTTATTGCTGTTTTTGTTGTTTATTTTTCTTTACACTAGTACCAATTATTACTTTATTGTAACGGACTGTCAACAGCACGTACGGCTTACTGCCCGTGCGACCCATATTTGTAAATAATATTGTAAATATCTTACTTTTTGTCTAATAAAGTCCTACTACTACTACATGGAGTATGCTAATATAACCAAAGATATATTTTTTCCACTAGCAGTAGAACTAATTTATTTAACAATGCTGGAAAATTTTCCTCCCCCATCGTGTATTTACATTTTCATTAATTTGTTTCATATCATGTCATGTCGGTTAAGTTTTACATTCCACTTCCATTGCTGTCCCACACTTTAAAATATACTGGCATCATAAATTGACTCCAGAAACTATATATGATAGTCGGAGTTTTCCGATTTGTTTTGTATAATAGCCTCCTGCGTTTAAGTTAATAGCATTTACGGAGTTTTGTTGCGAAATAATGTAATTCGACACCTATAAGCGATTTTTACATTTTCATTCCGGTGAATTCTCTCCCGTAATGGTATGCTTTGCTAGTTAAACTCTATTTTTATTTAATAATTGCTGTATTAGATTTTGGTTCCGATGAAATAAAAAATTGCAGCAGCTAGAGCGAAATAGATGTACGGTATATTAAATAATATATGTGCACACACATACATTCACACACACACATACACACACACACACACACACACACACACATATATATATATATATATAAATATATTTCATGCCATGGCAGACTTAGAAGACCTGAGCCTGCCATTCGGCTAATGGTCCCTCATCCATATGTATTAATCACAGAGGTAGACAATTATCCAGCAAGTGTAGGACTGATATGAGATCAGAATGTAGGATCCCCTAGTCGTTGTAGCTGATTGTTTCAAACTGAAGCCGCTACTTATTGTAGCTGCTCAAATACCTTACGTTACTGGGTGGGCACTGGTTACATACCAGCCGAAGTTCCATGTAAAAAAATAGTAGAAGTCGTGCATCAAGGCATGATGCCTTAATCGCTCCGCTATGGCGACACACACACACACACACACACACACACACACACACACACACACACACACACACACATATACAGTATATATATATATATATATATATATAGTGGTAATTTTAGGTGTTTTGTAGAGAGGTTTGATTGTAATCTGTAAAACAAAGAATTCGAAAATATGTCCTTGATAACTCCTATAGCTTCATTCTTTCGGAATTATATAAAAAAACAAAATTGCTACAGCACATTTTCGAGTTATATGGAAGCGAAACATGGACTCTTACTTTAAGAACGGAAAAAAGTTACGGGAATCTGAGAATAAAGTTTGTAGGAACATTTTTGAACCAAAAGAGAAACTAAGAGACAAAGGAAATGGATAAATAAATTTAACTTGATCTACTTTATCTCTATGAGAAACCATAATAACAGTTCATGCTCCGTAATCTGCAATGTACAGGACATGTGACACGAGAAGCATAGGAAAACCCAAGGGAATGCTACCAAATAGATAGTACAGGAATGAGATGTGAGAATAACATTAACCATAATATGAGGGAGATAAATTATAAAGAGAAAAATCAGGAAGAAGAATAAGAAAAGATTATATTCCCTCAGCCTTGAATCTCTGGGTTACATAATGCCAGTGAGTTATTACTTCTACTATTATTATTACTATTGTTATTATTACTATTATTATAATATTATTATTATAATATTATCTATGATCTATGATAATATATCTTAAAAATGCATTTGACTCCATTTGGAAAGAAAAATTCATATTGAAACTGGCTAAATATGGAATAAGGGAAAATATGCTTAGGTGGCTTCAAGACTTCATAGGACAACGATATTGCAGAGTGAAGTATGGAGAAGAAACATCAAAATTCAAACAACTGAGAACTGGTGTCCCACAAGGAGCTGTCCTGAGCAGTACATTATTCAATCTCTTTCTCAACGACATCATATGTGCCATAAAAAACATAAGAGGAGTCAATGCTCTTATGTACGCAGATGATCTTGTCATCTGGACGTCTACAAAAAAAATCCTCAAATAGATCTGCACTAACAAATAGACTCAACGAAGCATTACATTTCATAGGACAATGGGCAGAAGAAAATGCAATGACATTCAACCTTAATAAAACGACTTACCAAGTATTTTCACTGTGTCATCAAGCCCCAAAATTGAATCTCTTACTGAACAATCAACCAATTTCACAGTCTCATGATTCTAAATACCTTGGTGTAATTTTTGATAACAAACTAACCTGGAAAAAACAAATAGACAACATAATCACAAAATCTCAAAAACGTCTTTCTGTACTTAAACGTCTAGCTGGAAGCAATTGGGGTAGTGCGACTTCAACCTTGAATATTACCTATAAAATGTACATTAAACCAATGATGGTTTACTGTTGCGAACCACTCATCACAGCTTCTTCTCAGCTGCTTATGAAACTACAGAAACTACAAAATCAAATCCTTCGGCTCATTACAGGTGCAATCAAGACGACTCCAATAGACGCGTTGCTGCTTTTTACACAGAACCTAGACATCAAATCATAAATTGAGATGGCATCCATGAACCTCTATGAAAAATTGATCAGACTCCCAGATGATAATTACTGGTCCAATTATCATAACAATGATAGAAAATTGAAAACTCAACAAGGCTTTCTGTAACATGATATAGAGCTACAAAGCATATATCACATACAAAATAACCCAGAAAAACTACCTGTACAAGATAATCCTCTAAATCTCTACATCCCTATGCACAGTCTAGACCTCTTAGAAGAAGGACTGATTAAAGCAAACACCAACCCTGAAATGCTAAAATTATGTGCCTGGAAACAATAGAAACAAAATAACCCTGTTCTAAATGGTTACATATATATATATATATATATATATATATATATATATATATATATATATACACACAGATGGCTCTAAGCTCGATCACAATGGCCCTGTGGGAGCTGGAATCCATTGCTCACTCTTCTCTCTATACACTCCACTTGGACCAAATAAAACGGCTTTTGATGGAGAAATAAAGGCAATTCATACTGCACTTTCACAAATCATATGCCGTCAACAAATCAATGACCATATCGTCATTCTGTCTGATTCCAAAGCTGCCATACAAGCAATAACATCATTCAAATCAGCTCAAAGCAAGGAAGTAGTAGATTGCAATAAACTACTCACTGACCTTTATCAAAAACATAAGACAGTAGTATTACAATGGATACCATCTCACTGCGGAATCAATGGAAATGAAATAGCCGATATGCTGGCAAAACGAGGAGCAATGTGTTTACAGCAACCTAATTTAAACACATCTTATCACTCAGCAATAAACTGTATCAAACAAATGATAAAAAAACACATTCTCAACCAATCTTCAGATCCGAATTCAAGAAAAAACAGTGGAAAAACACCATACACACTACACCAGATGCACCTCGAAAGGAAGCTGTAGCATATTTTCGACTAAACACAGGACATGATTGTCTTGCAGCTCATCTACATCGGATTGGAATCTACAGAAGTCCTCATTGCCCACTGTGCTCCACGAACACCAACATGGACAGAAACCACCTGCTACAGTGTCAGGCACTTCACTCTGCTCGCTGAAGGATAGGTACTGGGAAGCAAGAGCCAAACTTTCTGTTGCTATAATGTTATATTATTTTAATTTATTGTATATATTTTTGTTTTCTCATAATTATGGACAATGACTTCTATCAAGTTCCGTGCATTTGTATAAATAAATACATTATAATAATAATATTGTTATTATTATATTATAATATTATTATTATATTATTATTATTATTATTTCGTAGGCAGTAGTCTCCGGGTTACGTCGTTCATTATAACGTATCGGGTTCCGGTTAGATCCCCGGTCGGGACAAGTTTACAGGGTGGGATTTTTTGTTTTTTTTTTCATCTGTAAGTCAATTTAAGTCCTCGAACGCCATCAGGCCATCATAATCGCCTATATCATATTTGCATATATGTGTGTTTTAATGGAATGACGCGTCTTGTCTTAAATGTTGGTGTTGTCTTGGTGGTGGCCCTGATATTGAACTGATCGCTCATCCAGTGAGATCCTCCATGTCGCTGTGTGGTCAAAATGGAATGAATATGATCTAGAATTAATATCCTCTCATAACAAGTAGTGTCCACGGGTGATTGGTGCACAAAAAAGTAACTGAAGGGGGAGAGGTTAATCGAAGAAGAAATTATTGTTGTTGTAGCTATTAATTTATTTGTTATTTACACGCTTGAGACGTGCTTCCAAATAATATATGATTATGTAGCATAGTGTGAAATAATTTTGAAAGTGCATGCGAAGCAATTACTTCACACTTCTGTGTGGTGTTATGCTCTAATTAAGTAAATTAAACGTAAGGATAATATCAAGCTTTGTTTCTGGAATCTTACAATTAAAATTCCACACAAGTGGAAGTGTTGAACATTTAGCATTAAGTTTGTGCCTTGATTTAAATTAAATTGTTACGTTCCAGAAACACCAAGTACTTACCTCATTTACACTCTGTTTTCAAATTAAATATTTCGCATTCACCCGACGTGACACAAACTCTTGATATTTCCTAAGATCCTTGACTCAGATAGATTATGAAATACTTCTCTTCTCTTTTCTTCCATTTCCCTTCAAATCAAACAGTACCAAGTGACTGCTACCGTACAGTATCCCTGTACCATCAAAAACACATCGAGACTTTTATTTATATTTTAATGGTACCGATTAAAGCCATACATTTTAGTACGACAAAAAAATAACCGTTTTCTCTTTCACGCATATCTGTAAACTGTAATATCTAAAGCCATATCACATATACAATTTTTGGCTGTATTCAGTGGTTGTGTGTATTGTTAAGTTACTGTGGAAATTAAATGCTATAGAGACATAAAGGTAATCAAATAACTTTAGAGGATAATAAATAATAGTTTTATAAACTAAAACAACGCGCTTTATTAGAGAACCGAATTAAAAAATGAAAAAAAAAATTCCAACACGATCGGGATAATATTAAAGTGGTCAATAAAAAATCATCTCCAAACATATAGAATAAAAACTAGAGTTATCAACAAAAAGAAAATAATTTTACCATCAAAAGCGTCGGGTGCTTTTTATGATTTTTACATTTTCTTCTTAGAGGCTTTACGTTTACCAATATCTGTTTATTATCAAATATTAAATGATATAGAGCACCCTAGGATTTCGATGGTAAAATTATTTTCTTTTCGTTGATAACTCTAGTTTTATTCTGTGTGTTGGAGATAAGTTTTTTGTGGACCACTTTAATTTTATCCCAAGCGTGTTGGAAAATTAAAATTATTTTTCATTTTTAGTTTAGTATTCCAATAAAGCGTATTGTTTTAGTTTTTTAAACTATTATTTATTTTTTAGTTTTAATATTTTACAGAATAAGACAAAAATGTATATATCTTTAAATTCGATACCATTGTAGTATGAGCTAAAAGTAATACTCTTCTAAAAAAATTCCTCCCAGCCGGATTTGAACCAGCGACCTACGGATTACTGAAATTATATACCACTAGAGTTCACCGCTCTACCAACTGAGCTCTTACAACGATTGACTAAAAAGTCGACAAGTCCGCAACCTATTATACAGTTTTCATTTTTTTTCTGATGATTCTGTCCAGGATTTTAGAAATAAAATATGAAATTATTGTATTTTCACAGGTCATTTACAAGTATACAAAGTTTCAAGTCGATCCAATGTTTCTACGTGGGTGAAAATCGTGTTCAAAGAATCCGTTAAATAGATACAAAGACACTTTTTATTATTTTCTGATGATTCTGGCCAGGATTTTAGAAAATAAATATGCAATTATTGTACTGTCACGGGTCCTTTATAAGTGTACAAAGTTTCAAGTCGATCCAATAAATTTAAGTGGATGAAAATCGCGTTGAAAGATTCCGTTACATAGATATATAGATAGATAGATAGATAGATAGATACAGGTCAGGCTAATATAAAGCGTGTAAAAAGGCGAAATACTCAATGGTTTTAATATGCTGTTGGTATTTATGTTGATGACGTTGCATTGTTAAGTAATAGTTAGTATCAACAACCACAGTCCATTGACAAACACTTGGAAATTGGGATGGATGTAAACAACAATGTATCTAAATATATCATCATACGAAGAAATATGTTAAATGATATAAATGAACAATTAATGGCAAATGAACGAAATTTTGAAAAGTGGCTGAATTAAAAATATCGTATATATGAACAACACCGCTGACAAGCATGATTCTGGAATTACCTGCGAAATATGTGTAATTTAATAAATTCGATTAGCTGAGTCTAAAACTGCAATCCTTTTTTTGTAGCACATACCATTTTTTTTACAATTAGCAATTATATAAAAAGTTTTAATGTAGTTCTGTGAATAGATATTGTACCACAGATCTAAGAAATACTAAGAATTTCATTGTTGAAATGTATATATTTGATACTTATTAAACCACACAACAATACATATCATCATCATCATCAGCAGCATCAAGGATTAGACTAGCTGGTCTGTTCCGATCTCATGTTAGGATTGGTCTATCCATCTTTTACTGGGTCTTTTAACATTTCTTCGTCCTAGTGGTTTGTAATAAAGAATCTGTTTCTGAATTCTATTGTTATTCGTTCTATTGATGTGGTTCATCAATTCATCTCTGTATTGTGTAATTCTATCTAATAGTTTGAATATATTCAGTTCTCTTCGTAAATCCATTATTGTATAGCCAGCCAAACTCCTCAGAAACATCATTTCTGACCTTTCTAATCTTACCAATACATGTATTATTTTGTACCGAAATCACTTTTTCGGTACATAACAACTACGTCATCGTGCCTTCCCTCTACAGTGATGTTATAGAACAGTGCCAAATTCCTGTCTTCGTTGTCCTTTCTCCTACGTACCTCCCCCTCCTTTCCTTCTGCGCTGCGTGTGACAACGCAACTTCCCCTCGTTATCGAAAGCCTCAAATAAGCTGTGCAAGTTAGTATCAAGGTCATCATCAACTTTGGGATCGTCGTAGTCAGTTCGACTGTAGCTCAAGTGAGCTGTTTTGTTTCGTCAGTCCCGCAAGCCAGGGTAGGACAACCGGACTGTGGACCCTAGCTCTCGGCTGTACTGGAGAGTGCGTGTATGTATGCTTGAATATTATTTTTTTTCTTTTGTAAATCCATGAACATTGGAATTATTGATGACCAAGTTTGTTAATTTATATTATTTCATTCATATTGTTTTCTTTCAAATTATATAATGGTCAAGAAGATCAATTTTTGTTAAATTAATTGTATTTAAAAATCTGACTAATGATTTTCAATAAAAGTTATTTTTAGTGTTGCGAATACATAGATTATTTTACATAGATATTTTAATTATTTCATATGTTATTTTAATTATTCCATATAAAAACAGTTTGTGAAATATAAAGCATTTAGACATATTATATTTTAGGATAGAATTTTGATTTTGGCAGGGACAAAGATTGCAAGGCTAACTGTAAATCTCTGCATTTGGAGTATAGGAATGTTAGTACAGTTAGTTATAGCGGTAGGTGCAGAAGCTTAGTATATAAACCTTGCAAAATATGGGACTCGTGTCTGTTGGGTAAGTCTGCATACCATTTTCCTTAATAAAATTTGCTAGGACAATTAGAAATGGAGTCAATTATCTTATATAGTTTAATACTATATTTCAAAGTGTAAGAGTTATTAGATAATTATTCGAATGTAAATTAGGGTAGATTCGTAAACCCACATCTCCCTCTCTCGAAATTCAAGAAAGTTAGAATGTATGTTTTTTTTTAATATAAGCTTAGCTTGGTTATTTAGGGTTAGAATACTTAGGGTTATTGTAATTATTATACGCTAGAAATAAAATAGTTAAATTAAGAATCCATTTACTTATGTTCGAAAACACGTATGCCTTTATAACTAATACATCCATATACTAACGCTCGGCTAGAACCTCATGCTACCAAAAATCCATATCCCGAAGGTCCTTTAAGCCCTAAGGAAGCCAACAATTCGTAACATTAGTGAGCAGTTCGGTGGTATACATGGAATAAATAATATTTTATTATTTTTTCCGATAGGGAAACGAACCCCTGTAATTTTTTGGACCGTTAGAATGCAGTAAATATTAGTATTTTGAGATATATACATTTTGGGTTGAAATCGGCCAGTGCATTTAGTATAAAAGTTATGTAGAACATTAAGGAATTTATTAATTAATAGTAATTAAATAAACTATGGGAAGATATTCATTTTCAATTGATATTTAAATTAAACATAACTCGTAAGAGAGAGAGAGAGAGAGAGAGAAGAGAGAGAGAGAGAGGAGAGAGAGAGAGAGAGAGAGAGAGATATGGATGTGTGGGAATTTTCGATGTATATTGGTATTGGGCAACCATTTTTTTTTGTTGCTGGTAAGTGGAAAAAAATAGAGGAAACGCATAATTTTATATTATACAAAGTATAGGTTTTGAACATCCATATCTTGTAAGAATTTTATGTGCTATGGTTATCTTAAATGTTAAGTTTTTTTTATACACCAGTAATGGATGGCATGACATAGAACGCGGCAACTAATTTGTGTGGGTTTGAGGTGCACTTGATAATTATTGAAAATATTAAGCACGGAAATTAGTATTATACTATTATGAGGATGACGTGTCCACAATAACAAACGTAGATCTCGTGGCTAGTGGACGGAAGTGACGCCATGTTTGGAAAAAATATTTATTAGAATTATTATTTTCTCTATGGTGGTCATGCAGACAAACTACTCCCTCATAATGATAACGAATAATGTAATTAACTCCGTGAATAACTATTTCACATAACCCAGAATAAACAATTTGCTTACAATGTTTCGTGTTATTAACAATACGTTCCCGAGGTGTGGTCTACTCGTACAAGCCTAGCGACAGGAATTATGATAGAATAGTAAGTTTCACTTAGGATAATTGAGAGATAGGAGGTAGAAAAGTTTCTTTCGAACAGATCGTTTCTGCATACGTTGGAAAAAAATAAATAGTCATGCGCAAAGCAAACGCAGAGTTAGGAACTATGGTCACTCCTAGTCAAGTTGGCAATGCAAAATGTCAAGTCGAAATCATACCAACTTCGTTTAAATAAGTACATAATTACGGTTCGCAAATATATATATATATATATATATATATTGCCGAATAGATTTAGCGATAGGAGTCTCGGGTTCAAACCCATGGTGTGATTAGCTTTGCAAGATGGCGACTGTGAGTGACTGTTGGGTGTTTGGATGATACGTGGATCATGAAAATAGAGGTTAGTTTCACTGTCGCCGTTAACTTTATTAGTCAATAATACTTAAAAAAGGGGAGTACCTAAATTTTTTATTTTTAACAAATGCATTAAAGGTCACAAATTTAGTAAATGAGTTTTCACATATTGGGACAACCAGATGTTTGTAAATTAGGTCTTTGTCAGTTTAGAACGGTAAACTAGGAAATTGTTCTCATTTTAGCTATAACATAAATTTATTCCTAGCAGGAAGGTTAAAATATGTCGGGAGAATATTTAACTTGAAATGTGTCCGTGTGCAAGGCAATCTAGCGGTTTATCAACTTAGGTTGGGTTATTGATAATGGCCTGGAAAATTTCCACAACTTGAATGAGGGGGTTACACTTCAAATAAATCGCCCAATAAACCCTAAAACTATAAATTTTACCGTACATACAGATCAAATACCAAAATTTTAAAAAAAATTTCATCAAAAATATATAAATAAATTAAAGTAAATAAACTTTGAGTGAAGTAGGAAATCATATATATTGAAGTCTAACCCCACAAGGTCACACTTAGGACTTAATCTAACTTCGACAGATCTCAAAATAATTTTAATAACTAATTTATCTAAGGTGGGAAAATATAATTATACAACTTGGCTTCTTTTACAAATTAAATAACTAACCTAAGATATAAAAGTGGCTTATAGAACTAGATTTTCTGTTACAAAATTAATAATTAACTTAGAATATAACTTTACTTTTCAAGGGAGTTTATTTTAAAATATAACTTATAATAAAGTAGATCTAACTACAAATGGAGGGGAACTTGGTTATACTGGAATGAGCACAGTAGCAAATATAGTCCGCATAACGGTGTATTGAAAATAGTTTAGAGATCTGAAAATTTCCCACAACTCGGTGAAAATGTGTCATAACCTGTACTGATTCTCAGAGTCAACCATAGTAATTTATTTAATGTGACAAAAATCATGCAAAATAGTTGTTTATATTTAAGCTGGCAATAGAAAATTTATAAATCAAGATCAGTAAAACTCATAAATACTTTAAACAGATATAGTAACAAAAAAATGCAGTAAGCTTAATAATAAGCCTGAATAGGCCATTGTGATAGTCTCTTGAACATACACACATAATGATATAATTCTATAATTTAACGATTGTGAAGAATATGAGTAATATGTTTTCCTCCGATCGCGGTACCAACGCTATGCAGAGTAGACCATTGGTGGGGCTGCCACCTCAAAGCTTTAGGTCCAGCTTCTGGATGTACTAACCCCATCTAGAGGGTTGCAACTTCCGCCAGATCCGCCGTGATGAAGGACTCATGCGCCGAATCTGCCGTTGAGGTCTTCACCGTAACCCTGGCTAGGGGCCCTTACAGAATACTATCAGTCGGAGCCAACTGAACCCAGGTTTTTTACGAGGTTGTTACTCCTCCCCCTCCTCCTTTCTCATCAAGGCTTGGGACCGGCCATGGCGGAACAGGCTACTCTTGCCTAAACCAGGAAGTGAAGAAGAAATTAACGATCGCAATGTAATTAATTATAGGAAATACCTAAAGTATATCACAAACAATAGCCTGCCTATAATGCTTAAGGAAATACAGGAGAGCGAGAGACAAACATTTTTACACGCTTTATATTAGCTTGACCTGTATCTATCTATCTATCTATCTATCTATCTATCTATCTATCTATCTATCTATCTATCTATCTATCTATCTATCTATCTATCTATCTATCTATCTATCTATCTATCTATCTATCTATCTATCTATCTATCTATCTATCTATCTATCTATCTATCTATCTATCTATCTATCTATCTATCTATCTATCTATCTATCTATCTATCTATCTATCTATCTATCTATCTATCTATCTATCTATCTATCTATCTATCTATCTATCTATCTATCTATCTATGTAACTGAATCTTTTAACGCGTTTTTCACCCACTTAAAATAATTGGATCGACTTGAAATTTTGTATACTTGTAGAGGACCCGTGACTATACAATAATTTCATACTCATTTTCTAAAATCCTGGCCATAATCATCAGAAAATCAAAAAAAGTGCCTTTGTATTTATGTAACGGAATCTTTGAACACGATTTTCAGCCTCTTAGAGATATTGGATCGAATTGAAAATTTGTATATATAATTGTAAACATTTTGAACATGATTTTCAGCCTCTTAGAGACATTGGATCGAATTGAAAATTTGTATACTTGTAAAGGAACCGTGACACTACAATAATTTCATATTTTATTTTTAAATTCCTGGCCAGAATCATCAGAAAATTAAAAAAATTAAAACTGGTATAATATGTTACGGACTTGTCGACTTTTTAGTCGATCATTGTAAGAGCTCAGTTGGTAGAGCGGTGAACTAGGGGTATATAACTTCAGTAATCCATAGGTCGCTGGTTCGAATCCGGCTGGGGAGGACTTTTTTTTAGAAGAGTAATACTTTTAGCTCAAACTACAATAGTATGAAATTTAAAGATATTTATATTCTTATCTTATTCTATAAAATATTAAAACTAAAAAATAAAAAATAAATAATAGCTTTAAAAAACTAAAACAGCACGCTTTATTAGAAAACCGAACTCAAAAATAATTTTAATTTCAAACACGCTTGGGATAAATTTAAAGTGGTCAACAAAAAAATCATCTCCAACACATATAGAATAAAATTAGAAATATGAACAGAAAGAAAATAATTTTACCATCAAAAGCGTGGGGTGCTTTTTATGATTTTTACATGTTCTTCTTAGAGACTTTACTTTTACCAATATATGTTTATTATCAAGTATATTAATTGGTATAGAGCACCCCACGCTTTTGATGGTAAAATTATTTTTTTTTTACACGCTTTATATTAGCTTGACCTGTATCTATCTATCTATGTCACGGAATCTTTCAACGCGATTTTCACCCACTTAAAATCATCGGATCGACTTGAAACTCTGTATACTTTTAGAGGACCCGTGACAATACAATAATTTCATATTTATTTTCTAAAATCCTGGCTATAATCATCAGAAAATCAAAAAAAAGTGTTTTTGTATCAATGTAACGGAATATTTCAACGCGATTTTCACCCACTTAGAAACATTGGATTGACTTGTAACTTTGTATACTTGTAGAGGGCCCGTGACAATAGAATAATTTCATATTTATTTTCTAAAATCCTGGCCATAATCATCAGAAAATCAAAAAACGTGTTTTTTTATCAATGTAACGGAATCTTTCAACGCGATTTTCACCCACGTAGAAACATTGGATCGACTTGAAACTTTGTATACGTGTAGAGGACCCGTGACAATACAATAATTTCATATTTTGTTTCTAAAATCCTGACCAGAATCATCCGAAAAAAAATGAAAACTGGTATAATAGGTTGCGGACTTGTCGAGTTTTCAGTCAATCGTTGTAAGAGCTCAGTTGATAGAGCAGTGAACTCTTAGTGGTATATAATTTCAGTAATCTATACGTAGCTGGTTCAAATCCGGCTGAAAGGGTTTTTTTAATAGAAGAGTATTACTTTTAGCTCATACTACAATAGTATCAATATAAAGATATTTACATTTTTATCTTATTCTGTAAAATATTAAAACTAAAAAATGAAAAATAAATAATAGTTTTAAAAACCTAAAAGAACACGCTTTATTAGAAAACTAAAAAATGAAAAATAATTTTAATCTCCAATACGCTTGGGACAAAATAAAGTGGCCAACAAAAAAATCATCTCCAACACATATAGAATAAAATTATGGTTGGTTGGTATCTAATGTCGAGCACTTGATAATGAAATCATTCGCTCTCTTGCACTCCAATATTTTAGCAGAAAGGCTGGTCTCTTCTACAAAGGCTGGACAACGGAGGAGATGGTTTCTTTCCATATCTTCATTTAAATTGCAAAAAGGGCATTTAGGTGAATCTGTTATGCCAATTCTGTGTAGGTGTTTATTCAAGCAGTCATGTCCCGTTAGCAGTCTGAATGTTGCTACTGCAGATTTTCTTTGTAATGTAGTAAGTCATAAGCTTGTAGATTCTCCCATTCCTTTCCAGATGTTTTGGTGGTGTATTCTTCTCTAAGTTTATTGATGTATTTATTTGAGATAATTCTTTTGATAGAGTGAAAGGAAACTGGAGCAGAAGTTGGGTTTGAAACAATTTTGCTACCCTTCTTGGCTAGAAAATCGGCTATTTCATTGCCTGTCACTCCACAATGGGCCGGAATCCATTGAAGTACAATTTTGTTATGTAGGCGGGATAAATGTTTTATCATTTTGTGACACTCGATAATGTCGATGCTTTTGGGTGTTGTGTCTCGTGTTATAGCAAGAATGGCTGCTTTGGAGTCACATAGAATTACAACTTTTGTAAATTTTTGGATGTGATATAAAAGATTTTGTAAACTTAAGAAAATTGCTAGAATTTCGCCATCAAAGTTTGTTGAATTTGTGTTTAGTTTACGATAAAAGGAAAAAAGTGGACATACTGCACCAGCACAAGTGCCACCGTCATTTGGTAGGCTGGAGCCATCTGTAAAATTATAGTTATCAACAAAAAGAAAATAATTTTACCATCAAAAGCGTGGGGTGCTCTATATGAATTAATATATTTGATAATAAACAGATATTGGTAAAAGTAAGCTCTCTAAGAAGAAAATGTAAAAATCATAAAAATCACCCCACGCTTTTGATGGTAAAATTATTTTCTTTTTGTTGATAACTATAATTTTATTCTATATATGTTGGAGATGATTTTTTTGTTGACCAATTTATTTTATCCCAAGCGTATTGGAAATTAAAATTATTTTTCATTTTTTTAGTTTTCTAATAAAGCGTGTTCTTTTAGTTTTTTAAAACTATTATTTATTGTTGATAATTCTAGTTCTTTTCTATATGTGTTGGAGATGATTTTTTTGTTGACCACTTTAAATTTATCCCAAGCGTGTTGGAAATTAAAATTATTTTTCATTTTTGAGTTTGGTTTTCTAATAAAGCGTGCTGTTTTAGTTTTTACACGCTTTATATTAGCTTGGCCTGTACCTATCTATCTATCTATGTAACGGAATCTTTCAACGCGATTTTCACCCACTTAAAATCATTGCATCGACTTGAAACTTTTGTATACTTGTAAAGCACCCATGACAATATAATAATTTCATATTTATTTTCTAAAGTCCTGGACAGAATCATCAGAAAATAAAAAAAAAGTGTCTTTGTATCTATGTAACGGAATTTTTAACACGATTTTCACCCATTTAGAAACATTGGATCGACTTGAAACTTTGTGTACTTGTAAAGGAGCCGTGACAATAACATAATTTCATATTTTGTTTCTAAAATCCTGGCCAGAATCATCAGAAAACAAAAAAAAAAAAGTGAAAGCTGGTATAATAGGTTGCGGACTAGTCGACTTTTTAGTCAATGGTTGTAAGAGCTCAGACGGTAAAGCGGTGAACTCTAGTGGTATATAATTTCAGTGATCCATAGGTCGCTGGTTCAAATCCGGCTGGGAGGACTTTTTTCAGAAGAATATTACTTTTAGCTCATACTACAATAGTGTCGAATTTAAAGATATTTACATTTTTATCTTATTCTGTAAAATATTGAAACTAAAAAATAAAAAATAAATATTAGTTTTAAAAAACTAAAACAACACGCTTTATTAGAAAGCCGAACTAAAAAAATGAAAAATAATTTTAATTTCCAACAGGCTTGGGATAAAATTAAAGTGGTCAACTAAAAAATAATCTCAAACACATATGGAATAAAACTAGAGTTATCAACAAAAAGAAAATAATTTTACCATCAAAAGCGTGGGGTGCTTTTTATGATTTGTACGTTTTCTTCTTAGAGACTTTACTTTTACCAATATCTGTTTATTATCAAATATATGAATTGATATAGAGCATCCCACGCTTTTGATGGTAAAATTATTTTCTATTTGTTGATAACTCTAGTTTTATTCCATAATAATAATAATAATAACAATAATAATAATAATAATAATAATAATAATAGCAGCTTTATTTTACCTGGCAGAGTTAAGGCCTTAAGGCTTTGTCTACCACTCAACCAGGTTTAAAAAAATACAAACAATAAAATAGTCTCAAATCTAAATTACAATATATATATAAACAATTACAAGTTATGAATACAATATAATTAATATTTATAATGTATTTTTATTTACTCTAAATTTAACGAATTAAATATATAATATGTACAATATATATAAAAAACGAGGAAAAGATTAATGACATAGTATAAAATTAAATAAATAGAGAAAAATTAATTATTAGACAACAGGTAACTGTATAAGCGTGACTTAAAGGTACCAAGTGTGCGGCAACCCCTGATATCTTGAGGAAGGAGATTCCAGGAGCGGGCAGAGGCTATTGTGAAGGAAGTAGAATAGGAGGAAGTGCTATGAAGAGGAATTGTTAGCAGACTGCTATCTTGTGATCTAGTGTCAATATTGTGGTAAGAGGATAACTTCTCAAATCTGGACGCCAGGTAAGTAGGGATGTAGGAATTCAGAAGCTTGAAAAGTAGTGAAAGAGAGTGCAATTTACGTCTGTCAGTAAGACGGAGCCAAGAGAGGTTATTAAAGTGTTCGGAAATATGGTCATAACGGCGGATATTGAAAATGAATCGAACGAAAGCATTATGAACACGCTGCAGTCTCTGCGACAAGTCATAGTTTAGATCATTATATATAATGTCACAATAATCGAAGTGTGGTAATACAAGATTCTGCACAAGGATTTGTTTTAACGAAACTGGGAGAAAATTCTTTAAACGTCTAAGATAATGTAAGATGGAGAAAGTCTTTTTACATATGTGTTTCACTTGTGTTTGCCAGGTTAAATTTGCGTCTAGATGTAGTCCAAGATCTATTACTGAAGAAGAATAAGGGATAATTATATTATTTATAGTAATGTTTGGAAGTGTAGATATGTCAAAGGTTGTAAGCAGTCTTTGTTGTCCCATTAGAATTACTTGTGACTTGTTAGGATTTAGATTTTGACCGATACCATATGTGTTTGAGATGATTTTTTTGTTGACCACTTTAATTTTATCCCAAGCGTGTTGGAAATTAAAATTATTTTTCATTTTTTTAGTTCGGCTTTCTAATAAGGTGTGTTGTTTTAGTTTTTTAAAACTATTATTTATTTAAAACTATTATTTATTTTAAACATTGGAAAACTTAAATATTCTTTTATATAAGTGCGGCGAATTAGAATGTTGGAGACGTCAGTTATTACCGAAAGATTTCTAAATTCAAATCGGGCATGATACGAGTTAATGGCAAATCCAGAAAATTGGATAAACATGGGTAGATGTCCGGACAAAACGCGGAAAATAAGAACAACACTCATTCAAGAATAAATGCATGTATCAAAATTCAATACCACTAATTCTTAATAATTATACATAACTTAATTAATGTATAATGTTAATGTGTTATTATGTAATTGTAACATTATTGTGTTTTCTTTATGTAATTGCAGTATTATTGCTTTCTTTTTACACGCTTTATATTAGCGTTACCTGTATCTATGTAACGGAATTTTTCAACGCGATTTTCACCCACATAAAATCATTGGAACGACTTGAAACTTTGTATACTTGTAACAGACCCGTGACAATACAATAATTTCATATTTTGTTTCTAAAATCATGGCCAGATTCATCACAAAAAAAAAAATGAAAAGTGATATAATAGGTTGCGGACTTGTCGACTTTTTAGTCAATCATTGTAAGAGCTCAGTTGGTAGCGCGGTGAACTCTAGTGGTATATAATTTCAGTAATCCGTAGGTCGCTGGTTTATATCCGGCTGGGAGATTTCTTTTTTAGAAGAGTATTACTATTAGCTCATACTACAATAATATCGAATTTAAAGATATTTACATTTTTATCTTATTCTGTAAAATATAAAAACTAAAAAATTAAAAATAAATAATGGTTTTAAAAAACTAAAACAACACGCTTTATTAGAAAACCGAAGTAAAAAAATTAAAAATAATTTTAATTTCCAACACGCTTCGGATAAATAATTTTACCATCAAAAGCGTGGGGTGCTTTTTATGAGTTTTACATTTTCTTCTTAGAGACTTTACTTTTACAAATATCTGTTTATTGTCAAATATATTAATTGATAAAGAGCACCCCACGCTTTTGATGGTAAAATTATTTATTCAAAGCGTGTTGGAAATTAAAATTATTTTTCATTTTAGTAGTTCGGTTTTCTAATAAAGCGTGATGTTTTACTTTTTTAAAACTATTATTCATTTGTTTTTCTTTATACTATTACCAATTATTACTGTATTGTAACGGACTGTCAACAGCACGTACGGCTTACTGCCCGTGCGACCCAAACTTGTATTTTTTTTTGTATTTAAGCGTATATTTTCCCTTTACAGAGATTTAGGCGCTCTCCCCCTACAGGGAAGTATTTGAACCATACTAATTTAGTTACACTTGTTTTCGTATAGATGTCATTTTGAGTGGTCCGTGGTCTGCGTTCCGCCTCATACTGACATCTAGGAAACCAAGGTAGTACTAGGACGGGAAAATTCGGTAAATGTTGCTTAGAGGCCTTTCATTCAGGCTTAAGGATTTTTTACGAGCCTGAAAATCTTCAGACTCGGGACCCACGGCTTAAAGTCCCTCCCGGAGGACTTGCTCCTTGGATTTTTCCGTCCTAAAAAATCCATCGACCCCGGCCGGGTTTGAACCCGCGACCCTCGGTACCAGAGGCAAGGACCATAATCACTAGTCCACCGACATGTAAATAATATTGTAAATTGATTCATTGAAAGATAAATTATATTTGAAGAGAAAAATTTTCGCCTAGACCGAGACTCGAACCCGGGACCTTTGGCTTGCCGGGCCAAATGCTCTACCAACTGAGCTACCGAGGCGAGTTACGATCTAGACGCACATTTTTCTCTTATATACGTTGTAATTCCCTATCATCAAATGCTTTTGAAACCATTGTTTCTATCTTTGCAAATGGCGGCTTCTTTGTTAAGAAGACATTTATTGGGAATTTAACATTACTTTATAAAGCTAGTAAGGCATCAATAGAAGCCTTACTAGCTTTATAAAGTAATGCTAAATTCCCAATAAATGTCTTCTTAACAAAGAAGCCGCCATTTGCAAAGATAGAAACAATGGTTTCAAAAGCATTTGGTGATAGGGAATTACAACGTATATAAGAGAAAAATGTGCGTCTAGATCGTAACTCGCCTCGGTAGCTTAGTTGGTAGAGCATTTGGCCCGGCAAGCCAAAGGTCCCGGGTTCGAGTCTCGGTCTAGGCGAAAATTTTTCTCTTCAAATATAATATTGTAAATATCTTACTTTTAGTCTAATAAATTCCTATTATTACTACTAGTTTTTCATTTCAAATATTTTGAATTAAAATATTTTATTTATTGAAAAATAACATTTCTTAGCATTTTGTACTCTTTTATTTATTTCTTCCTGGATATTGTTATGTTTATTTAGTCCTATTAAACATGAGTCCATAAATGAATCGGTTACGAAGTAATGCCAATTTTTTCTGTTTGGCACTCGCTGGTAGTAAGTGCCAATTCTAATAAAACGATCACAGGGTTATTCAATTGAGAAATGTTAAAACTACATCCAGATTACCTTAACCCTAAATTGGTGAAACAATAATTTCTCCTGCCTGTTATTTAAATATTCCGGACCGCAAAGAAAACAACATTATGTAAAACTCTAAGTTATTATTGGACACCATCCAATACCCGGCCTGCGCGGCTACACCTAATTTAATTAAATGTGTTTTGATGTTTAGTTAAATACGTTAAAAGAAAAAATAATTATACATTTTTATCGTAATTATCAGTTAGCGGTTTTTTGGTCGGGTTAGAGGTAAATTGGCTGGTTCACGGGTAATTCGATCGCTTTAGAGGTAGATCGATTTACTGGTAGTTTCTCGTTTTAGAGGTAGTTTAATCAGTTTACTGGTAATTTTGGTCTATAAAGAGAAGGTTTGATTAGCTGCTGGTGATTTGGTCGTTATAGAAGTAATTTCATCAGTTTTGGGGTAGTTTGGTCGGATCGGTTCGACTTTTTAGATTATGTTTCTGGGTTGGGTTAGGTTAGGTATCGGTTAGGTAAGATATCGGTGAGTTTAGGTCAGGTCTGGTCAGGTCTGGTTAGGCTAGATTAGGTTCGGTTAGATTCGATTAGGTTAGGTTAGGATAGGGTACGATAGATTAGGTTAGGTTTAGTTAGGTTCAGTTAGGTTAGGTTATATCAGTATTAGGTTCAGTTAGGTTAGGTTATGTCAGTATTAGGTTCCGGGTTAAGATGATCTTATGTCCGGGTTAGGTCCGGCTTTGAGTACGGGTATGGGTTATGGTTCGGATTCGGGTTCAGTTTGGATTCAGTTTGAATTCGATTTGGGTTCCAATTTTGTGTTTTACTTTTCTTTCAGTTTTGGTTTCGGGTTTTGGTTTTTTGTTCTCGGTTCGGGTTTTGATTCAGGTTAGGTTCAGGTTAGGTTCAGGTTAGGTTAAGATAGACTCGATTAAGTTAGGCACGGTTGATTTAAGCTCGGTTGGATTATGTTCTGGTTATGTTCGTGTTGGATTCAGTTTAGGTTCAGTTTTATGTCAATGTAGGTTTAATGTACATTCAGTTTAAGTTCAGTTTAAGATCAGTTTAGGTTCTATTTTAATTCGGTTTAGGTTCGTTTTAGTGTAGGTTAGGTTCAATTTAGATTGATGCTAGGTTAAGATTAGGTTCAAGTTAGGTTCAATAGAGGTTAAGATCAGGTTCATGTTAGGTTCAGTTTAGGTTAAGGTTAGGTTCAGGTTAGGTTCAGTTTAGGTTAAGGTAAGGTTCAGGTTAGGTTCAAGTTATGATCAGGTTAGGTTGAGGTTAAAGTTAGATTGAGGTTAGGTTATGGTTAGGTTTAGGTTAATGTTAGATTCAGGTTAGGTCAGGATAGGTTCAGGTTAGGTTCCGGTTAGGTTCATGTTAGGTCAGGTTAGATTCAAGTTAGGTTCATATTAGGTACAATTTAGGTTGATGTTAGGTTGAGGTTAGGTTCAAGTTAGGTTCAGGTTTTGTACAGGTTAGGTTCAATTTAGATTGAGGTTAAGTTCAAGTTAGGTTAAGTTTTGTTTCAGTTTAGGTTAAGGTTAGGTTCAAGTTAGGTTCAGGTTAGAACTGGTTAGATTTAGGTTAGGTTCAGATTAGATTCAGGTTGGATTCAAGTTAGGTTCATGTTAGGTTTAGATTATGTTAGGTTAGCTTCAGTTATGTTCGGTTAGGTTAGGTTATGTTGGGTTACGTTTGGTTCGGTCAGTATATGTCATGTTCAGTAAGGTTGTGTCAGTATAGGTTAGTATAGTACAGGTCAGTATAGTAAAGGTGAGATCAGGTCAGTATAGTAAAGGTGAGATCAGGTCAGGTCATTTAAGCGTTCAAGAAATTACTTTTTTCAAGTTTTCACTCCAAAGAGCGTTTTTTAAAGATGTAGGAGTTGAGTAACACAACTTTCCTATAGCCTATATTCATCCTGGGAATCTCCTGAACATTTTGCAAAGAAGCCCCATCAAAATCGGATAAACGGTATGGCAGCGCATGAAATACAAACAAATAAGAATTAATTTTTATATATTATATATATATTATGTGTGTCTGTTTGTGTGTGTGTGTGTGTGTGTCCTGCCCTTGGCCTACCAGCCGCCGGCTGCTGGCCTTACATCCACATGTGTTAATCAGAGAGGTAGACGATCATCCAGCCAGTGTAAGTGTGACATGGTGGTCACAACGACGGGTCCCCTGCCGTTATAGCTGGTTTTCTCAATCTGGAACCACTACTTATTGTAGCTACCTTAAATGTCTCATGATGCTGGGTGGGCACCGCATCGGTCGTATACAGGCCGAAATTCCATGAGAAAATATCTTCCCCCATGGAGACCCGAACCAGCGGAAGTCACGAAATATTTATCAAATGTGAGATCTGAATTCCGATCTTATTTCCGGGCTATTTCTAAGCCCGCTGTATAGTTATAAATAGCATATATTTACTGTTACATCTCTTTGGACTTTGGAAAAATAAATAACATATGATTGTATGAGAAATAACTAAATAATTATACAGATTCATTATAGAGCATTTAATATTTTTTTTACAGCAACATAACTGAACTTTTTCTTTTCTGGTAATTTTTGAAGTTTTCTTTTGAAATTGCTTGCTGTACTGTATCGATCGGATATTGTTCAATCGATATCCTTGTCAAATAAGTTAATTTGTGGAGATATCTCTCATTACGAATTTTAATTTAAAAAGTATAACAATATTTGTGTTGGAAACACTGACAGGAAGAAACAATTTTATCAACAGGAAGAGAGAGTTTTATCGGTCTATGAGATAAAGAGACAAATTAGATCGCCAATAAAAATGCAGCACACAAAATATAACTTAGTGGGTCAAAATTGAGATTTGGTGATATGAAACTATCATAGATTAGAAGAATAAGATATCATCAACATAGTGTAGGCTCTACTCCAGGATTAATAAGGTGAAGTATTTGCTATCTCTTACACACCAGGAGCTCAGTGTGTTGTTGAGATTAACTGTATTATGATCAAACAGCAATGAGGGAAAGTCTGGTCTGTTTAGATAATAATTACATAATGTGTGCATCGCTTGCTGCATTGATCTACGACATTCTGTCTGTAATTACTATTTGCTGATCTGTAAGTTCCTCATCCTCGCTCCCTCTCAAACATACATGTTACACATATTTACAATCAAATGATGAAAAGCAGCAGTAATAATAATGATAATAATAATGATAATAATAATGATAATAATAATAATAATAATAATTATTATTATTATTATTATTATTACTTACTCACTGGCACCATCGAACACGTAGGTTCATGACCGTGCGGACATAAGCTCTTCATACATCCCTATCCTGAACTAATGCTTTCCAATCATTCCCTGTATAATCTACTTCCCTCAAATCGTAGTTAATGTTGTTCTCCCACCTCATTCTTGATCTACCAACTGGGCGTTTTCCCTCTAGCTTTCCTACAAGAAGCCTCCATGCACTTCTTTCATTCCCCATAAGCGCAACATGTCCTGCCCATCGCAGTCTACGAGATTTAACTGTTATTATATCTGGCTTCCTATAAAGACCATGTAGTTCATTGTTATGTAATGTTCTCCATTCACCTGTCCGTTCATCTCTCTTTGATCCAAAAACTTTCCTAAGAACTTTATTCTCAAAAACTAGTAATATTTCCTCCCCTTAAATAATAATAATAATAATTATTATTTTTTATCATTATTATTATTATTATTATTATTATTATTATTATTATTTATTTATTTATTTGTTTATTTATATATATACGGTTTACAATGTAAAAAAATCTTCCTGCGTCCAAAGAGTTTTAAATGATTACCTTCTTTATCCATTTTTCTGTATCTTCCCGTTCCAAATCTTCCAGACTTTTCTCCCTCATACATGTTCTTACATCATATATAATATACATACAATATTGAAAACTCTTGCACTTCCCCATGACCGCAGTTTATCAATTTAATAATAGGAAGGGAGAATTGTAGCCCCTCATGGAATTTCTGAGCTCAACCCAAATAAAAATGGCGATATGAGTCATCTGTGAATGCTTGATGTGTGTCGAAATAAGGAACACCATTTATTTATAAACAGGTTTACAATGTAATAAAACACCTTCCTGTGTCCAAAGCGTTTTAAATGATTATCTTGTCTCCATTCTTTTCTATCTATTATATTGTCATTTAAAGACGAGCATAGTTCTACTTTTTGTTATATTTGAAAAACTTGCTATAAATTAACAATTAATTTAACGTTGTACGCATAACGGAAGAAAGTAATCATTGATTTATAAGATATTTTTATTGACGTCTGTGAATTTAATCATAGAATATTTCTGAGCAATTAATAAAGTTGGTACTTCCTTCATATTTCTTAACATCGATGACAATATACTGATGTTTGTATGTTACCGGTTCCTGCATCACCCACACTTTAATCAAGGGAGCAAGAATTCACGGTTTTTAGCCGTCGCACGTGGACTTAGGTTGGCTAAAGCCGACTCCACTACAAAAAAGTTGTCGTTACACATTTTATATAAGATTAAGAGCAAGAAATATAATACAAAGTAATTTTGGGTGTAATCTCCTAACTTCATGATATCCAGATTTAATTGTAAACATGTTACATGAAAAATGTTATTCTACCTATTAATCTTAGAGGTATTTTTCTTTAAAAAAATTATAGCCAAACGCATTTATATTAGACGATAATTGTCCTTGGCTGTGTCACATTTATTAAATTCATTTCTTTTCTGTTAAATTTTACCTACTTTTTTTTTCATCTGTGCTGTGATAAATATTTATAATCATAATTACAAATAAATAAACGTTATCTCAGTCAGAACATAAATTTATTAAGTCAACGTTTCAATCTCCTCTTGTGAGATCATTTATAAATTTATAAACAACCATGTCTTGAAAATGATCTCACATGAGGAAATTCAAACGTTTACTTAATAAATTTATATTTTGACTGAGATAAACTCATTTCTTTGTAATTATGATTAATAATTACTCTCAGTGAAAAATAGTAATAAATATTTATATTATTTGGTGACTCCATCCGTTTCATTTTGTGTAGACCAGACCACACTATGGATGTTTTCGAATCTCAGCTCTGATAGATATTTTTATTATCAGATGACTTCATCCGTTTTATTTGGGTAGACAATATCATTTTATTAATATTTTACAATATGAACTCTGGTAGATGTAAAATCATCCGATCGCTTCATCAATTTTATTTTGGGTAGACAAGACCATGTTTTGAATGATTTCCAGTCTGTGCTGTGATGGATATTTATATTATGCTGTAAGTTCATCCGTTTTATTTTTTATACAAGTCCATGCTTTGAAAGTTATCCTGAGTAATTTTGTTAAAATATTATGATTCTCTTCTTTCCGATTATATTTCGGCACCCTAACAAACTACATTATAAAACCAATCTTAAATAAAAAAACTAAAAGAACACGCTTTATTAGAAAACTAAAAAATGAAAAACAATTTTAATTTCCAATACGCTTGGGATGAAATAAAGTGGTCAACAAAAAAATCATCTCCAACACATATAGAATAAAATTAGAGTTATCAACAAAAAGAAAATAATTTTACCATCAAAAGCGTGGGGTGCTCTATATCAATTAACATATTTGATAATAAACAGATATTGGTAAAAGTAAGCTCTCTAAGAAGAAAATGTAAAAATCATGAAAAGCACCCCACGTTTTGATGGTAAAATTATTTTCTTTTTGTTGATAACTCTAATTTTATTCTATATATGTTGGAGATGATTTTTTCGTTGACCACTTTATTTCATCTCAAGCGTATTGGAAATTAAATTTATTTTTCATTTTTTAGTTTTCTAATAAAGCTTGTTCTTTTAGTTTTTTAAAACTATTATTTATTTTTTATTTTTTAGTTTTAATATTTTACAGAATAAGATAAAAATGTAAATATCTTTAAATTCGATACTATTTTAGTATGAGCTAAAAGTAATACTCTTCTGTAAAAAAAACCCTCCCAGCCGGATTTGAACCAGCGACGTATGGATTACTGAAATTATATACCACTAAGAGTTCACTGCTCTACCAACTGAGCTCTAACAACGAATGACTAGAAACTCGACAAGTCCGCATCCTATTATACCAGTTTTCATTTTTTTGATTTTCGGATGATTCTGGCCAGGATTTTAGAAACAAAATATGACATTATTGTATTGTCACGGGTCCTATACACGTATACAAAGTTTCAAGTCCATCCAATGTTTCTAAGTGGGTGAAAATTGCGTTGAAAGATTCCTTACATTGATACAAAAACACTTTTTTTGATTTTCTGATGATTATGGCCAGGATTTTAGAAAATAAATATGAAATTATTGTATTGTCACGGGTCCTCTACAAGTACACAAAGTTTCAAGTTGATCCAATGATTTTAAGTGGGTGAAAATCGCGTTGAAAGATTCCGTTACATAGATAGATACAGGCCAAGCTAATATAAAGCGTGTAAAAACATATATAACTTCATATTGTGTATTAATACATCTAGGCTACTTAATTGTAAGATAAATAGTTATCTTGATATAATTGGTAGTTGGGTATTTTATTAAGCATAGCCACAACATTACTTTCTATGTTTTAGAAATAATAGTAATTTGACGTGTGTTTATATTGCATAAAATGGGATCTGTGCAACGCGAAAACGGAAGGCTATTTTTATACAATTCATAAAAAAAATTATAAATAGCGGAAAGGTATATAGATCTATATTTATTAACAACAGCAGTCTTTTTTTTTATTACCGGAAAGATTTCTAAATTCAAATCGGGAAAGATTGGCATGCTACGAGTTATTGGTAAGTCCAGAAAATTGCATAAACTTGGGTAAATTTCTGGACAAAACGCGGAAAATAAGAACAACACTCATTCATGAATAAATATATGTTATCAAAATGCAGTACCATGAATTCTTAATAATTATATATATATATATATATACATATATATATTAATTAGTGTATAATGCTATTGGGTTATTATTTAATTGTAATATTATTGTGTTTTCTTTATGTAATTGTAATGTTATTGTTTTTTAGTGTATAATGCTATTGTGTTATTATTTAATTGTAATATTATAGTGTTTTCTTTATGTAATTGTAATGTTATTGTTTTTTTAGTGTATAATGCTATTGTGTTATTATTTAATTGTAATATTATTGTGTTTTCTTTATGTAATTGTAATGCTATTGCTTTTTTTTGTCGTTTATTTTTCTTTACACTAGTACCAATTATTACTTTATTGTAACGGACTGTAAACAGCACGTACGGCTTACTGCCCGTGCGACCCATAGTTGTATATAATATTGTAAGTATCTTACTTTTTGTCTAATAAAGTCCTACTACTACTACTACTATTATTTCACCGGGACCAATAAATTTGTTCGCATTGGACAGATTTCCGCATTATTCGCGTTCCAGATTAAACGAGTTAATTAAATTTTTTATTGTAGTTCGTTTTAATTAATGTAGATTTATCATTCATCTCTTTGAAAAAAATATATTTTTCGTATTTACAACATGAAATTATAGGATTAGGTAACTTGTAAGTCCGTCACCTCAACTGATAAAGGTATTAATAATAATACGAAGGAGCGCACATAAATATACGTTAGTTTATATCTCTCCTGTATGCTAGATACGATTTTGTTCTCTTTAAACAGACATTGAAATGATATATTTCACACGGTCTATCACAGAGCTTACACACGCAGTCCATTGACGGATCATGATAGTTTGAAATTCTGCAGAGTTTAAAATCGTCCGGAATTTATTTTCTCTTCTTTAGTGTTATTTCCTTCAATGTGGTTTCCTATTTAGTAGCTGGTAGCAGGAATTTTGTGCGCAGATAAATGTATTAATTCAGTGTACGCCTTTCAGGAGAATCCCATCATCAGTAGTAAGTGGTTTAATGTTACTGACAATATATTGTTATAAACCAATGTTCTGATGAAAATGGGACTATTCCCGAAAGACCTGCGGTGAATTAACATTTTTATCAGTTGAGAAGACGGAATTAAATTATTATTATTTTAATTATACTCCATAAATTATAATTTTAATTTTTTTCACAACACATAATAACTTTGTCAACTTTTAATTCTTATATTGTGATTCAACGTAATTTTACCATGAATTGAATTTGTGTTGAAAATATGAAATATAACACAAATATATTATTATTATTAATATTATTATTATTATTATTATTATTATTATTATATTGTTGGAATATTTTGCAATGTACGAAAGTGCGGTATGGACAATCAATAAGTACTACAAGAATAGACTAATAGCTCTGGAAATTTAGATTTACGCAGAAGTGCCAGAAAGTCAAAATTACAACATGTCACAAATAAGGAAATTAGAAACATAATGAAAGCAGAATAAAGCATGATTGAAAGAATTGAGGAGAAGAAATTATAATGGTTAGGACATATATTGATAATGGAAGATGAGCGATGGCCGAAACAACTATATAAATGGCAACCGACCAGAAAGAAGAAAAAAGAGACACCAAAGTTAACTGGAAGGAAAGCATGAGGATAGAAATGCAAACAAGAGGACTAAGCGTTGGAGATGCCGAAGATCGTAGGCTTTGGAGGTCAGTCTGTCCTTTATTCAATAATGAAATAAAAAAAGTCCTTAATATGTCAGTCTTTCGAGAGATAAAAAGGTAATGAAATGATGAGTTAGGGATGCATTAATGTTTAAATTAATGAATAGGGGGTTGTATTTAAATATTATAAAAGAGCCGAACTTACTAATAGTAAACTAACAACTTTTGTAAGGGACAACAGTGTATCATATTTCTTAAAACTATTTAGAAGTAAATTTGTAAACTACCGTCAAAATAAAATAGAAAAACGCCTGCATTATATAACGATTTAATTATGCACGTGTCCTTAACATTCTGGGTAACAAAGATTTAAAGATATTTCACTCTTACAATAAGTTTGTTAAGTGAGTATTGTGTCACGACCCTAACTGGAACATCGCTTCTCGACTGTTTTAACGTTCTTGTCACAAGTTGAAGTCTCAAGATTGATGAGTTCACGCATTACAGACTTCCACTCAATGTGCAGCTTCCACCCTATTCTTCAGTTTATGCTCTTCCGACCTTTTCACGTTTTCTTTGTCTTTGTTCTTCATATCTATATTCGACAAAAACATGATGTTATTCACAACACTTAAGAAACTTCACAATTCGTCAATCTATCAGTTAGAGAAGAATTAGCCTAAATCAAGAATTGTTTTTATAAGAGTGAACCACATCCACCTATATAACATAAAGCTTGCAGGTGGCTTTTGAAAACTTTCGATGTCAATTTTGAGGAGAGACAGAAGTAGCTAATTCGATTGATTTCTTATTGCAAAATGCAAGTAGTTTCACAGTATTTTCACTAGACTCAATATCATAGAAAAATTATTAATTTTACATTGAATCGTTTCTGAGATAAATTTGACGCGTTTTGTAAAATATGTCTTTAAAAAAATCGTTCTACAATATATTTTTTTCGATTTTTCTATCGAGTGTTCACTTTCTCAAAAAGATACAGCATGAGAATGATTTGTAACAATAATTTTTAGACTAGCTATATGCAAGCAAATTGTGAAACGACTTAATTCTAAAACGTTTATAAAAACATCCATAAATAAGCCCTAAATCAAATTACCCGCAGATTACTTTCTTCTTTAGTTCTAGAGTTATGTGATTATTTCAGATGAACATGCGAAGAGAATGAATGGAGACAGATTGACAGTTAAGAGTTTGGAGTGGAATTTAAATCGGAGGAAAAGAAGAGGGAGACTTAAGTAGGCATTGATACATGGAATTATGCATTTGATGAAGGACAGGGAAGTGCAGGATGGTGACTGGAAGGATGGAGATGAATCGAGGAAGAAAACCAAAACATGATATTGGGCACAGGAAAATTGCGTATACATTTAATACCTGTAAAATAAAATAAATTAATTAAAGTGTATAATTACTGTATTTTGACAATTGTTCTAAAAATTTCCTTGTACAGTGTCTATATACGGAAATGCAATACCATTAATTCTTAATAATTCCACATAATTAATGTATAATGTTATTGTATTATTATGTAATTGTAATATTATTGTTTTCTTTATTATTTTTCTTTATACTATACCAAATATTACTTTATTGTAACGGACTATCAACAGCACGTACAGCTTATTGCCCGTGCGACCCATATTTGTAAATAACATTGTATACCGATATACAGTATATTACATGTAGTCTAATAATGCCCTGTTACTACTACTAATAATAATAATAATTTTATTTCATATTATAAAATACTAATAATAATAATAATAATAACAATAATAATGATAATAATAATAATAATAATAATAATAATAATAATAATAATAATGAAGAAGCACAATTAGACAAGCATTATACGTTGGTAATGGAGAAGGCAAATAAATTAAAATATCAATATTCCCTTTTTCAGTTAAGATTTCTTTTCAATTTTAAACTGAGGCATGTTGGATGAAAATGCACTAGTTACTAAATCACTATACATGCTTTTATAGATCACATTCGTAATTTAAGGTCTTTTTTGTTTTGTTCTGTGGTTTGTATGTCAATATTTGTTATCAAACACGAACCGGATGATCATAAACACTATAACGTTTTAAAAATGGCAAAAGTTCGTTAACTGGCCACAACGTTAGGTAATTATGAAGGAAATCGATATTTTCATATTGTGAACCCGATATTCTGAAATTCTAAAACACAAGATCATCCAAACCTAAATAACGTCAGTACCAATCCTATCTAGATATTCTATCATCATTGAAATATACTGAAATTACTACACTAACAGAAAGGCATCGCCAGATTAAGAGCTGCAGAAATGAGATTCATGCGCCGAACTGCTGGATATACTCTACTCGACCATCAGAGGAATGAATATGTTTTAAAGGAACTCCACATGCAATCTTTAGAGGAAATTACATCCAACTACAGAGACAATATGTATCCCGAATGTCACCAAGTAGGATCCCGAATGCAGTTCTTCGAAATCGCTCATGAGGACAATGACGACCTGGACGTCCTAAAAAACGACTTTCAGACCCTGTCTAGTTGAGACTGAAACATGTCAACATTAACCTATATTCCTTAATGGTACATGATGATGATGTTTCTAGTTCTGTTATACGTAACCCCTACTTGATTTACGGTCAAATAAATTAGTAGTAACGTGTTATTAATTTATAAGACAACTAGCTAATACCCGGCGTACGCTGCTATACCTAAATAAATGAAAATTTGTTTTGCATTTAGTTGAATAAGTAAAAGGAAAAAAAATATATATATAAATTCATATCGCTATCGCCGTAGCGTAGTGGTTATGGCACTGAGCCACAAGCCGGAGGGTCCAGGGTTCAAGTCCCGTTGGGGTCAGGATTTGTAAACTGACCCAAACCCTCTGGCGGCACTATGGCCCTGGGGACAACCTCAGCCTCTAACTGAAATGAGTACCAGACGCTTGTTCTGGGGGTAAAGGCCGCCGTCACGCAGGGCTGACAACCCGGCCGACGTAAAGTGCCGATTGTCTAGAAAAAGTGGGAGCCTTAACTTCCTACTACCCCAAATGCCTCCGGGCCTGTTGTGGGATCACTTTACTTTACATTTACTTTATTATTTTTAGATACCCCGTACTCATTACCCGGCGTTGCCAGGGAATCTACGCATCACAATGTACTTGGAATAAATGAGCTGAAATACAAAATTCGTTATTTTGAATTATCCATAAAAGAATACCGCCGTGCGCTGCTGTGCTTGCCGGGGTATCTACTTATCCCGATCTTCTTGTCATCAATGAAAGACAGAAATGGTTGTTGTGAGTTATCCTTAAAAGATAAACATATGCTATCGCGGACTTTAGTGTAGAGGGTTTTGAGATATTCAATTATGTGTCCAATAATTCTGTGTATTTGTTATGGTTTAGGCAGCGTAAGCCATTTAAGCTTACAAAAAGCGACATTTTTCACGTTTTTTCACTATATAAGGGGATTTTTAAGAGTTAAGAGCTTGACCATTAAAACTCCCTTATAACCTATAACCTTCACGGGAAAATCCTGAACATTTTGCAAAAGGCCCCATCACAATCGAGTGAAAAGTAAGCCAGCATATGCTTGCCCGGGAATCTACTTATCTCGATCTCCTTGGCATCAATGAAAGACAAAAATGGCTATTGTGTGTTTTCTGTAAAAGATAAACATATGCTGTCGCGGACTTTTTTGTAGAGGTTTTTGAGATATTCAATTCTGTATACATTACTTTTGTTTATTTGTTATGGTTTAGGCAGCGTAAGCTATTTAAGGTAAAAAAAGGGACTTTTTCACGTTTTTCACCACAAAGGGTGGTTTTTAGGCTGAAGGAATTGAGTATCTCAACTCTCTTGAACATTTTTCAAAAATCCCCATCACAATCGGATCAACGGTATGGCTGCGCATAAAGTACAAACAAACAAACATTCATTCATTTTTATATATTAGATTTAATACAACACTTTCCCGTTAGTATAAAAATGTAAAAGATTAAATGGTAGAGTTTTAATTTATAGAAGAAGTTGGGAAGTTACTTTTTATGCAGAGAGCGAGTAAATGTATTAGTGGATTTGTAGAACGGCTCCGTGGAATTACACAAAACAATTTATCAACAGAAACCACAGCTACACCTGCAGTGTCTAATTGATTTACTTGTAAAGTCCACTACACCATGCGTTCTCTTCGTTTCAAGAATTTCTAATTTTCAATAGTGCAACGTTACTTATAGTTCCGTGCACTGTAGGAGCAACTCAATTTACTTACGTATGTTCAAAAGTAAACATGAAATTATATTCTGACTACCGCCAACATTTCACCTCACAATAAGAGAAGGCCACATGGCCTTAACTCCACCAGGCTAAATAAATCTATTCTATCTATTCTAAATTCTGTTGAACATTTCAGAAATGCAATATATATTGGGATGCTACCTCCATGACGCGACAGGCCTGTTGGCCTATACGATATACAGATATGGACGACCATCCTGACAACATAAGAGTGATATGTGGTCAGCATATCGAGTCTCCCAGCCCATACAGCTGATTTTCTCAACGTGTAATTACTACTTATTGCAATTACCTAAATTCTTATCACCACACTTTGGGCCAGAAACGAAATCTAGTTGGAAAAAGCTATTTTCACTCACCCTCATGAATTTATTTATTTTTTCACTCTAATATAATTGTCAGATGACTGTTCTTCACTCATCTGTAAAGGAGGGTATAATTTTAAAGTTTATGAAGACTATTTAACTCATGCCACAAATGCCAGTCAATGACCAATCACGTTTCAATGAATTTTGTTTTACAACCAATGACAGTCGTGTTTCATCTCGCTCTTTATCGATTTCTCTTTATCAGCTCCTGCTCTTGTGACAAAGAAAGCTCCTCATATTTAATGTTCCGAACAGGTCAAAGCATTATTTTTCTCCAACAAATGCATTGAATATAGCAAATAATGGAAATATTCCTTGATTTTACTGAGTTGTTTACTAAAAAATAAATTAATAACCCGTAATGTTGATTATGATATATAGTTATATGTGTTTAATTATGTCTCCACTTGGATGCACTTATACAATATTGAGATCTTATTTGGCAATAAATAATATGATCAAGCAGCAGTGATTGAACATAACCTCACATTTCTAATTTGTTTTCAAACATCGTCGTTTACATGAAACATATAAATATTTTAAAATAACTATAGTTAAACAATGATTTGTGAGTAAACAGATTAATTTTATTCGTTAAATAGTTCTAACAAATGCCACTCTTGACTTCCAAATTCTCTACATAAATTCATTCCTCACTTCGTGAGTCGTGAATTTATCGATAATTTGGAAATCACTCGTGGCATTACTTAAGACAATTTAAACATCGGAAGTTTCCGATAATTGATAACTTGTCTGGTCCGCGTCCTAGTTGTGTTATGAGCGATGGAAAGTGAAGACGTTGTATGTTCAAGTTAAGTGAGCTATTCTTCTTATTATGTGTGGAGACTTCATTTCAATCTTTGTAATTTTCATTGATGTATTTAACATGTTTCTATATTACCAGACATTATGTTAAATATGTATGGAATGACACCTTCGAAACACTAAAAAAAATACACAAACATCTTATTTTAAATTGAGCTACGAAAAAAAAAGCTCTTAAGGGTATTATACATTTGAGTTAAAAATATAGAGTGATTTATAGATTTTAATTTCCGCAAAGCGCATTTAGCGTACTCAAAGTTTATGAGAATTTTTATTATTTAAAATCCAAATTTCACTTCCGTATTTTATAGCAGTTTTTGATGTGATATTATGTAATCCTAGTTTTCTATCCGTCTTCATTTGTTTGCCAAAATGTCTTCTTATTATTTCATTAATTTTGTTATATT
Source organism: Diploptera punctata (assembly GCA_030220185.1). NCBI lineage: Eukaryota > Metazoa > Arthropoda > Insecta > Blattodea > Blaberidae > Diploptera > Diploptera punctata. The sequence continues at coordinate 2,633,137 of JASPKZ010001587.1, read as the reverse complement.
TTTGTAATTTTGAATCATAGTTACTCTCATGTTCTGCAAATGCACTTCCTAAGTATGTAAAATTAGACAGTTGTTCTATAATGTTTCCATTAATCTCAATTTTCACACGTTGTACGTCTTTTCACATATTTTTTTATTTTATATATAATTTTGGAAAAAATATAATATATAAATCTATATAATAATAGACCTAACAATAATAATATACATTGAAAATTAAATTAGTATGTCAACATTAATTCTGCCCAATTCTTGGAACCGCCACTGACTCCACGCCCCTCTCCGTTTTTCATGCGTCTTACGTATGAACGCAAAGGAAATCGAGCTCGATCCCTGGAGCAATGAGATGGTTTCGTCTTCAAAATATTACAGTTTGTAAAACAATAATGTTAGATAATTACTAGTTTATTTAACCATTGTCTTTATCAAGACAGGTCATTAGCGTCGCAAAGTAAACCTGGGTAAAAAACGTCCGATAAAAGTTGCTTTGAATCCTATTTTTTAGCCTTCAGGTTCTTTTAGATGCCCTTCAGAAAGTTGTTACGCACAGTATTTTTAAGCCCCTCAAAAATCAAACGACCCAAATGTGTAAGGGAATATGATTATCTTGCTGAAGTTTTTCGTGCTCTAGGCCGTGGTCGTGAGGCTTGTAGTTCCCCGACGTTCGGCCAAAGACTGCATCTGGCATCCTCAAGGGTTGTCTTGAGACGAAGTCTTTGGCGAAACGTCGGGGAACTACAACCCTCACGACCACGGCCTACAGCCCGAAAATCTTCAGCAAGATAATCATAGCAACTCCGGCCGTGAAAGTCTACGTGAATACATGTAAGAGAATAGTTTATTTAAAAATTGTATATAAAATTTGAACTTAGTGGTAAACGGGTCGGCAACATTTACAAGCACCAGAACAGAAAAAAAAAACGATAATCTTTCTGGGTTACTCTCTATGGTCGCTTTCATTAAGGAAGGAAAACAAGTAAGTAATATTAAAATACAGGATACTTAGGCGAATATTAACCTCATTAACGATTAAAATTGAGAACGTAGAAAACTTCACTATGTATATAGAGGCTGTTGAGGTTGTTGCAAAAAAAATCGACTACGGAGGTGAGGTAGTATACTGAGATTTGTTGATAATTTTCAATAAGGTATCAATGTCCGGAAATGATGCGTTTTCACACTATGACTAGTTAATTATGTCTCAGAATCAGTGTTAGTTCGAAGGATTTGAAGGCTCATTACTTGACAACACCTCACAGGTACGCAACCTGTGATACATGGCTTCGCAACGGAATGTGGCCGGATCATGACGGAGCTCCAGCTCACGTCGATGCCGATGTGAGGAGATATTTGGATACCACGTATACAGATCGATGGATTGACAGAGGGGGACCAGTCCCATGGCCTCCGAGATCATCTGATCTTAACCCCCTCGACTACTTTTTGTGGGTCGACATCAAAAAGTCTGTTTATCAGACTCCAGTAAAGTCACGTATGAATCATATAACCCGAATCCACGTTTCTACAGAAATAATTCAAACGAGGCCAGGCTTATTTGAACGTGTGCACCATTCACTACACCGCCGATGTACGATCTGCAATGAGATGGGATGTGGATATTTTAAAACCTGACATGACTGTGACATTGTCAAGTACCGAGTCTTGAAATCCAACTAACAAAACTCTCGAGAACTTAGTTACTCATTGTGTGAAAACTCATAATTTCCGGGAATAGGTACCGGTACCTTATTAAAAAAAATATCAATATATCTCAATATACCACCTCATCTCCGTTGTCGGTGTTATTTTGCAACACCTGTATATTGTATTCTTATCGTATGTATAATATAACCCTAGTGAAGTGGAAGAGAAGACCTTACGGTCTTAACTCTATCAAATAAAATAAATAAATAAATATATATATACATTTTTCTTCTTCTTCTTCCTCTACGCATGAAAGCTGGCAGCTTGTTGCGTGTTCATTCACTACAGGTCCGGGGTATGGTGACGTCCTTCCATCGTAGTTGTGGTCGTCCTAAAGGCCTTTTCTGCTGAGGTGTCCAGTCACGTACTTTCTTAACTAATCTACTATTCTCCATTCTATCTATGTAATCGTTCGAGTTTAATCTTCTATCATTTATCGAGAGGTTTATAGGTTCAATTTCACATTCTTCTCTGTTAACAGAGCTGCGAATTTTCTCTCTCAGCGATTTTCCTACGATTATATATATATATATATATATATATATATATCCCGCGTCGTAGCCGAACGGTTAAGGTAGGAAGCTTTGGCGCAGAGCTACGGGACTTCCGCTGGTTCGAGTCTCCACGGGGGAAGAAATATTGTCATGGTATTTCGGCCAGTATGGGACCGGTGCCCACCCAGCATCGTGAGGCATGTGTGTAGCTACAATAAGTTGCGGATCGAGGTTGAGAAAACCAGCTATAACGGCTGGGGGATACGACATGCTGACCACATGTCACCCTTACTCTCGCTGATGTTTATCTCTGTTATTGACACATGTGGATGTGAGGCCTGCAGCCGGATGTTAGGCTAAGGGCCTTCTAGGACTGTCGCGCCAGGAGTTTTTTTAATAGTAGTGCTACTGTCAAGAGATATTAAATATAGGATTTGCAATGGTCACATCTTATAGCTCCATTCAGTGATAACACAATTATTGGAGAAAATACTATTAGAAAGGAAAAGGATTACTTGTGGGTCTCGTGAAAGCTGAATTGAACCTATGCGTTACATAAGTCATGAAGACAATTATATCAGATAAACAAAGTCAAGAACGGCTTCAGGGAAAATTCAAATACAAACTTAACCCGACACATAGTTTCGGACCTTGACCCTTAATTAAAACATGTGAAGTTCAATTGATAAAGTACATAGTAGATCCATGATAAACTGTATTAAGACTCTTATACTACAGTAAAAGAGCTCATATGTTTCTCCTATTATATTAATAAAATCATAATTAATTTAAAAATATAAACACAAAAACTGATAGAGACATACATATGAAACTGTCGAAATTTCAAATGATATGCGGAACTATTCATAAAACATTAAAGAATAAAACAAGAAGAGATACTAGATTGAAGTTTTATAAAACTAATATAAAATTATAGAATATTCACCTGAAAGTTCCGTCTCCTCAACTTAATTATCATTTAACTGTAGCGCTTTCGGGACTTGTCCCATCATCGGCAGGATTCAAAACTGGTGTTTCACTGAAGATCTGGTATTTGGTTCGTTTTCGTTTATCAGGCTGTCGTTTTGAGCTGCTTTCATGATTTCCATCTCTTCGAGTACGTTTATCTTCGCTGGATTATTTTCTCTGCGCATTACTGTTAGGGTGTTTTCAATATTTAACATGCGATGTCCTTCATGGATAATGTGTTTGCATAGCTTGATTTACCTTCTGCGTGAATGAAGTCTCGAAAATGTTCTTTGAATCTGATGTTAAAACTCCTGTTTGTCCTTCCTATATAAAATTTGTTGCAGTCCTTACATGTCAGTTTATAAACTCCTTTGCTGTTGAAAATGTTATTTTCTTCAATGTTATTGTTTATTATGTTGTTTAATTTGTTATTGGTTCTGTATGCTATGTTTACGTTTTTATCGGCTTTCTTTAGTGCATTGGCTAATTTTGTCGTTTCTTTTCCTGTGTATGTAAGTGTTATCCATGTTTTCTTGTTGTTGTCAGATTCTTTTTCTAGTTTAGTTATGTTGGTTATGTTGTTCTTCCTTTTTTGTTTTTTTTATGAGCTTATCTATGAATTCTTCATTATAGCCATTGGTTTTTGCCATATACTTAATGTAGTTGAGTTCTTGGATATAATTGTCTTTGCTTAATGGGAGTTTCAACATTCTACTGACTAAGCTATTAAATGTACTAATTTTCTGTTGAAAAGGGTGTGTAGAATTTTTGTTTATGGCCAGAGCATTGTTTGTGGGTTTCCGGTAGATACCGATTTCTAGTTTATTGTTGTGCAGATTTATAAAACATTGGCAGTTCCTGCATTATTTTATGGGAGCGAAACTTGGGTAATGACCAAAAAATTGCAAAGTAGAATACAAAGCGCAGAAATGAACTTCCTTAGAAGAACAAAAGGCTGCAGAAGATTGGATCGGATAAGGAATGCATATATAAGAACAGAGTTAAATATATATCCATTGGATGAGAAAATCAGGGAATATAGAGAGAAATGGTTTACACATGTGGAAAGAATGAATGTAACAAGATTACCAAGAGCAGCATTCAACTACAAGCCAAGAGGTTCAAGGAATGTAGGAAAGCCAGTGAAAAGATGGACAGAACAACTGTGAGGCGGAACAGGCAATTTGCCTAGCCCGTGTAGTGAAGAAGAAGAAGAAGATATATATACCTGTACTTCAAATAAAAATATAAACTCCATTACGCGACAGGCCTAGAAGGCCCTTGGCTTACCATCCAGCTGCTGGCCTCACATCTGCATGTGCTAATCATAGAAGTAGATGATCATCCTGCCAGTATAAGTGAGACATGTGGTCAGCATATCGGGTCCCCATGTGTTATAGCTGGTTTTCTGAACCAAGAGCTACTACTTATTGTAGCTACCCAAATTCCTCACGATGCTGGATTGGATCCAGTCCCATACTGGCCGAAATTCCATGAGAAAAAAATTTTCCCCCATGGAGACTCAAACCAGCGCAAGGTATCACTCGGCTGCGGTGCGGGACGGTATTTCACAATAGCTTCATAGCAAACGCTTTAACAATTTATTTGTCATAAAGTTATAATCGCGCTGACATGAAAATAAATGTTTCAATTATTGTTTTTCACAACCAAACTATTAATTATTACTTTTTTTCAGTTTCAGTTCTATATTAAACTGCAGACCTCGATTTAAATGTAAGTTTTTTTGTATCAGAGAATTACAGGCAGACATATTTACTTGCTGTTTGAAGTAAAAGGAGCTTTGCTTTATACAAAGTTCTCTCAAAAATAAAAGTTGCGATGTATAGGATTTTACCACATAAGACGTAGAAGTCTTGCATAGCCAAGAAGGAATGAGGGCTAAACCTTTGATACAAAGATAAATAGCTCTGGCGAGGGTCTGCTGCCTCGGGCAAACTGTGTGGAATGTTCATTCTAGTCAAATATTGGTAGACAGATACCGGGCTGTAATAAAATACACTACACTCCATTCCCAAGTATCTTGTACATTAAATTATTTCAAATATTCTCCTCGCCTTTCTGTTTTCAAACAGCAACCATTTTTACCTTTCTCAATCTAATTCATCTGTATATCAGTGAATATCCCCTCGTCCTGATAATTCGTATCACCGCTAATTCCTAACGCTTTCATATTTGACACTACCGACAAAACATCTCAAATTGAATAGTTGCCCCGAAAACATATACAATCCATTAACTGCAAATTGTTTGGAAAAAGAAAAAACACAATGTTAATTTTGTGATTACCTTTATCATATCATATACATTAGATTCTCTCATATTATTGGAAACATATACAGCCTATTTGAATGCAAAATAACATGCTACCAACTAAATATTAACAGTATAGAAATGAGTCGAAAAATGATATATCTTTGTAGAGTGGAAAAATGATCGAATCCATATTTAACTAAAATGTTACAATAAATATAGAAAATACACATTCCACACTGAGTTTGTTAGACAAAATTCTAACTGAAACCATCCACCCATAGTAATTCTGCCCGAAGGCAGGTCTTTCACTGCTATCATAGAATTTTCATGCTATGCTTGCAGCTTTACTAGGGAATTGTAGGTGTGGTAGCTTCTCGTTGCTTTCCACACCGGTGAAGGATGATGATGATGATGATGGTAAGGATGATGATTATAATGACCATATGATTTCGGGGAACGTTTGAGTCTTAACGTTTTCCTGATATTTGTCTTACAGGTGAGGAAAATCTCCGATAAAAACCTCAACCAGAAAAACTGCCCCGACCGAGGATCGAACTCGGCTGCAGCCGACTGTTGAGGAGTTCACAGAGAGCACGCAGTATCTCCTGATGATGTCTACCGCAGCAGTAGACGAAACGTCGAGTATGAAGACAACCAGACCACGGCCTATAAGCCCGGAAGACGAACCAAATATGGATTAACTTACGCTTGTTTGCTCACAGTTGTCATGAATGGTATGCGGTCAACACACCGACCCAGTGAGACAACTAGCAACCAACTAAGATATTACCTTATCTCAAATTGTTCGTCTAACTCTCCTCTAAAATACCTGAACATTTGTCGGTGTTATTCATTAACACCCAGTATAGTAGAGATAAATGAGTAAAACGAAGTTTATAGAATAAACATTTATGAAAATGTAGCATAAAAATATTTAATTTTAGGAAGTTATATTTTGAGGTTATTTTAATTATATTATTTTTGGTCTGGACATCTTACCTCAATATTAATGTTGATTTGTTCTTGGACATGTTTCAAAACATGCCCAAGAACAAATCAACATTAATATTGAGGTAAGATGTCCAGACCAAAAATGATATAAGTAGCATAAAAAATTGAGTTTTTTAATAAGTTAAATTATGAATTAAACACGAGCAGAAACTCACGAGTGGTTATTTTGGCAGGTGATTTAAATTGCAGAGTGGGCAAAAAGTTAAGAAATAACACTATAAGCCCATTTGGTGAGGACATCATAAATGATAATTGTGAAATGCTAATTGAGATATGCGAACAAAATACTTTAAAGATTTAAAATAATTTTTATCACAAATATATACACAAATTTGCAAAACATTTAAAAAGAAAGAAAGCAGTAATCCATATATACACTTAGCGACAAAAAGAATGAGCTGCTTCAAAAACCAGAGTCCCTGTTATGATTCACTGCGCATGCTTGAAGAGCTAAAGCTATGATTCACGAGGAAACGTATTGTCAAATGTTTTAAAGATGTTGCATTAGGTTTTAATCGTCTTAAATAGTTAAAGAACAGTGAAGGAGACATGTTTCTAAATATTTACGTGTGTTCGACAAATGCAATATTACTCAAATTGCGACATTTCGAATGAAGTTAAACTCTGATTCATAGAGCAAAAGTACAAGACAACCAATATTTGGACTACTAGAGTCCGTCGTTCGGGTATCATAGATCGTTAAACCACCTACAAGAAGAAATATATATCAAAGGCAGGATTCGAATCCTTCAACAATGTTTTTTTTTATTCATTTGTATTTCGCAAAATACATCCTATAAGTGCTATAACATTTCATTCCTGTCACGTAATCTGTGTCCACTTTACACTATATTAAGTAATATTCCTGCCTTCGTAAAACTGTATAACACTATTTAGCTACCGGTATAAATGTAATTGTGTGAGCAGTACCACGTTTTAATAATATTGCCACAAATGTATGTAATAAAAAAATATAGTTTCATATATTCATGTGTTTATTTGTTTATTACGTATTTGCGAGCAAAAATGTTCACCCTTCAATTAAAATATTTAGTTTATATACGTGAAGTCCCGCCAATTGTAGCCCATAGATGATTGGAGATAATAAAAATGTATTATTAATATTATTTTTATTATTATTAATATTAATAATGGGATGTATCAAAGGATGTGAAGAATGTAATTAACTGGAGATCAAAATTAACTCAAAATGTACCCAAGAAAATGACATAAAATATAGAATTCAAAAAATAGATCAGTAATAACAATGTTAAAGTGCATTTTGTGGGATAAGAATATATGAATAGATACCATATTAGAAATTTTTAAATCCATAATTTGAAGCACGCTAACATACGGTGCAGAAACTTGGCAATTGAATACAATTTTGAGTTTAAAGCTTATGTCTACTGAAATGGATTGTTCTAGACTCTCAACTAGACATTCTACATTTAAAAAAAAACAAAAATACAATCATCAGAAAACAAATGAAAGTCCAAAATTCAATATTCGATTTTGTGAGATACAGACACTAGAATGGTATACACGTAGGATGTCAAAGGAAAGATTACCCAGACAAACTTTGGAATGGATTCCACCTGGGAAAGGAAAGAGAGGTTTACCTAGATTTAAGTGGATGGATGATGCAAGAAGGGGTATGAGGGAGTTAGGTATGGAATAATTGGAATGTGGAGATAGAGAAGAATGGAGAAAGAAGATAAAACTTGAAAAAGCTTTGGGCACAGGAAGATGTTTTATTACACTGTAAACCTGTTTATAAATAAATAAATAAATAAATAAATAAATAAATAAATAAATAAATAAATAAATAAATAAATAATATTAAAAATAGTAATACTTGGAATAATTAGTACATTTTTCTTCAAGAATGGACAGACAGAATAAAATAGAAAGCATTTTAACAATTAAAAAACTTAACCTCGTAGGGAATCGAACCTATGACCTTTTGCATACGAATCAAGCCACTAAGCATAGAGATAAGCGTACGCTGATTAATTACGCTTGAATGAATACTGTTCAAAGTAGCAAGGAAACGTATTGTAGCTCTACTGTGCAATTAATTTACTCGTGTGAATCGCGCGTTGAAACTTAAAATATTCTAGAACAAGAGTCGGCTCATTATTTTTGTCGCTAAGTGTACATCACTGTGATAAGAAATACTGATTTGAAGGTTTGTGACGTAAGAGCAACAAGGAATAAGTTGTGGGATTGAACATTGTTTGGTTAAGAGTAAAATGTTCCTCTTTTATTTGAAAAAAATATGAAAATAAAGAGGAAAGGGAATGGGAATTGATTATTTGGTACCGCAGTATAATTTAAGAATTTTGGAAGATGACAGTACACAATTATTATTTAAAAATAAGTTAGATGAGAAACTAACAAGAACAGATTTTAGAAATATTGAGGATCAATATAGTTATATAACCCAAACAATACATCAAGTGGCAAACGAATTTCTAGGGCTTAGAAAAGAAAATAAGAACAGAGCTATCTTATTGGAGTGATGGAATTGAAAACAAAATAGAAATAAAAATCACAAAATACCAAAAATTGCTTAATGAAACAATTGCAAGACAGCATAAAAATCTTAAACGCAGAGCCAATGTTGGGAAAAGAGTTGCAAAAAAAAATTATACAATGTGAAAATACATGTAACATAGGGCAAACGTATATTGGAGGGAAAAGATGTAATGAGGCATTGAATATATTAAATGGTTTAAGAGGCAACAGATAATTCAATATACTCGTATTTGTTTAAATGAATGGAGATTATTTTCAAACTCTTCTCATAGAAAATAGATATGATTAAGTACTAATCAAATAATTTGGCGTTCACTTAATGAAAATCCATTTATATAAATTGAATAAAAATAAATCTTAACATTTTATATGATTTTCATATTTATGTAAATACAAATTCGCTACAGCTGTTTCAGTACTTTGTGCCTTCTTCAGATGAATATAATTATTACAAATTAATTTTGTTATTATATATACACTCCAGTAAATATTAAATAACAACTGTAACCATGTAACTGAATGTAAACAAACAGTTTAACAAACATTCTCTTATTATATAATAGCTAATTCCCGGCATGGGCTGCTACGCCTAAATAAATGAAAAATAATGTGTTTTTATGTTCAGTTGAATAAGTAAAAGGAAAAATAATTATAAATTTATATCATATTTATTTTTAGATACGCCGTGCCGATTACCTGGAGTTGTCCAGGAATCTACTTAACCCTATCTTCTTGGCATAAATGAGCAGAAAGACGAAAATTAACGTGTTTTTATGTTTAGTTGAATAAGTGGAGGGACACAATCGTATTGTAATTATTTTAAGATACCTCGTGACGATTACCCGGTGTTGCACGGGAATCTACTTATCCCCATCTTCTTGGCATAAATGAGTTGAAAGGCAAATTTCGTTATTGTGAGTTATCCGTAAAAGAATACCCGCTATGCGCAGCTACGCTTGCCCGGGAATCTACTTGTCCCGATCTTGTTGGTATCAATGAAAGACAAATGTGGTTATTGCGAATTATTCATTAAAGATAAACATACATTTTCGTGGATTTTTATAGCGTATTTTGAAACATTCCATTCTGGGCACATTAATTTTGTGTATTTCTTATGTTTTAGGCAGCGTAAGCCATTTAATCGTCCAAAAAGCTACTCTCTACATTTTTAACAAAGGGCGATTTTATAGGTGAAGGGGTTGAGTATTACAATTATCTTTATTATTGTGTTTTCTTTATGTAATTGTAATGTTATTGCTGTTTTTGTTGTTTATTTTTCTTTACACTAGTACCAATTATTACTTTATTGTAACGGACTGTCAACAGCACGTACGGCTTACTGCCCGTGCGACACATATTTGTAAATAATATTGTAAATATCTTACTTTTTGTCTAATAAAGTCCTACTACTACTACAATTATCTTATACCCTATAACCTTCCCTGAAATCTCCTGAACATTCTGCAAGAAGTCCCATCACAACCGGGTGAACGGTATGGCAGCGCATAAAATACGAACAAATAAACAAACAATCAAAAAAACATGCTTTTTTATATATTAGATTAATGAGGTGGTACGTTTAAATGCAGTTGGGAATTTAACAGCCTATTGCTCCTCGTATTCAATTTATTTATTTCTACACTTTCTAAAATATGTAGTTTTTTTCCTTTGCTACAAACATGTAAAACTTAAAAATTTGAATTAACACAATGATCGTATTGAAGTAGATTGTTAGCGTATTTTGAAGTATTTACATTTCTGTTATGTGCTCTCATATGTCCCTTTTTACGAGGAATAAAATGTCTGCCAGTTTATCCTATATAAACACATATTGCATTTTTTCAGGTATTGTCCATACTTTCTTCAGACAGAAACTACATAATTAACTTCCTCAGATTGTTATTCATTTACTGTACATTAATTTGTCTTATAATTTCCGAATATTTTATTACGATTTCACATTTTGGTATAATTTTCTTCATATAATTCCTCGCTCTAGTGATAAGCCTACTATAGCTTGTGTTATGTATATAGCTTACTACACCCATGTTCCTCGTTTTTCGATAAAAATGATACAACTTTTTACCTTGCACTGCTAGTCCATCTTGAAGAAGGAGAATGAAGCCATAATAAAGAAATCTCACATATTAATTTTATCACATTATGATATAACACATCACAAATATATATCATACACAAACATATTACACACATAAACTGATTAAACGACAAGATTAATGCAAATTCTTCGCTTTAGAAGTTGGTAAACACGCGCAACATTCACTCATTAAGAAAGAACAAACCGGAAATGTAGCGAGAACCATCGCTTCTTTTCATATCGAATTGAGGGTGTATTCTATGTCTCATAGTGAAACACAGTTCTAATAACCATGGAACAAGGATACTGATATCATGGCCAACTACATACCTGTTATAGTAACAATAAATATGACAGTGCTTATTAAAACAATTGGAAGTAGCCTATATTTTAATGGTGACACGAATAATGATTAGCTTTTATTGTAATACAAAATATTCATAGTTAAACTTATATATTATTATTTTTGTCCCTTCATATACCATCGTTATTAATTTATGTTATTAATTATACATAATAACAAAATTAATTTGTATCATGATATTCGTCTGAAGAAGGTACAAAGTACTGAAAGAGCTGTAACGAATTGTGGTCTGATAAATGTAAATATCGTATAAAACTTTAGCAGTTTTATTTTTATTTAGTTAATGAAAAAATGTGAAGATAATTTAGTTGTTGACGAAGGTTATTTTTCAATTGAAGAAAAGATAAAAATTGATATTCATTTAGTAAGACTTCTGAGTCAGTCTCCAAAAAAATATAGTGGCCAAGGACAAATACAAATAGAATTGCTTATTTATGGATAAGATAAATTATTTTTGAGAAGATGAGACTTATTTTTAAAATGCATTAATGGAGAAAACATTCTTCAAGAATGGAAGGTGGGTCACATACCAGTAACTCACAAAAAGGGAGAGAAGACAAATGTTAAATTATATAGTAATTACAATAAATAATATATTCAGTAAATCATATGCAAAACATTTTAAAGTATTTTTTAGAAGAACAATATGAAGGTATAGATGATGAAGAACAAGCCATATTTAGGAATGATAGATCTACAGTGGACGATATATTGTGCGTGAAACAGATCGTTGAAAAACAGCGAGGTTATGATTTACCCTTACATTTAGTACTTATATAATTAGAAAAAGCTAAAAAGTTGTTAAAAATTTTAGAAGAAAATATTTGCCGAATGGGCTGACATCTCATATTAGTGACTATTAGTTGGTAATTTTAACAGATAATAAAACCGGATAAGAAAATATCTGAAGAAGAGTTTGGTAAACATATTCCCCAAGTCCATTATTGTTTAATAAATTATAAAATCTATTTACTTATAACAGGTACATGGTGGGCGAGAGAAACTATAATATTGAATGATATGCTGATGCTTCGGTTCTGATAGTGGATACTAAAGGTAGCTTGTAGAATCGTTGATTCTTAGTTGTCGAAAATGCATTACGAAAATATTAACAGAACGAAATCGATGATTACAAGTAAACTCACTTTAAGATGTAAGACAGAAGTAGACAAAAACGTAATAGCAGAACAAGTAATGACAATAAAATAATTAGGTGTTGAGGTAAGTAGCTGGGGAGCTCTGCAGAAAGATGTTGCATTTCAAGCTTTATGATACAGCGATAATATCGGAATACATGAATGGTATTATATGGACTATTTAACTCATACCTCAAATGGGAGTCAATGACCAATCGCGTTTCAATGAGTTTTGTTTTACAACCAATGACAGTCGTGTTTCATCTCGTTATTTATCATAATTCTGTTTACCAAAATAAAAAATCATTATCATCATCCAGGGATTAAGCCTGTTGGCTTGTTCCGGTTTCATGAAAGCTAGAATTGTTAAAATTGTTCAGACCATCTTCTGTATGGGCGACCAACATTTTTCCTTCCGCACGGTTTATATTTTAGCAATAATCTCCTCCTATTTAATATTATGAACAGGTTAGAGCATTATTTTGCAGTGACTGACTCTCCGACAAATACATTGAATATAGCAAATAATGAACTGATCCTTTCGAACTACACATTTGATAATTGTGTGTTCAATAATTGTGTTTTTAAATACTGATTTTACTGAGTTGTTTTCTAAAAAATTTAATTAATAACCTTTAATGTTGATTATAATATACAGTTTGATATGTTTAATTTTTTCTCCTCTAGGGTGCATTCTTCAAATATTGCGATCCTATTTGGCAATAAATAATAATGGTCAAGTTGCAGTGGATGAACAAATGAAACATAACCAACCATTTCTCATTTGTTTTTAAATATCGCCGTTTACATTAAATTTATACATATTTTAAAATAAGTAAGCCTATATTTAAAAAATGACTTGTGAGTAAACAGCTTAATTTTATTCGTTAAATAGTCCTAACAAATTCCACTATAGATTTCTCAAATTCTCTAGATAAATTGGAAATCACTCGTGGCATTACTTTTGAAAAACAAATATGTAAGTAAGGATACCAAGACAAAAATGTGTAAAGTAGTCATAAACCTAATATCGACCTATGCTCCTGGGACAAGAGCAAATACATCTAAGAACGAAACAGATTCTATATAAAAATGAAATATGCATTTAAAGGAGGATTGTGCATAAAACTAAGAGAAATGACGTAATAAACGGATAGAATTAGAATCCAGCTAAATATTAATGCAATAAGTGATTGGGTAGATAGACGAAGAACTGAATGGAACCGACATGATTGTCTCATGGCATCGGACAGAACTGTACGTGTGGTAAGCGACAATGTAATTGCAGACTGGAATAAATCGCCTTGAAGACCGAAGAGAAAAAGGAGGGACTCCTAATTTCTGCTGGGATCAGGCTGTGGGCCCAGGATAACGAGGAGTAGAAGACACAGTGTTGTGTATTTTTTAAAAGTAAAGTGTTTTGTTTGAAATTGCAATTTAGTTAGAAACTGTGAAAGTATATCCCGCATGACTGGCAACAATATAGCGAATGGCTAACACGCATGCTTGTTCGACTGGGGTAACAGGTTCGAATCCTGTCAGTTCCAGAGTGGCATTAGTGGTGAGCCTTACTTGCATTTCTCTGGTCTTTCTCCGGGTTCTCCCGATTCTGAATTTCATCTCACAAACACTCTCAATTCCCCATTCACATCATTTCATTTACCATTAATTAATTTAATATCACCCTTCATGATAGAAAAAATAATTTGGTTGGCAACCCATACATGATGAAAATATGTGATTGGGGGATCTATTGGGAGGCCCTCCAGGATGCTGCCCACGACTCCGAGCCTGAGCAATAAAAAAGGGCAGAAGAAACCAGTGGGAGGGTTAGTCCTTCTGGGGGCCACAGGTCCACCTGTGGATCATGGGAGAATAACCTGGAGTGTCGTACCCGGAAGAAGACCTACATCATATATAAACACTATAGAGAAGAGTAGAGTTTCATTCACCTCCATAATACTGGAATAGCACAAGAGGTCTTTCAAGTGACAGTGCTCAGGATAGAACTGCTTACAAGACCGAATAAGGAATTAAAGAACTGGCGAGTTTTTCGTTAAGGGTAGCACCTGAGGCAGTGTTGACAATGACTCAAGTCTTGTGGACGTGAAATATTTACAAATGTAGATAATATATTTTATTAATACAAAGTTTGTGTCTCATGGAGAAATATCATACTAATAACGTAAAACATTATAGCTATTAATTGGATGGCGTTATTCGTCAACCAACTATGCAACATTATGTAAGTTTCGAGAAAAATACGTTTAAATTTTAAGAAAGTCTTCACTATTTATTGTAGCGCCAAACGAACAATATTACATATTGCAAGTTATTTTCCTTGTTTGACAGTTATGCATCAACATTCTTAAAAACTGGAACATTTGGCGCTTAGCTGCATTATGCAAATTTTAGAATAGCATTTATGAAGATCTGGTTTCATAACCGTTTCTTGCAAAACGCAGAATCTCAGATAGGATTGATGGCGTATACATTTTTATTTAACAATATTGCTACATTTAAAGATTTGGTGCAAACATTGTGTGTACACTTACTGCATGAGCCAGTGCAATAAAGGGCATCACTTTTTTTAATGGCGCTTATCCGGTTGATACATAGCATCGTGTATTTGCTTTCTGAGTTAAAAAGTAAAATAAAATTGTTATAACATATTTTAAGTTTATATATTTTATTAGTCCACCGCTGTGGTCTTGAGGTAGCGTGCTGCTTTGGCACGCAACAGGCCCGGGTTCGATTCCGGGTAGGGACATGCTCCTGGGTGAAGTTTCTTTCGGGGTTTTTCCTCATCTGTAAGACAAATGACAGGACGCTTAGGCCCAACGGTCCCCGAAAATGATCCGGCTATCATCCTTATCATTATCATCATCATCCTTCACCGGTGTGGAAAGTAATGGGAAGCTACCACACCTATAATTCCATAGTAAAGCTGCAAAGCATAGCATGGAAATGCTATGATTGCAGTGAAAGACCTGCCCTCGGGTAGAATTACTAAGGAATGCATATTTTATTACATTGTAAGTCCTCCTTTCAAAAGTTTTATTAACAGTGTATTACAAAATTAGAATCGTTTAGAAATACTGTTTCATTTATGGAAGATGCGTATCTGAGATAGTTCGCTGATTATGGTCTGTTAAGAGGAAACATAATTTATGTCGAGTGTTATAGCAACAGGGATGTGAAGAGATCAGTAGGTCTATACAATATAATAACATGTAAATACATTACATAAATGACAAAAAATAAAAGAGTATGTCGGAAAGACATTGCAATATTTTTTTATCTCAGAAACAGAATTATTCGAAACGTCCTCGACTTAATATTTTGAGGTCTTAAAATACGATCTTCTACAGGGTGATTTATAGTAAGTTTCACAGACTTATAGGGGTTGTGGAGGGGACTTAGGAGATAAAGTTCTGATGAGGAACCAATGTCCGGAAACATACAATTTCGATGTAAAATAGGTTTGAAGATCGGAACATAATGGGCTGATATCGCGTGTCTTGTGTTTCATAATAAGTATTAAAAACTTTTAGGGGTTGTACTACCAGTGTGTTTCCACGTGGCGACCCTGTTGCTCGTTTCACAAAGTGTAACTGCGACGCATGTTTTCACACACACGCCCTACACCCTGGTGTGCGCTCAATCATTTCTGCTGCCACCAGAATTCGTGCAAGAAGATCTTCCTCCAATTCGATAGGTGTAGTACAACCCCTAGAAGTCTGTAATACTTTTTCTGAAACACAAGACACGCGATAACAGCCCAGTGTTTCCATATTCAAACTTATTTTTTGCGCGATAATGCGTTTTGTCGTACGTATACAAATGGCGACCATGATTGAAAGTTCTACTTCCTACATTTCAGGGTTGCCAACCTCAATAACTATACTGTCCATCCATAGTAAGTCTGCCCGAAGGTAGGTCCTTCGCTGCAATCATAGCATTTTCATGCTATGCTTGCAGCTTTACTAGGAAATTGTAGATGTGGTAGCTTCCCGTTGTTTTCCACACCGGTGAAGGAGGATGATGATAATGATAAGGATGATGATGGTCATATGATTTTGGGGACCGTTTGGGTCTTAAAGTTTTCCTGATGTTTGTCTTACAGGTGAGGAAAAAACCCCGATAAAAACCTCACCCAGAAAAACTGCCCCGACCGGGGATCAAACCCGGGCCCACTGCATGACAAGGCAGCACGCTACCTCGAGGCCACAGCGGTGGACAACTATACTGTAATATTACATATTAAAAACCTCATGCAGAAAGTAAAATCACTGCCCTTTATGTATACTGCGTATAATATATACCGTATACAAAAATATATATCCAAAGATAGTGTTAATGTACATTATACGAATCAAATCACTGCATTCTAAATGAACTGAAATTAATTTGAAACAATATAAAACAATAAATACGTACTTGCCGCCATTTTATTACTGATTGGTATCACGGCCTGCTCTAGCCTCAATTAATAAACATTGCCCACACTGTTAACGTTAGTCAATTATTTATAATGAACGCAAATATATCCAACAGAGATGTTATTATTTTACTATTATTTATTATTTTGAAAACACCATCGCGCAAATATAATGTACAACGCATGTTAGTGAAGTGTTTTACAGAATCTCGGAAATTGAAAACCCCGTTATTGCTCGGTTCATAAACATTTCCTCGCTTCTGTAAAAAACACATCCCAACCTCGCATCGTAATATACTATTACATCAGAATGGTACGTTTCCGGACATAGGTTCCTTATCAAAACTTTATCCATTAAGTCCCCTCTACAACCCGAACTCTGTAATACTTATTGTGAATCACTCTGTATATGGATGTCTACTAACTTATTACGAGTTTACTTTTTTACACGCTTTATATTAGCTTGACCTGTATCTATCTATGTAACGGAAACTTTCAACGCGATTTTCACCCACTTAAAATCATCGGATCGACTTGAAACTTTGTATACTTGTAGAGGACCGGTGACAATACAATAATTTCATATTTTTTTTCTAAAATCCTGGCCATAATCACCAGAAAATCAAAAAACGTGTTTTTGTATGAATGTAACGGAATCTTTCAACGCGATTTTCACCCACTTAGAAACATTGGATCGACTTGAAACTTTGTATACGTGAAGAGGACCCGTGACAATACAATAATTTCATATCTTGTTTCAAAAATCCTGGCCAGAATCGTCCGAGAAAAAAAAAATAAAACTGGTATAATAGGTTGCGGACTTGTCGAGTTTTTAGTCAATCGTTGTAAGAGCTCAGCTGGTAGAGCAGTGAACTCTTAGTGGTATATAATTTCAGTAATCCGTACGTCTCTGGTTCAAATCCGGCTGGGAGGGTTTTTCTTATAGAAGAGTATTACTTTTAGCTCATACTACAATAGTATCGAATTTAAAGATATTTACATTTTTATCTTATTCTGTAAAATATTAAAACTAAAAAATAAATAATAGTTTTAAAAACTAAAACAACACGCTTTATTAGAAAACTAAAAACTGAAAAATAATTTTAATTTCCAACACGCTTGGGATAAAATAAAGTGGTCAACAAAAAAATCATCTCCAAGACATATAGAATAAAATTAGAGTTATCAACAAAAAGAAAATAATTTTACCATCAAAAGCGTGGGGTGCTTTTTATGATTTTTACATTTTCTTCTTACAGAGCTTACTTTTACCAATATCTGTTTATTATCAAATATATTAATTGATATAGAGCACCCCACTCTTTTGATGGTAAAATTATTTATAGCAAAAGTTATAGAGATAATTATTTCAGTAGTTGTTCTACCCGATTAAATAACTTATAAGAATGCTGGTATATCTCTGTAGTTTTATTGGAATGACAACGGTATAATTTGTTCCATGCTAATATCTGAATGAGTTTGAACTCCAAGATGGCTTTAGGGTCGTACGATAAAGTGTTCTCTCTCTCTTTTACTCTCCCTCTCTGTTCTAGAACCATTAATTCGCCTTTAATGGTGAAGACTCCATCTCTACGAGCTTCAATCAAAATGTTGATAAGGGGCAATTCAGCTAAGAAAAGAGCAGGCATATTGCCTTTATGTACATACAAGTTCTTATAACAGAAGAGTATTCAGTGTAATCTAGTGGTACTGTTCTCCAGGTTCAATCAAATCTTGTCGGAAAAATCTAACAAATTATTACAACTACTAACAATTTTTACATTTAAAAATGTGAATACAACTTATTGTATCTTATAACATTATTATTAATTTATATATCGTTTAACTTTGTAAACAACCCAACCATCCCCTGATAACACTGAGCAACAAAAAATTAACTTTTTTTTTGTCTCAGAAAGAAAAATACGTGATTCTGTAGGAATTTGTCTCCTAAATTCAAATATGATATCGGGTTTTCTCCATCGTGCAAGGTTTCCGAGAGACAGGCATTTATAATTTCAAACACTTCAATATTTCCTATATTCGTAACTACACAATATTCGAACATTCGGACTCACCTATAAAGTAAGAAATGACGATTTTCTGTTATATTTCGCCTGTTGAGCATCCCTCGTGATGGTCAGCATGTTAGGATTCCATTTGCCTCGATATCCCTTTTCCATAGCTGTATTCACATGAGTTAGCTCATTTGGTTTTATTTTACAATGGACAAATGGACGAAAAAATATGTATTAAAAATAATTATTTAAATCCATTAATTGAAATTGAAATAAAAAACTGTGGGTGATGGAGAAATTCCGAATACATATTTGAAAACACGATAAAAAACTGCATTAAGTACAACTATTAGTACTCATAAGACACAAATCATGTTGACCAGTGTAATTTATAATTTTATACACAACTTAGCTCAATACTTACATTTTTATTTTGTTTCTATCGACTACAGTTACGTAACAACAACTGTTAGATAAAAAAGAAAATAGAGTAATTATATACAAAAATACATAAATATCCTCAACTCGTGTCCAGTCGAGAGATGAGATGAATTTCCTTATTCATAGATCTTTGAATGACAAGGGTGCCGGCCGACCACACCTGAAGCACCATCATGAGGTCAGATGAGCGAAATGAAACGAAATGGATGAGATAAGTGTGGAGAAATTGTGGAATGAAATTGTAGCAGGGGAAAACGAGAGAAAACCCCGAGAAAAACCTGCCCAAGCTCCGTTTCGTTCACGAAGAAACCCACATGGTGTGACCGAGACTCGATCTCGGGACTCCAGCGGTGAGAGACGAGCGTCCAAATGCTTACCCAATGGAGCCGCCAGAGGAATTAAATAATTCATTTACATGACGGTTTACATTATGTGGTGGATGTCATACTTGTGTTTGAGATTATATGATCTGAAACGAATGAATTTATAATAAGTAATGTCACGAGTGATTTCCAAAGCATTTATAAATTCACGAGTCACGAAGTGACGATGTAAACGGCGATGTTTGAAAATAAATAAGAAATATGTGCTCATCTTGTTTTAGTGTGAACGTCTGTCTTGTCTTAAATGTCCATATTGTCTCGGAAGTGAACCTCCCACTGAGGTGATCACTCATCCATGGAGCCTCCCATGTCTTTATGTGGTTAAAATGTATTTACTTAATCCATAATTTAAAAACCCTTTCTGACAGGCGGTGTTCTTAAAAACATCCGGATGATGTGGGTCACGTAAAAGTACTTACTTAAGGTCAGCAAAATATATAGAAGAGAAAGAGAGATTATTTGAGATATTTTGTATCTGTATCAATGGTAGCCTATATTTGTATTTAAATGCCTCTATGTATGCAGTTTGAAATAGAAGTTCTAATGATCTGAATTCCGCAAAAGCAAGCAATAGATAATAATGCTACTATTATTAATAAAATAACAGATAGCGATGATGATGATAATAATAATAATAATAATAATAAATATTTTCAATTCGTGTCCAACTCAGGGTAGGAATGAGATGAGATGTGCCCCTATATAGAGGGCTGTAAATGACAAGAGTGCTGACCAAGCACGCCTGATGCACCATCACGGGGGCAGATGAAAGAAATTAAATTAAATCTATGATAATCAATTGAGTTGTTTACTTGATGAAAATCCATATTTATTAATTAAATAAAAATTATATAATAAATATTATAATAAATATTAAAATCAAATAAAACTACGTTTTAATTTTATTTAATTAATACATCTATGATATTTAAGAAGAGCGGAAGATTTAAGAAGAAGAGCAGAAGAACAAACGGGTTCCGAAAAGGAAGATCTTGTACCGATGGAGTTATTGGCCTGAACCAGATAATAAACAAAAGACAAAGAAAATACCTAGAAACACATTTGTTATTTATAGACTTAGATAAAGCATTTGATCGAGTAAACAGGGAACTATTGTGGAATATCTTAAAAGAAAAAGGCCTCCCTATTCAGATTATAGAAACTGTTAAGAGCTTGTACTATGGAACAAATAATTGTATTGACCCTCAGTTGACTAAATATAAGACATTTTTTTCAAATAAACCAAGGAGTACAACATGGGTGTTCACTCTCACCTATATTATTTAATATTTATATGGACGATATCCTAAAAGAATGGAAGAAGGTTTTAACTAATGAAGGAATATTAATTGATAATAAAGAAAAAATAAATGCGTTATTATTCGCTGACAATGTTGTACTTTTAGCAGAATCTGAAAATGAGCTCCAAATGTTAGCATATAAATTTAAATTAATAGCCAATAGATATAATTGTAAAATATCAATAAATAAGTCAAAAGTAATGGCATTTATTGGTAAATACGGAATTAGATAAAAAATTGTACTGGATAACATAATAATAGAACAAGTATCACATTTCCAATATTTAGGATGTGATATAATTTATAGAGAAAATAAAGATATAGAAAATAAAGTAAATAAATTTCAGGCTATTTGTGGAACCATAAAAAGAACCTGAGGTCGGAAAATAAGGAAAGATACGAAACTTAAATTATACAAAACAATGGCTGTTCCTTTGTTGTTGTATGGAAGTGAAAATTGGATAATGAAATCAAGGGATAAAAGCAGGATACAGACTACGGAAATGCTGTTTTTACGTAATGTGAAAGGATGCACAAGAGTGGAAACAATAAGGAGTGAAACTACACGAGAAGAATTAAATATATATAAAATTGAAGATAAAATCAGCGAAAATAATAAGAAATGGACAGAACACTTAACGAGAATAAACAACGAAAGAATACCAAAAAGAACCTTCCTGTATAATGCCAGAGGAACAAGAGATGTTGGCCGACCACGTAGAAGATGGACCCCACTTTTAACTTCGCCGGAACAGGCTGCATAGCCTAAACCTTGTAGTAGAAGAAGGAGATAAGATCTATGAGATGAGTGTGGAGAAATAGTGGAATGAAATTGTGGCAGGGAACAACGGTAGAAAATCCCGAGAAAAACCTGCCCAGGCTCGGTTTCGTCTACCACGAAACCCACATGGAGTGACCGAGATTCGATCTCGGGACCTCAGCGGTGATGAAAGGCGAGCATCTAACCGCTTGCGCCACTGAGCCACCTTAATAATAATAATAATAATAATAATAATAATAATAATAATAATAATAATAATAATAATAATAAAGTAAAGTGATCCCACAACAGGCCCGGAGACCCTTGGGGTAGTAGGAGGTTAAGGCTCCCACTTTTTCTAGACAATCGGCACTTTATGTCAGCCGGGTTGTCAGCCCTGCGTGACGGCCGCCTTTACCCCCAGAACAAGCGTCTGGTACTCATTTCTGTTAGAGGCTGAGTCAACCACAGGGCCATAGTGCCGCCAGAGGGTTTGGATCAGTTTAAAAGTCCTGACCCCAATGGGACTTGAACCCTCGACCCTTCGGCTTGTAGCTCAGTGTCTTAACCACTACGCTACGGCGTGCCAATAATAATAATAATAATAATAATAGTAATAAGATTTGGATGACTGGATATCACGCTAACACGCAAGTTAACTATCCTTCTCTATCTGAGAGCTTTTATTGTGTTGAAATCAATGTAACATTTTATTTTAGCACGATGGACTTGGAATATTTTATCATAAGTAATGCCACGAGAGATATCCAAATTATCGATAAATTCACGACTCACGACGTGAAGAGTGCATTTATCTAGAGAATTTGGAAATCAAGAGTAGCATTTGTTAGGACTATTTAACGAATGAAATTAAGCTGTTACTCACAAATCGTTATCTTAATATAGTTATTTTAAAATATTTATATATTTAATGTAAACGACGATGTTTGAATACAAATGAGAAACGTTATGTTTCACTTGTTTATCACTGCAACCAGATCATATTATTTATTGCCAAAAGATCGCAATATTGTAAAAATGCACCCTAGTTGATTAAAAATGAAACGCATCAAACTGTATATTAATTAAGTTCTGATGTCCTATGATGTAAATATGTCAATCATATTTTTCTGTAACGTTATTACCTGGGAAAAAATACGTTTAAGAAAGTGCAAAATGTTTTTTTTTGTTGATAATCAATTGCTACAAATGTTTTATATCATCTTCCGCAACCGCGATAAGGTTACATTCATGCATTATATATACAATCCGGTAGCCAGATGCAGTCACTACAAAATAATGGTATGACCTATTCAGAATGTGATAAAGGAGGAGCTTGATTTTACAGTGATAAAATTAAACTGATAAAATAGAGTGAAAAAGACTGTGATTGGTTGTAAATAAAACAATCATTGAAATGTGATTGGTCTTTGACTCCCATTTGGGGCTGAGTTATATAGTCAGTGTTAATCATTACTGTAAATTGATAAATTTAAATATAAGTTGTGTCGACACTGAACACAAAAATTGTCTGTATCACTTTGTCCTCGAGGCAATCCTCTAATGAGGAAAGTTATATAATAAAAAATAACGTGAAACTTTATCTGTATAACTGAAATATATTAATTTATTAATGATTAAGTAATTTTTGTTGGTTACTCTTACTTACTCACTTTGTTTATAATCATGGAAGATTACTACGTTTCCCGTGGTGCATTCACAAGTTGTTCAAATTCGCATCAGTTTTTGGGAATAGTATAGTGTATTACACTATTATGCCCCAAATAGAACGACGTACATTGAAATCAGACAAAATATGAAATAAATTGAGTAACAATGCAATAAAATTGCATGATTATCTGCAATTAAAGTTTGATAATATCTACATGCCCGTATTCCAACTGACAATCTCCGATTACACTGGACTACAGCCAAAAAGTTACGGAAGTGAAAGTGACCGGTTTATATTATTATGTAACTCCTAATTACGAATATGACAATTAAAATGATGGTAGTGGTCTGTTTTTTAAATTATCAGGATGCCTAGTGTTACTGCGTATGCTGGAGTATTGTAGTCAGTGTGACGGTCAAGGAAACGTCCTTAGAGGACGGGAGACGGTGACAGCTGTATAATATAGACTATTTAACTCATGCTCCAAATGGGAGTCAATGACCAATCACATTTCAATGATTTCTGTTTTACAACCAATCAGAGTCGTGTTTCACGAAATATTTATCAGTGTTATAATTACCATATTAAAGAAAGCTCCTCCTTACAATATTGCGTTCCTTTGGTAATAAATAGTATGATCTGGGTTGCAGTGATAAACAAAAGAAGCAGTAGAAGCGTACCTATCGTTTCTCATTTGTTTTCAAACATCGCCGTTTACATTAAATATATAAATATTTTAAAATAACTATAGTTAAATAATGATTTGTGAGTAAACAGCTTAATTTTATTCGTTAAATAGTCCTAACAAATGCCACTCTTGATTTCCAAATTCACTCCTCACTTCGTGAGTCGTGAATTTATCGATAATTTGGAAATCACTCGTGGCATTACTTATGATAATATTTATCTTACAGGGTCCGTGTTACCCCAACAGGTTGTGAAATAAGTTGAAGTGGAATTTCGTGAGTGAACAATGGTTTGTACCTTGGTGTATACGTTTTATAGATGTCAAGTTTTATCGTGTAAAACACGTGTGTGATATGTCTATATTTTTCAGATAATTTTTTTTCAGATTATGCGCAGAGATAAGATTTCAGTGTAATAAAAGCTAAAATGTCATTAGTGTGAATAGTCCACATAACGTTTGTTATATTTGCTTCGCAAAAGCCACATATAAATCAATTTATTATCTTTATTTCGGGTGCAAAATAGAGGATAATGACAAAAGTTTGCTCCACATATTTACTACAATAGATGTTCTGCAAATCGTAGTGACTGGTTGAAAGAAAGAAGGCATTCCCGTGTTTTGGAGAGAACAAACTAAACATGTAAGAGATTGTCATTTCTACATGGGCCTACCAGTTAAATTTATTTCAAAGAAGAAGAGATCAGCCGTGATTATCCCAACACACCTTCAGCTATTCGTCCGGTGCCACACTAAAAATATCTTCCTATTCCAGTACCACCAGACTCCTATAACAATGATTCAGACGATGAAACAAAATACAGCACGTGAAGTGCGTGAACACGAACCCGACCTCATATGATTCAAAGTATTATTTTACAGTGGAGAACCTGCAACAAGTAGTGCTGCAGCAGGAATTTCAATTCTTGTAAGTTAAGACTGAAAAATAAAATTCATAGTTATGTGTTTGTAAGTGAGAGAAATCTGAAACAAAGACATTAAACTATTCAGGGCCATGTTCCATTAATACTTACTTACTCACTGGCACTATCTAACCCGTAGGTTCATGGCCGTGCGGACATAAGCTCTCCATACATCCCTATCCTGAGCTAATGCTTTCCAATCATACCCTGTATAACTTCTCTCAACTCATAGTTAATGTTATTCTCCCACCTCATTCTTAGTCTACCAACTGGGCGTTTTCCCTCTGGCTTTTCTACAAGAAGCTTCCATGCAAGTCTTTCACTCCCCATACGTGCAACGTGTCCTGTCCATCGCAGTCAACGAGACTGAACTGTTCTTATTATATCTTGCTGCTATAAAGACCATGTAGTTCATTGTTAGGTAGTCTTCTCCATTCACCTGTCTGTTTATCTCTCTTTGGTCCAAAAATTGTCCTAAGTACTTTATTCTCAAATACTTGTAATCCGCTTTCCTCTCTTAAAGTAAGAGTCCATGTTTCGCACCCATACAATATAACTGGTAGAATAATAGTTTTATACATTTTCAGTTTAACGTTTTTTGAAAGTAGTTTGGACATCAAGGGTCTCTGCAATGCATAATAACATGCTTTTCCAGAATTGAGCCTATGTTTAATTTCTTTGTGCATCTCATTCCTATTTGTGATTTTTGTTCCTAGGTATTTGAATTCAGCCACTTCCTCAAAATTTTCCTCATTTGTCATTAGCTGTCCATTTCCATTATATAATGCATTTCTACGAGTGACCATATATTTAGTTTTATTGATATTTACTTCCAGTCCTAATTTATTAGTGCTACTCAATAGTGTGTGCGTGTTGTCCTTTAGTATCTCCTCGCATGTTCCATTAATATCAGTATATACTCCTGAAGAGGATAGGAAAGAAGATATTGAGAAATGTTATGTTCAATTGCAGTCGACATTAAAAACAAAGTATGTACAAATGAATACAAGACACATATCTAACCAATAACAGTCGCGTGTAAATTCGTACTATGTATCAATTCCCTTCAGATCATTGGTCAAATCAGAAACTTTACACATACACGTCTATAAGTTAAAAACGCGTAAAGTTACATTACATTTTACTAATATGGAGTCTGCTTCTCAAAGTTCACGTCTTCCTTTAACTGATGACCCATCCCTTATTGTAGCAGTTATTCCATTAGTTAATAGATGGGTTTGTATTACAGTAAAAATATGGCACAAAACAAAATGTTTCAAAAATATGACACAGATATCAATCCGTTGTGCTTCTGACAGTTCACATCGATACATCAACCAATGACTAATAAATCAAAACACTAGATAATATTTCAATTACATTACAAATTACACAATTGAACTAAGTACATACGTACATACATAAGGACTTTATTAAACTAAAAGTAAGATGCATACAATGTTATTTACAAATATTGATCGCACGGGCAGTAAGCCGTACGTGCTGTTGACAGTCCGTTACAATAAGTTGATGTTTGGTAATAATATATACTTAAAAAAATAATAATATTACAATTAGATATCAATACAATTACATTATACATTAACGTATTTATGTAGAATTATTAATAGAATTATTAAGGATTAATGGCATTGCTATTTGTTAACATATTTATTTATTCCTGAATAAGTGTTGTTATTTTCCGCGGTTTGTCCAGAAATCTACCCACTTTATCCAGTTTTCTGGGTTAACCAGTAACTCGTAGCATGCCAATCTTTCATAATTTGAATTTGGAAATCTTTCCGGTAATAACTGATGCCTCCAATATTCTAAATCGTTACATTTTCCTAATATATGTATCTTGTCTTCAAAGCTCCCGCACATTGGACATATTCGCTTATTGTGATCGTCGCTAATTTTTAAAAATGTCCATGCCCCAAGTAATAACATTATGTAATAATATGTAGCAGTCAAAATACTTACATATAATTATATTTGTTTTTTCATAAAGGGGTGTTGTTCATATTTTCCGAGTTTTGTTTAGAAATCTGCCCACGTCTGAGCTATCGTCTAGGTTTTTCATTAACATGCAGCTGGCCAAATTATCACAATTTGAATTACTAACTTGAGAATGGAAACATTTTATGACACATCTTGGTGAAAACATGAATTATTCTTCCTAGCTTGGAAGGTATAACATGGAAACTATTTAAGCTGTCATGATTGTTTCAGAAATTCGCAGTATTTCTTCCAAAAAAGAGAGAAAGGGCCGATAAAAACCAAATGGATATGGCACGGATTATTGAGTTTTGAGAAAATTATAGTTACTGTCTCATAGGAGATGCCATATTTTTGTAACATAATTATATTTAGAATATTTTCCGACAATAAATTAAACTACTCAACGAAGTAGAGACCATCAGTTTCTATCATTTACAGCCATCTTTCAGTCAGGTTCATTTTCCTCCTTCGGTACCAGTCTCTGTTTTTTTTAAGCAAAGGATTCGTGTAGATCCACTTCCACACCTTCAATGTTTCAGAATGTTTTCGACATTTTACCCAAGGAATTAGCTATGGGTCACACAGATTAAAATCAGACCAAATTGATGAATTTAGTAAAAGTTCAATTCCTCTGAATTCCTGAATTTTTTCATGATTGTTCATACAGTGTGGGGTCTGGTCTTATTTGAAATCGTGACCCTCAAAATTTCATGAATTCGTTCAAGTTGTTGCGAATAAAGAGCCGCTCCGACTGCAGGATTGTTTCGAACAAACTCCCATTGAATGACATTAAAAATTTCAAGGTTCGACTATATAATTACATAAGATCCTCTATATAGAATACAAATTTCCCCTACAGAAAATATTTTCCGAATTTAAAATATAAGTACGTAATATTGTCTGCATCTAACCGTTAAAAATATAAATTAAAACCATAAACGAATGGTAATTATCTTGAGGTTCATTTTCTTTATTTTTTAATTTTTTTGTTACTTAAAAGAACCGACCGAGATATTTTATAATTTATCAGACTTCAATTTGCATTGGAATAGGAATCGAGTCTTTAACTGGAATTGTGACTTATAAGCGGCTTAAATAACGATTCTGTCATTGTAAGAGATTAAAACTGCATTAAAGTGAACGGTCCGATAAAGAGAGACCTATATAGGCTCCTATACAAAGCACAAGCATAAATAATATATATTTATATGTCGACATTTAAAATTATTTGTAGAACAGAGTGAAATTAGTCTTAAACATTAGAGCAAATTTCTTTATTTCATTAATTTTTTTACCTAAGTTTAAACTCTCTCTTTGATGTCCTAGGCCACACAGGCTTTAAAAGGGACATGGACAGGATTTTAAACTCTCGATCATATGGAAACTATTTTATTTGCGCGATAGTGCGTTTTGTCGTACTTACAGCAATGGCGACCATGGTTGAAAGTTCAACTTCCTACATTTCGGGGTTGCCAATGTAAATAAATATGTAGTAATAAAATAATAAAATAACTGTACTGCAATTTTAAATATTACAAAGTCGCGTATTGGAAGTAAACCACTGCCCCATATGTATACTACATGCAATATATATACAAAAAAATATCCAAAATGTAGTGTTAATATACATTTTACCAAACAAATCACTGCATTTCAAATGAATTGAACTTTATTTGAAAAAATATAAAACAATCAAAACGTACTTGCTGCCATTTTACCACGAAATTTGTCTCACTGTCACCTGTTGTTTCAACGAAATAACATTGCCCACACTGTTAACGTTGGTCAATTGTTTATAATGAACGCATATATTTCCAAAAAAAATGTTAATACTTTACTATTATTTATTATTTTGAAAACACCATCGCGCAACAAATGATGTACAACGCACGTTTGTGAAGTGTTTTACAGAATCTTGGGACTCGATTCTGTAAAATCCACTTCCCAATCTCGTATCATAATACACTATTATGTACACAAGGGCAGAGAGGTGATCAGTAATAAGTGATGGTTAAATGCCAGAGACATCACCCAGACAGGATGAATGTTTAAGACACGATACATTTATTCTGATTTCCTACGAAGAGAATTCAAGTCGCCTCGAATTACGGGAGCTTGGCTATCATCGGAAGCCATCGCCGCGCAACCGGTCGACTCGATATCGAAAGGCACTGAATATCATAATAATAATAATAATAATAATAATAATAATAATAATATAATAATAATAGTAATAATAATAGTAATAATAATAATAATAATAATAACAATAACGATGATGATAATAATAATCATAATAATGTAAATGATAATGGTGATAATGATTATAATGATAATGATAATAGTGATGATAATTTTATTTATATACATATGTTCAATATTTACACATCTTTATGTGCCTAAATTTTTATTTTCCATCTCCACTCGTCTCTATCCATCGACTGCATGTCCTCCAGTCCTCCTTTTCTCATTCCAGATCTTATTTCTTGCATCCACGGGTTTCGAGGTCTTCCTTTCCTTCTTCTTCCAGGTGGACTTCATTCCAATATTTTTCTGGGTAACATTCTTCTTGCATTCGTTGTACGTGCCCATACCAATTGAATAATATTAATAATAACCATAATAATAACAATAATAATAATAATTGTATTTTACTTGGCAGAGTTAAGGCCTTAGACTTTTGTACTAATCAACAACGTTAAAAAAATTAAAAATTATTTTTACATCTAGATTACTCACTCACTGATACTATCGAACCCGCAGATTCATGGCCGCGGAGACATAAGCTCCCCATACTTGATATCTTGAGCTAATGTTTTCCAATAATGCCCAGTATAATATAATTCCCTCAAATCATAGTTAATGTTATTCTCCCACATTTTTTCTTGCCTACTGGGCGTTTTCCCTTTCGTTTTCCTGCAAGAGTTTCCATGCATCTCTTTCATTCTTCATACGCGCCACATATCCTGCCCATCGTAGTCTACTAGACTTAACTGTTCTTATTCTATCTGATTTCCCATGAAGATCATGTAGGTCACTGTTATGTAATCTTCTCCATTTGCTTCTGTGTTAATCTCTTAGGTCCGAAAACTTTCCTAAGAACTTTATTCTTAAATACACATTATCGTTTCTCTTCACTTAAAGTAAAGTAAAAGTCCAAGTTTCGCACCCATATAACATAACTGGGAGAACAACAGTTTTATACAGTTTTAGTTTAATGTTTTCTTAGAGAAGTTGGGACGAGAAAAGTAACTGTAATGTATAGTAGCAATTGTGAATAATAGGTAGTTTGACATAAAGGGCAATGTGCCGATGAGATCAAGAGCCTAATTTATGTGTATCAGAGAGTCTAACGAAGCTATGTGATAAATAATTAGATGATTACATATGTAGAATTTTATAAAGGTGGAATAAGAAATCAACGGTTCTGCGATCTCATAGAGTAAGCCATGACAACTGGTCCAATGACGGAGTAACTTAATCACATCCATGAATACCACAATTTTGAACAAGTTGAATCTCTGAGTAAAATCAGTATTTATGTATCTCCATTAGAAATGTTTTACCATTCGCTGTAAGGGAATTGTTAGTAGAAACACTTGCAATTCCCATTTTAATTATTGTGTTACATTTTCTTGTGTAATGCCATCTGACATAACATCAGTCAGCTCTGCCAGAAAACCCGTCTTCTCACGTCCACATTTGCTATCCCTGGGCAAAGCAATTTTTGTTGTAGCCAGAGAGAAGCGGATGCAGGCGAGTTCTCAACGCCTAAAAACTGAGGCTTTCGGCTAAGGGACCACACCCCTACAGAAAAACGGTCAGATTTGGAGGCCCTAAGTTTAATTGCCACTGAATTACTCAGCGATGGACTGGAGGACACTTTAATAAACTCGAAATCTCCAGAAAAATAGCTTGACTGATTCAACGACGTTCACTAAAGCGAAATATAGGCCAATGAATACAGGAAAATTAAAATAGCTGTTTGGAATGAAAGAGGTCTCTCTATTTCTGGATGAATTAAAAGAAAGAGAAGTAGATATAGCAATCATACTAGAAACAAAGGCAATTGAAGGGATCAGAAGAATTATAAAGAAGCTATTATATACATAATAATGTTTCGTTTAGGTTTCAATAGTTTCATCAGAATGTTTAATAAATATTGTAGTAATATTTTATATGAAATTCATTATAAAAACAACAGTTGCCGCTATTGGATATAAGTAATTAATAAATAAATTGTACCTTTTGAAAATGCGGGGTAAAACAAAAGCTTATGTGAAATGACGAAAGAAATTAAATTCAGTACTGCTGATTTAAAAATGGGGGGGATAAATACGAGCTTGGTTTTATTAGCTGTGAGAAGGGAGCAATAATTAAGTACCACGTGCGCGCAATATTGAACTGGAGCGAGAATTATAACACTCACTCGCACCAAAACATTTCACATAATCGCCGAGAATTTAATTAACTCTTTAACAAAACAAATATTTGTTGAGAAATATGAACTCTGAATATCTCTGGACAAATGTTATTTCAAACTTCTCGCACCGAGTTTCTACAAACACACAATACATAAAAATATTAACATCTAATTAAAACGTCATCATCATCACCATCAGCATCAAGGATTAGACCTTAAGGTCTGTACCGATCTCATGCTAGAATTGGTCCGTCCATCTTTTACTGGATCTTTCAATGATGACGAGATATTGTACGTGAAGGGACTTATCAAGGACTTCATACTAAATTTGTTACAAAAGGATTACGATGAGGAATAATTCTATTTATTATCTCAGAGGTATTTTTCTTTCTTTCATTTTTTTGACAACATTTCTACGTCCTAGTGGTTTGTAATGAAGAATCTGTTTCGCAATTCTATTGTTATCTATTCTATTGATGTGGTCCATCCATACATCTCTGTATTGTGTAATTTTATCTAATATCATTTAGTTTTTGATATGTTAATGTGTAGTCAGCCACACTCCTCAAAAACTTCATTTCTGACGTTTCTATTCTTCGTTTCTGATTTTTGGATAAGATCCAGTGTTCCGATCCATATAGTAGTGTTGGAACCGCCATTGTTTTATAAAATTTTAAAAGTGTCTCCTTTCTAGTTCCTTTGAGACTTTGTTTTACGGTGCCACACATATAATTAAATGTATTTATTTTGTTTTCAATATCTCCACTTTTTCTGTAGGACACATTATATCTCAGGTAATACAAATTGCTCACCTTTTCTATTATTTTATTCTCTAATTAGATTTTTACTCTTAGTGGCTCATGCACTCGAAAAGCTAAAACTTTTGTTTTTAGAGTAGGTATTTTCAAGTTATATGTTTCATATATTTTACTTAATTTGTAAATTGCCCGTTGTAAGCCATCTTCTGTGTTACATATCACAACCTGATCGTCTGCAAAAAGTAAAGTATATAATAAAATATCGTCAATTTTAAAATGTTCAGTTAAAACAATTTGCCAATTCTGTATGGCATCGTGTTTATATATTAGAAAGTAATGGCGAAAGTGGGCATCCTTGTTTTACTCCACAATTTATTGTCGCTGTTTTATTGTTTTGTGTTTTATGACTCATTCCAATTAATATTTTATTATCTACATATAAACTTTTAATAATTTTAACTAAATGTTGTGAAACGCCTCTATTTATCATTTTTAGAGCTGAAAAAAGTATGGGTTTTAGGCTAGGCTGCAATGCTGCATAGTACTTAGACCTCAGTGTTTACAAACCGCACGTTGACACGCGCTACACGGGACAGACTTCTAATACAGTCCGCTTTGTTAAGAATGGACTCATCTTTGCAGAATTTTTGTTTCGGCATTCTTCTGATACAACCACACGTCACGTAAACAAGTCTATTACTGAGGAGAGTCGAACATACACACTCTTCGCTCCGAGCAGGTAGTGGAGACGCTCGACAAAGACACGCATTTTGTAAAAAAATGTATAGAAATTAGTTACTACCCTCTTACCGATACTTTTTGCAGCCCTAATCATTACATTCCGTAATTTACTTCTATTCACTCTGTCAAAAGCCTTCTCAAAATCAATAAACAACATATATGTTGATAAGTTATATTCTCTACGTTTCTATATTAATTAAAACATGTTTAATATATTATAATGATATTTCACCCATCGCTGTGGTCTCGATTTAGCGTCGCTGCCCCATACGCAGCGGGCCCGTATTCGATCCTCACTCGGGACAAGTTTCCAAGATATGGTTTTTGTGGGGTATTTCTCAACTGTGAGAGAAATATTAGACAACTTTAATGCCCAAATTGGTCTTCGAACAACATATTCGCCATGTTTAGTATGAATGTGTGTGTGAATGATGTGTTTCATCTTACGTATTGTGTTGTCTCGGAGGAGTCCATAACAGTGAGCTGATCACTTATTCGGGGTGACCATTCACTTACATTGTTAAAATCTAATTCAAATCCATATGCAGATAATGGAAGAAGTCTTTGTACCAACTGCCTTCTTTCAGCGGTTCGTCACTCTCACTATTACGGTGACGTTGAAGACATGAACGAGGCATCTTAAATAATTCTGCCGCATGGTACAATCTCCCTCCCCTGACGTAATGTTTTAATAGCTACATGGATATCAACTTCTGCCCTACTTTGATTCAAAATTACACATCACCAATGCAATAGTTACAAATAAATTAGCGAAAATCGCTGTACCTATTCAGACGAAATACAGTATTTCAATTTTCATAGGTTCGCAACACTTAAACCGTTTTCGACAATGACGAGAATTATGGCAATCTCATTGGAGATAAATACGTAATAAATTTAGCAAAAAATCAATGAGTAATCAGGCCATTATTTAATAAGAGACACGCATAATAAAAAACGAAAGTATTAAATGTACGAAGCTGTTAGTTCACTTGCCTGGAAGATAAGGTCTTTGTTGTAAAATATTCAAATAACCAAACGTGAACCACAATGTTATACAACTGGTTTTGATACATGAAGTACAGAGGTTAGTCGACAGATGACACATCTTTTGCTTGTAGGCTTAGATTTCAGTGGAGAAAACAAAATTTAAAAATGTCGCTATTGAACTTGTGTCCCGATTCAGCCGATTTTACCGTATTATTCCTTGAATATTTCAGGTGCCTAATTTAATTTTCCGTTTTCGTGTTTTATACCTAATATTTGGACTGTTCGGCCATTATCATTAGGAAGTTTTGCAGATATTTTGTTTACGGTAACCGGGAACAGATCCGACAAACAACCCCTTACTTTGGGGACAAGGGTATGAATCGGGTATCCTCACCTCAGATTGTTTGGCTATCGAGGATGGAGAGTCTTGCCTTCCTTCGTTGACAGCCGCCCAATTTGGGCAAAGATGCTTACTCGTTGTGGGTTACCTTTCCTTCTCTCAGATGTTTGAAGTATATCGAACGAATGGAAAAAATACCTATATAACATCGATATATAAAACATGTAATCGGCAACAGTAAAAAACAGATTAATGTTTTAAGTTCAGCG
Source organism: Diploptera punctata (assembly GCA_030220185.1). Taxonomy (NCBI): domain Eukaryota; kingdom Metazoa; phylum Arthropoda; class Insecta; order Blattodea; family Blaberidae; genus Diploptera; species Diploptera punctata. The sequence goes on along the minus strand of JASPKZ010001587.1, from coordinate 2,598,400 downwards.
GGAAGAATGTTTGATCGAAAATTAAAACAAAGTAACTGTACACAAATAAAAATATCAGAACAGAGTGATTTCTGTTCAGACCGATCAAGTATTGATAATAATATATTCTCTCCAAAATACCTCACAGAGGATAAATATATAATAGCAAAGCAATGCATTTAACGTTAACAAATTTACAAAATTTTACAAATCTGTGCTCTTACGTAAGTTATGACAATCTATGAAATCAGCTCTGTGTAAAATTGACTGTGTATAATCAAGTGTTTAAACAATACTATGCAGGTTGTACAAGTTCGATGAAACTTGGTAATATAATCTTTGAGTAATTTATAGTAACCAATGATATAAGACAAGTATGTTCTGTGGCACCTTAAGCTTTTGAAATGCATATAGGTCATGCACTGGAGGAATTGAGACAAAAATCTGGAAATATGGGAAATCAAATAGAAAACTTATGTTTATGCATTGCTATTTACGGATGATCATATGATAGTGGCTGGAGATAAAGAGATTTCGATTTATATCTCGAGGAAACTAAAAGAATAACATAGAAAATGGGACCATGAAATTGACATAGAAAGAACAGAAAATTAGTAACTGGAGTGAGAAGCAATAATTTACACTGAGATAAAGAAAATATAATATAGGTATATAACAGATTTAAATATTTAGGGGAATGTTTTAATTACAAGACAGATAAAATAAATGATGTAGACTATAAAGTAAAATGAGGGAATCAGACAATAAGTTATGTAAACTTGCATCCTATTTCGTGGAATGCTTACATTACAAGAGAAACACAAAGAAACATACTAAATACGTTTTGAAGGCATTACTACATATGGCTCCAAAGCATGGGAGAAAACAAAGATAAAGGAAAACTGTCTGCGAACCCTAGAGATGGAAAAGAAGCTGTGGAATATCTAAGCTACTACACATATTTAATTAAATGATACGACAAATAATGAAAAATAAAGAAACCATCTTAGATACAATAAATACAAATAGGCTATTATGGTATGGTCATCCAGAAAGAATGGAGAAAGATCTATGCCCCATAAATATGTGGAATTGAACTCCCAAGACAGATGGAAGGTAAGAAGACACAAGAATCGTTGGAGTGATGGTGTTTATTCATCCATGCAGGACAGAAACCTAGAAGTTAGCGACTGACAGGATCGTGAAGAGTGGAAAATAAGGAATCAGGATAATGCGTCAGTTCTAACCTGAATGGTGGTGATATCTTGTTGAGTTTGGCAAATATTGTTTTGTATGTAGTATTTTTGTGATTTGTGTAACATATGTTTTTCCTGATCAATGGAAGAGAAGACTTTAATTTCACTAGGCTAAATAAATAAGTAAAAGTAAATAGCCGTAGCCGAGCGGTTAAGGTAGGAAGTCTTGGCGTAGAGCTACGGGACTTGCGCTGGTTTGAGTCTCACATCCGAAATCATGAATCAGTTGAACCACTATATTGTATAATGCCTCGACTGTTCTATTATCAGAAACGTTAATGTATCCTAAAAATCGTTCATGTACATGGCCACCGTTGATGACGTACCGAAACACAGGAGATAGCTGAGAGAAATTACTTATGTAATCTCTCATCTCTCATCTCTCATCTAAAACAATGCAAATAAAATTTGATTCATTGATCCCCTTCTTTGATCTGTCCATTAATACGTTCGGTATGGACGGATTGGATCATTCTGGATTAAATTTGACATTCCTGTAAATATCGTAGAATGTTCTAAATGGTGCTTTAGTTTCTCGTCATATTCACCGAGTAATTTCACGAGTTCAACGTAATTGTATTTATTGATAGAGTCGCGTCATATCTCTACTCTGACAAAAAAAACTACAAGCGTTTTGCTATGACTATTTTTTCTTACATGATTGAATTGCAAATCCCGATTTTTTTTCTGATTGTCCAACATATGTTCAATTCTCGACTTACCGAATATTTTTCATTTATGATCGAGATCAAATTATTTTTAGATAGACTATGCTTTTTAATGGCTTTATGTATGTTTCCCATGTCGCAATAACTCGCACTGTTCCATAGAGATCTTTCGTTATTAAACAGAAAACATGTCCAACAATACAGTTTTTGTGCACGAGGACACCCTTTTAATCACTCGTTGCTATTGAAAATTTGCGACTTGAAACGCCTTACACCTTAGTTCTGATATTTAATTCAGGAGTAAGTCTACCACTTTGTATTACTTGTTCATCTTCGAACGCGCTCCAGGCAAATTTATTTTTTATGATAGCACATATTACACAGTCACATGCGCTTTGACCACTGTCTTGCCCCGTCTGATTGTGAGCTTCCACATTTTCAACACTGCTGTACGCAAGAAGCAGAAGTGCTTACCTTCCAGCCATAACGCATATGTACATTCCATTATTAAAATGAAGTTAATATATTTTACCATAATAATATTATCTTAACGTACCAATACTTCAGTATAGACACGACAATTACTATTGAGAATTGTAGGACCACAAGCTTAATTAAAAACATAATAATTATGATTTAAAATAAGTTTCCACTACTAGCCAAGTCCCGCACATTTCATATTGCAGGACCACAGATAACGAAAAGTTACGACGACACACGATCACATCCGAGCAACTTCTAGCTTATCGTGTAGAGCAAGAGTGGTTTATAGCTAGGGAGGTGGATGGAACAAATCGACTACGCAAATAATGACCAGCTCACTAATATTATTTTTAAATTGCATTGAAATTTTATGTTAATCAATACTGATTATTTCTATGATGTATCTCATTATTTTTTATTTTTTAGTCCTGGGTAAGCAATGCTTACCTTGCGTCTATTGAATACACGCCACTGATGGACAGCCAGTGTGACTGAATTTACTCCAAGTGTACTAGAGTTATGCTGCAATAAATACAGCTCACAATCGAACTTTGTTTTTATTTCCACTTCTCTCTCACACCTATAGGCCCCAGGGATTTGTCACCTATTACAACCACTTTTTCAGATTGTATTTAACATGTATTCCAAATTTAGTGGAAATTGCTCCAGGTGTGCGAGAGTTATGGAGGTATATACATATAGTCTGTACACATACGAGTATTTAAGTTTATATAGATTATGATCTCTATTTGTGTTGGTTAAATTAAAAAAAATTGTAGCGTTAAATCTGCCTGAGTAAATTATATATTATTCTTGTAATATTTTAATTATATATAATTCTTGTATTATATTAATTATAAATTATTCTTCTAATATATTAATATTTTATTATTATTAATCAAGTATTAAATTGATAGTTTCTTTTAATGGCTAAATATTTTAGCAATGTAATAAATTTATAATTCCTAGTCTCCTTGTCTATACATGTAAATCTGCACGTTGGCTGAGGGTAATTCCTTGCGGAAGAACTAAACTAATTTAGTTATGCTTTTTTTTCATACAATCGCCAGATATGGAGTACAAGTTTCAAATATCGTTATAAATGGTTGAAAATAGTCATCGTTTCAAATGGTAGCGAGTGACAAGTAAATAGCACATCTCTTCAAAAGGACATTTAATAGGCAACTATATTATTAGTTGGGTGGGAAAAGACGATATAATTTTCCTCTTAAGCCCAATTTAGACTTCAGATTCTTTGTCAAAAAAAAGCTGTAGGCTGGGAACCCACGGCTTAAAATACCTGCCGGAGATCGTTCACCTAGGATTATGCCATTACAAAATGGACCTCGGTCGTCTTCGTATCTGTGAAACAATAAATGTAACCTCTAGACCACCCGGCGAATATTTCTCTATATTTTTGTGATATATATATATATATATAGTTTGTCAACTTGCTGTGTGAAAATATAACCGTTAATATTTATTCTATGTATTACTATAGTCTGTCCAGCCTAAGAAACGCACTTGAGGAAAACAAATGGACGGGAAATTCCCGAAACCCATGACTGCTGCAGTTAATGCGATTCGTTTATGGCCAATGCAGAAGCGAAAAAATAGATCACATGTTCGAATAATATATTTACGTATTTGAAGCTATTTCTGTTAACTGTAGTTGATCAGAATACAGTATACACCTACATGCTTCTTCGAAGGTCAGAGAGTTTGAAGAGAGGAAGTTGAATGTCAGTTACACATTATGGCGACTGTCGTATAGTTTATGGTAAGATAACTGGGTGATAAAATGTGTGATCAAAATTATAAAAAGCACCCTAAAGGGAAATTATTAAAGAGTGGTGAAAAACAGATGGTGTTAAATGTATTTTGTAAGTTTATGGAGCATAATCTATAGTTCACTGTAGTTAAATTAACTGCAGAATATACTGGTGTGTTGGAGAGTAGTGTTGTACATATTCCCAGGGAATTAAAAGACACTGATAATATCAAAACGCCCAAGAAGAAGATAAAAAGGCCTAAACCTGTTTAACGAGTAGTGGACGACTTTGTGAAATGTACAGTTCGTTATAAGGTGTATAGGTATTACTTTAAATGTAACCATTTTAATTTAAATGTTTGATTTGAATTAATTTGCTTAATATTAATAATTATAATTTAATTTATTTCAACATGCAATTGTGTGTGTTAACAAAACATGTTTTATTGTATTGTCCTACATTCGAAAGGCAACGTTTCTAGTTAACCTAACTTTTAAATGATGATGAGGCTCCTACCTCAGTGTGTGAAGTGATTTTTAAGAACCAAAATTGTTATAAATATTTTATGAAATTCATTAACACACATTCATAACAATATGTAGTATTTTCTAACTAACTTATAGACGATTTATGTAATTCATAACACTCATTCAAAATCATAAGCTAATATTACTGTTTTACAATGTATAGTATAATGTTGTTATAGTAAGCTACAACCCTAACATGCCTTTGTGGCGAAATAGGGTTTCAAAATATTTGGAGATTCAATACATAGATAATAAAACATGCAAAATTAAAAATTAAAACGATTGTTATATATCGTTTTATCGGCTTGTAATAAACAGCTTGATAAAGTCGCACGTACTTTTACACGTGCTGCGCGGAATAATATAATCGGCAGTTAAATGTCAAAGTGTGTTTCTTAGGCTGGACAGAAAATATAACACTGTTGAACTATTAATTTTGTAGATATGTAGTGTGTTATTTGTATAAACATTTGAAATTATGAAAAACAAATTATTTTTATAACAATTTTAATCATGCAGTGAAATTGACTCAACACACACACACACACACACACACACACACACACACACACACACACACACACACACACACATAATACGTATAAGAATGGAAAATGCAATGTAAATTTATGGATTTATTTACTAATTTGGAATTAGCATATAACTATGTAGAGAAGAGAAACCAATGTAGCAATCATCATTTTCTTTTTGAAACTTAGAACACACATATTTGAAATAATGGTTATCATTAAACAATCTAATTCCCAAAGGAAATATATAAAAGATCGAAGAATAGAAAAAATGCTATATTCAACTGTTTAACCTTAAATATAAGATATATTTCATATTTTATTAACATCGTTACGCATTTCTAAGAAAGGAGAGCTTGTTTTTCCCAGTTACAGATGTTTCAAGTGTATCAATTTGGCAGTATTACTAGGATGATACAGTGTTACTGAGCTGTTATTTATAGCTGTATTTCTGTATGTTTTATATACAGGGTCTTCTTGCTGGAGATTTTGTTAAGGTTTTACCTAATTTTATTTACATTGAAATATCTAATAATATCAATAGAAATAGAAGAATAAAAACAATTCTGTTTGCAAACCAAAAATGGTTAGATTCAGAAATTGAATATTTTTATTCCAAAAGAAGTAAACTTGAGATTCAGATCTACAGCTATTTAAAAGCCTTAACTTTATTTATTCAGATTATTTGGAATTTAAAATGCTGTGTGGATTTCAAAGGAATTTGTTTTTTTCAGTTACTAATAAAATGAGAAGACATATTTTCACAGAAAAATTAATTTAAGAAATTAGTTGAAAATATTTCGTCCCAAAATATTAATGAAAAAATGTTTGATAACTGGTTTCTAAATATATTAACTGGATACTTGTAATCGAAGTTGTTTGTTATAAATACCGTATTTGAAAGTGTTTGAATTGTATAAAATTATTTAAATTAAACATTAAGTCAACATTAATAAAATCCTTGGTAAAACTCCGTTGAGATGTTAGTGAAAATATTAAAAATACAATATAGAAATAATTTTTTTTGTTTAATGTCACCTGTTTGTCATTAGACTTTTCAGGTATTCTCTCCTGGCATTGGCATATTGTAACCCACATCTGATTTAGGGCGCCTGGAAGGCGGGGTTACGCTGCCCCAATGCTTTGATGGGTGATGATGATGGGTAATGATGCGCCAGGAGAGGCCTTAAACCTAAACTTAATTTAATGAGGTGAATGATAATGGTGGCCAGGTGATGTTCGGGGACCGTTTGGGCCTTTAAGTATCCTGATATTTGTCTTATAGGTGAGGAATAACCCCGAAAAAATCTCACCCAGGAAACTTGTCCCGCGCGGGGATCGAACCCTGGCCCGCTGCGGAACAAGGCAGCACACTACCTGGAGACCGCAGCGGTGGACTACAACATAGAAATATAAAATCCTTTATCCTGCAACTCCGTGTCAACTTTTAAAATATTAATTAACGTCAGGTCTTCATAATCTCATATACGTAATAATATCTCTGACAATGTTGGCACAATAATCATCATCATCTGCATTCATGGATTAGGTCTATTGACCCGTTCCGACTTCAGCCTATCTCTTTCTAGGTCTGCCCACATCTCGGGTGCCTTTAGGTTTGTATTTTGTTATTTGTTTTGGATATCTATCTTCATTCATTCTGTCTATGTGTTGCTTCCATTTTTGTCTATATGTATCTATTTTATCAGTTATTGTAAATATTTCAAGTTCTTGTCTTATTTCTGTGTTCTTGATTCTGTCGTCCTTAGTGCACCCCTTAACAGATCTCAAAATTTTCATTTCTGCCGCCGTTATCCTACTTAGATCTTGTTTTTTATGTATCCAGGCTTCTGATCCATAGAGCAGTACCGGTACTGCCAATGTTTTATAAAATTTCAATTGGGTCTCTCTTGTTGTTTTATTATTTAGTGATCGTTTTATCGTACCACATATTCCCTGGATTTTTGCTATTTTATTAGTTATATCATTATCATAATTAAATTAAATGTCACATCCTAGATAATTGAGATGGTTCACCTGTTCTATGATTTTGTTTCCTATTACTATTTTGGATCTGATTTGATTTTTCCCTTGAAATGCCATTACCTTAGTTTTTTCTATGGATATTTTGAGATTATATTGTTCACATATATTATGTAGTTTAAAAATATTCCTCTGAAGTTCGTCTTCCGTATTTGCTATTATTACCTGGTCTTCAGCATATAATAATGTTTTCAAGTAGTGTGTTTTATCTAATTTTATTCCTTTATTTGTTTCTTCGTTCCATTTTTTTATTATATCATTGCTGTATAGGTTGGCGCAATAATAATTATATAAGTTAGGCAGTTACTTGTAAATCTGCTTCAGTTCCCCATCTTTGTAATTGAATAGTCGGCAAAGAACAAAATTGTATTTTTTTTTTCAAATTTGATTTTTAGTTTTTAGACGCACAAACCCTGCGTCTCATTATCAACCATCTCCGACGTATATCTCAATTTAGAGGGGGGGGATGAAGACGGTACACGACTATTCAATTGGCTCGTTACTGATTTTAACACCTTTTCCTAAACAGTCATCTCGTATTCTAAGTTCAAAATCTCTTATCAATATTTGTTTGCTCTTATCTTGCCAAGGTAACCATCTTATTCCGAGAAACTGTAACGTTTCTGATAAAACTGAACTTTAGTGAGTGAAGGTGAGAGCCTCCCGCTCCACCTGGAGGACCAGTCTGCGTCGGCTGTTCACGACTGCTTATTTAATAGTCTACATATCTTAAGGTAGTCCACCGCTGTGGTCTCGAGGTAGCGTGCTACCTTGTCACGCAGCGGGCCCGGGTTCGATCCCCGGTCCGGGCAGTTTTTCTGGTTGAGTTTTTTATCTCGGTTTTTCCTCACCTATAAGACAAATGTCAGCAAATCTTTAAGGCCCAAACGGTCCCCGAAATCATATGGCCATCATCTTCATCATCATCACCCTTATCATTATCACCATCATCCTTCACCGGTGTGGAAAGCAACGGGAAACTACCACACCGACACAATTCCCTAGTAAAGTTGCAAGCATAGCATGAAAATGCTATGATTGCAGTGAAGGACCTGCCTTCGGGCAGAATTACTATGGATGGATATCTTAAGGTTGTGTTATTAATCTGACGACGCGCCATGCCGGAATTCAAAACAAATAAGTTACTTCTTCATACGCAAAATTGAAATAAAACTAAACTATAAACACAAATTTAATAATATAACTAGTATTGCTGATATCATATATTACGTTAACTATATAAATGTTACAGCCAACAAGCATTGCATTTAAAACCATCAAACATAAAAGAAAATAGCCGCTACTTCTAATTATGTTTGGTAAAAAAGAAATAAGCTCACAACTTGAATTGGTCGATGCTATGCATCAACGGGCGAAGCGCCATTTAGAAAAAGTAAGATTTTGTTGTCATCTATTGCATTGACTCATGAAGAAAGTGTATACACATTTTTATCATCAAATCTTTAAATATAGCCTCTTTATTAAAGAAAATGTAAACCCCGTCAGTGCTATCAGAGATTCTGTGTTTTGTGTATGAAACCAGATATTCATAAATGTAATGCAAATTTAGCATCATGCAGGGAAGCGCGAAATGTTCCCGCTCTTAGATTGTTCATGCATAACTATCAAACAAGGAAAATAACTTGCAATATCCAGTAATGTTAGTTGTCCGCTACAAAACTTTAAACGTATTTTTCTCGAAACTTAATATCGCATAGCCGGTTGATGCATAACGCCTTCCAATTGTCAGGAAACAAATAAGTAGATTAATACATGAAACACGTCTGGATGGACTTACCACTGCCAGTTGCGTATTGATTCCTCCTGATTTTCAATAAACGTTATGATTTTAACGGCACAGCGCTAGACATGTGATGCGGACTGCAGGAGCGGAGCACCGTACAAACACATTAAGTCAATTAACAGTAATCGCTGGGCAAGAGATGTTACTTATCGTGTAATTGTGATCTCAAGACGCGCTCACTTAATTGTCACAAGTGATTCCATGAAGCATTGTTATGTGACCCCCACGTGCCACTTCCTGCGTGCTAACTGCAATCTGCCTGGTGTTCTGAGTAGGTACACAAGCATTTTTTTTATATTTCATGTATAAACGTCTCTCCTTATTTTAATCAATACTACATACGTTTTGTTTACAATTTTGTTCCTCAATAGTAGTGATATAGTTTGAAATTATATTGATCAGATGTACCAGAAGTTTGCTTACGCACAAACATTTCGTAAATACAAAAAGCATATTTTAAAAGACCTACTTTTATTGGCACTGAATATAACGTCGAGTCGCCAATGTCGGCTGAGAGGCACGCGAAAACAATTACGCTTTGTAAAGAAAACTCACAAATGAAGGAGGGTATTCTTATAGGCCTATAGCTACTTTCCCAGCCGTGTTTATTTTTAAACTGATGGAATACTAGTTTATTAGAGTTTCTTATAAACGAAGACATGATTGTGGTATTTAGATCCCTATAATGAATACAATTAAACGAATCGTGAACTGACGCGACTTTGACCTAAGTGCAAAAAAAAAGTTTAATTATTTCAGTCTATTTATCTCATAGACCGATAATTTTGTCTCTTCCTGTTGACAAAATTGCCTTTCCTGTTCGTAATGTAAGATATCTCCGCAAATTAACTTCTTTGACAAGGCCATCAGTTGAACAATGTACGATCGATAAGGTACAGCAAGAAATGCCAAAACAAAACAATTTCAAAAATTACAAAAAAAAAGAGGTTAGTTCTGTCTTTCTCTAAAAAGTTTATTAAATGTTCTATAATGAATCTGCAATATTCTTAATAGTTATTTCTCATGCAATCCAAGTCCAAATAAATTTAAGAATAAAGATGTGCTATTTGTAACTATATACAGCCGGCTTAGAAATCGCCCGGAAGTAAGATCGGAATACATAACCTCAAATTAGGTAAATTTTATATATTATAATTATTTTTAGATTCTGATGTTGAATTATTCGCTAAATAGTCACTCCAAACCCAACGCGAGGTTGAGTTTTTCATTTGACAAAATCACTCTCGACTAAGAAAAACACAACCTATTGTTAGATTACTGTTGATAAATATTCGATTATATATATATATATATATATATTGGAGTCTTCATTTCTTGTTGTACTACATCAGAAATAAGCCTACATAAATATATTTGTTATGGTTATCGTAAGTTCTTTTTTTGAACATAGGATGAGGTATTGTAGTTGATTTTATCACAGTTTTCAGACAGTTATAAGCACCTTACTGGCAGTCATCAGCAAATTAAAAGAAACTAATACCGAGTAGCCCTACCTCTATTTCAATATTTAAAAAAAGGAGGGTTGCCTCTTCCGCCTTCTGCCGTTGAGGACTTCACTCTTGTTTGAAAAATAAAGCCAGGAAAGACTCTACCCGCTCGTATAATGAAATTATAGAAGACAATGGCAGTGCCTATCATTACTTATGGATCCGAAACATGAACAGTGACAACACAACAATCAGCCAGAATACAAGTTGCTGAAATGAGATTCCTCAGGCAATAGCAGGTTCAAAGAACAGACAAAAAACATAACACAGAAATAAGACAACTAAAAGTAGAGGAATTAAACACAACAATAGAGAAATACAGAACAATCTGCAAAGAACACTTAGCAAGGACGACTGAGAATAAAATACCAAAAGCAGCATACAGCTATTCACCACGAGGAAGAAGTTTGAGAAGACTAAACAAAAAGATGGAAAGAGCAGCAATTTTGAGCCGGAACAGGCTAGTAAATAAACCTAAACCGTGAAGAAGAAAAAGAAGAAGAAGAAGAAGAAGAAGAGAAGGAGAAATGAAATATGGAATAAATGAAACCAATATATCATATAGCATGCATTAACAATATGAATTGAAACGGAAATAGCATTTTTTTTATAATTCAGAACAATCATACATTTTATCTAAACGCAAACTACAGGGTTTCCCCTTCAAACATCCCACATTTTAATTAATCTTAAAAATAACAAAGTATGTGAAATTATGAAATGAAGTCAGTAATATACGAACAAATAACTGAAGAATTTTCATTGGCACCCACAAACACGCAAAAACAAACACACACACACACACACACACACACACACACTAAAAACAGGTCTAAATGTACACCATTCGTAAAAAAGAACAGTAACAAGTCCGTATTCGATTTCGTTCCACGTTCTGTTCAACATGCCCATTGGTATTGTTGAAATTGTGTCAAAGATACGGGTTTGCAAATCATGAAGATCTTGTAGAGGAGTCGCAAGCATGCGCTCGTTTACCTGCCCCAAAGGTAGAAATTCAGTGGAGGGATGTCTAGCGAACGTGGTGGTAAGTAAATTGGTCAGCTGCATCGAATCCGGCGATCTGAGAAGGATTCTGTGAGGGAATTCCGAACATCCAGGCTCCAGCGTGGTGGGGCTCCGTCTTGCTGAAATACTACTTAGGGTTGCAGAACATCTACTTGGAAGTAAAAGAACTCTTTTAACATGTGTTGGTATATCGGGCCAATTATTGACTTCTCATAGGAAAAAAACCCGATGATCTTGTTCACCATCAAACCGCATCAAAACTTTTACTTTTGGGTGTAGAGGTGTGGATTTTGCGTACCCAGATCCATTGTGCCGATTAACAAATCCTGATGCATAAAATATTGCCTCGTTAGAAAACAAGACTTTTCCAGAAAAATTGAATACAATTCAGCATTTGAATAGCAAATGACGGCTATCTGACTTAATTGTTAACAATTTTCACCTTGTAGGGGTACAAATCGAAGACGTTTATGAAGGAATCGATGTACATTTGAACTGCCGCGAAGCTTGTCCAATTAATTTTTGTGGACATCTCTAAAATTATGCTCTAATTTCTTCATTTTTTCTGATACACGTATACGAGCCCATCCTGATTCTTTGTTAACACTTCCAGTCGCCGGAAACTTCTCACACCATGCCATAATAGTTTACTCATCAGTTATATTTCCTCCATGTTCTCTCCAGTAATTTTTATGCTCTGTAATTATTGACCTCGTTTCTGCATACCAGGAAACAGTTGTAGTTATTTTGTTTTATGTGATTATTGTCTAACGCGCGACAGATGATTTAACTGCAAACAATTTAAATATAATCTTTGAGTTTCTCTTTATTTTAATAAGTTACCAACTTCATTTCATAATTCCACATACTTTACGAGTTGTGATTAATGAAAATGTGGGAGGTGTATAATGGAATTCTATTCCTAGCGGCCTTCTACCATCATATAGATGCATTTTGTTTGTTTGCTTGTTTGTAGTTGTATTTTGTTGGTTTAAACAGAGGTAAACATTTTGGTGGTTCTCTGGGGGTAAAGGTGGCCGTCAAGTAGGGCTGACAACCCGGCTCATATCTATTTTCTAGAAAGGTGAGAGCCTTAATGCCTAACTACCTCATGAGCTTTTCAAGATTCGTACTGAAATCAGTTAACCTTCATAACTTATTATTATAAAAATCTTTATTTAAACCACAATATTAACACTTGAAAATCGATAAGAAAATAACTCTAGCAGAAACTAGTTAGTTTAGAATGTACATATTTGGTGCAATTATTCAGCAGCCTACGCATGATGAAGCTACAGTCTTATGTAATATGTTCAAAAACTTCAGAAGTACGACTACCTTATTATTTGTATTGGTTTTATACATAATTATATACTAACTTACTGGCACTATAGAATACGTATGTTACAGCCCGTCTCCTGTCAAGTGGTAGCAGGATATTTTTATAGGCTGAGTAAAACCAATGAGACTGGCTTAACATTAAATCAAGGTCAAGATTTACCTAACTTTGCAAAGGATAGCAAAAACTAAGGAATTAAAGGCCGTCACATAAATAAAGTAAATCTAAAACGAAAATATATATTTAACAAATTAAAAATAAGATAAAAGTGAAACATAATAAACTGTTGACGTTAATTACTTACACAGGTTATAAAGAGAGCTGATGCAAAGTTATTTATACTAAGAGTTTTTCTTTATTATAATATGAAGTTATATGCTGCGTTTAGTATGCATATCTAAATCTAAGGCAAATACTACTCTATGATTACGTATAAACAAATACGACGGCTTACGTTCGTCCATGATAGGTGACCTCGGAGTCGAGGACGCTCGCTGCAACCAGCCGCATGGGGGTCACAGCCATCTCTCCAACCTCCGACGAGTCCCGAGACGTGGAAGCGTTAAGACTAACTTATCGTGCCGATACGTGATTGGTACACGTCAACCAGATATGCATTATATTAAATAAACTGTCCAAAAAACCCCTAATAATTACAATAACCAAATATTTATAGGGGAATAATTAATTTTTAATAAAGCCTATAAACTTTGGATCATAACAACGTACGTTCATGACCTCGTGGACATGAGCTCTCCGTACTTCCCCATCCTGAGTTAATGATTTCAAATCATCCACTGTAAAATCTACTTCCCTCAAATCATTGTTAATGTAATTCTCACCCCTCATTCCTGGCCTATCTACTAGGAGTATTAGCTCTGGATTTAGTACCAGTAGTTTCCGTGCCTAATTTCATTCCCCAATCGTGCGATACGCTCTGTTCATTGCAGTATACGAGTCTTAATATTTCATATTCTGTTTGGTTTTCCATAAAGATCACGTAGCTCACTGTCAACAAGTATTTGCCTCTCTGTGAATTTTTCTTCGGTCAAAACATTTTCCTAAGAACTTTATTCTCAAATAATATAATTGATAATCTTCTGCCCTTAAACTATGAGTCCATCTTTCGCTTTCTTCTGGGAGAATAATACTTCAATATATTTTCGTTTTAATGCTTTCTAAGAGAAGTTGGAACAACAAGATTCCCTATAATGTTTAATATGAAGTTTTCTGAATTAAGCCTATATTGAATTACTTTCTGCACCTAATACATCTTTGTAATCATTGTTGTTGGGTATATGAATTCAGCTAATTCTTCAAAATTTCCCTCATTCGTCATCAACTGTCCATTTCTAATACATAATTTTTTTTACCATATATTTAGTTTTATTTGTGTTTACTTCCAGCCCCAATTTCATACTGTTGCTTAATAAAACGTGCGTGTTGGCCGTAGGATCTCCTCGCTATCTCCTAATAATGCTTCATCACCATAAACTAATAGCTTAATAACACTATTGTCTTTTAGGCCTTGTTCGTCCACTGAATATTTGATGGAATGTTGTAGTAGGCCTATAAAGTTTAATACCAGAGGAGATAGTGGATCGCCTTCCTTCAACCCATTCTGAATTCAAAATTATATGAAATCTGTTTGCCTACATGCACCCTATTCTTTGTGGTATTTAGTTACATTCGAATAAGTCTAACCGTTTAGGAATTGCTAATTCCAGCAGAATTCTACATAACGTTCCCTTATAATTGAGTCGTATGACGGCTTATCACATCCACACTTATTTTCTAAAATATATTTCATACTAAAAATATTTTCAATTGTAGATCTATTTCGAATAATGCATTTAATATTCATTAATCATGCATTATCTGCTGGTATCTCAGCCGACTGTATATTTTATATGGGTAGATAAAATAATAGAAAAATTACAATTTTGGAATTTTTTCCATGAGCTTGGGTACATAAGATAATTAAAAAATACAATTTTGGTACATTTTTATGAGCTTGGGTAACCTGTCATTGTTGCCAGAAATGTATTATTTTATTTCAGATTTTCAGTCTGAACCTAGTACTATACGTAACTGAAACAATCATTACTTCTCCTATACTTGTAGCTATGGAACCACGTCCATGATATCTGATATGAGTGGCTTTCAAAGAGGACATTTTGTTTGTGCTGGGTTAGATGAAGCCACAGTTCCTGAAACTGCCAAATTGTTAGATTTCTAAAGGGGAACAGGTCACACGTTTGTGTGCAAAAATTTCGACATATAATATCTCCTGATAAAAATAACTGTGGTCGCCTGCATAACCTAAATTAAAGAGAAAAGAGAGTTTTTGAAGAGGACTTTGTCACAAAATTAAAAACCACTCCAGATTAAGTGACTACAGAATTAAATAGGCCTACACATTTAAGGGTACCAGATTTTGACATTACCAATCAGAAGAGAAAATGCACAAATACGATATTTATTTCACATCAAGAATTAGTATGCATTGTTTGTTGATAGGATCAATAAAGTGAAAACTGTAGTTTTCCGAACACAAATTTGGACTTCAGTTGATTGAAAATATGTAATACGCTCTATTGAGTCAGCATTTACACCTTTTCTAGGATATATGTAGGCCTATAGAGAATAGAAAGAAAGTTGAAGTCAGAATTCTTTCTGGGTAACATTAAACATGAAGGAGGGTAAATCATAGTTTCATCATCATCATAATCATGAACAAATTCGTTTTAAATCATGTGGCTGTAACGGTAAATCTAATGAAGATGGTATTGATCCTTCCACCGATGTTTTATCTTCCTTTGTCCCTATGTCCAGTTGGATTATATTTGTATACCAATTTTGGAAGTCTGTATCCTTCCATTCTTCTCAGATGATCGTTCATTCTTGTTGGTGTCTTTCTGTATCTTAAATTAAACTTCGATCTCAAAGTTTTTCTCTTGTAATAGTGTTCAATTAGTGATCTATTCCAGTAATTTCTATTATAGAATCGTATTTTGGGCAGCAATATCGTAGTATTCTGTAGGATCTGTTACCACATTGAATAACAAAGAGCGTGCTAATGTCTATGAGAGCATTCTAAATTGTACAGAAATGTTTCGGTCAAGGTATGCTACATTCAAGACGACAATGTTTTCTTTAACGCTGATTCGAGGGGCATGAAGGAAATTTCAGACGGTGTGTGGAACAATACAGAGTACATTCAAAAATAAAATTAGAAAAGAAACCAAGATAAAAATGTATAATGTTATGGCGGTTCCCACAATATTGTATGGATGTGAAACTTGGGCTCCAGTGAAGAAACAGAAGGATAGAATACAGACGTCGGAGATGACGTTCCTAAGACAAGTAAAAGGATGTATAAGACTTGATAGAATAAGAAATAAGGATATAAGAGAAGAATTGAAGGTACAGCCTTTATTGGATAAAGTCACAAATTACAGACAGAAATGGATTGATCACATGGATGGAATGAGTAAGGAGAGATATCCATTGTTAGCAAGAAATTATCAAGCAAGAGGAAGATGTGATGTTGGAAGACCTAGAAGACGTTGGGCTGATGCATTATGAAGTCGGAATGGGCAATTGCCTAATCCCTGGAGTGATGATGATGATGATGAAGGAAAAGTCAATCATATTGCACGGCCAGTTCATTCTACAGTTCTAAATATTATTGAGACAATATGGTGTGAATTATAATCTAGACCAAGGGCAAGATTGTCAACTTCTCCTCCTCGTAAAGATCTAGAATAAATTATCTATCATGAAGGTACAAGAATACACTCATACAATGTAGACCCATGAATTATTTCAGGAAAAATTGTAGCTGTTGTGAAGAATAATGAAATCCTACACCATATTCATGAAAATTGTTTTTGTCTACACCCTCTTTTCCTTTACTTACTGCATTTGCATTGTTATTAATTTTTCTGGAGTCTATGTAGGCATTATGTAAGCTAATTACTTATCATACCTATAATACAATACTATTTATTATTACTTACTTTAAAAAAGTTGAACCTCCAAAACCAGAATTCTGACTTATGGCTAGATACACACGACTGGTCAAAATACAAGAAGGGTTATTAGGAAGGAGTATATTTGAAATTATAAATTTAATTGAAGATACAATAAATTATAGGAAGAGATTGTGAGAGCACTTGTAAATTATTCAGAAATTCTACGACGATTGCTTTTGTCTACAACCCAAAAGGGAAAAGGTCAAGAGGCAGGCCAAGGAAAAGATCTAATAATGATTCTGATGCCAGTAAAGATGGTTTTCTACCAAATCCGTGAATACTATAAGTAGACGATGATCAAAATTCAAATTATGCACTAAATTATAAAGGTATTTTGATTAAAGTAAAATCAAAGCATTTCTTACTTTACAGTAAATTACAGTGCTTTATGTCCGATATGTATCACTGAGTAATAATATTGCTTCAGAACACTCATGCAGCAAATAATAAGGTTCTTCACAATAGAGATTAGGATTTCTCACCCCACTAGGGTCTGTTTTTGTGTTCGACGTCTGAAAACACAATGTTATCTGGTGTAGTCCGCTTCAAGGCGCATCTTGGTCTAATTAGCAGGACGGTCCTTAGAGAAATCTCACAAAAAATTATATTGTTATGAAAACATAAACCAACAATACATCACATGCAAGTAAATGAAAATTTACTGAAACTAGATAATCAAGAAAGAAAATAGCTTATACGAAGAGTAGAAAAAGCAGCATGTTTTCATATAGGCCTACTGTGTATAATTACTAATTCTTTGTTACTCACGACGTTACTGAAAAATCTATCGATTGGTCTCGCAGTTCATATTGTAATATTATATTACATGTAAGGATTTGCCTTTACAATATCACTCATGCAAATATTTTGGCAGTAGGGGAAAGATTATAAACATTTTAAATACCTATCATAATAAACTCAATAACTTAATGATTCAAGTTTAAAATTAGAATATTTATTAAACAAATAATTTACACAGATGATTATATGATTGCACTGAGCAACAAAAAATTAACTTTTTTTTTGTCTCAGAAAGAAAAATATGTGATTCTGATAGTATTTTTTCTCCCGAATTCAAATATGATATAGGTTTTTCTCCATCACGTAAGGTTTCCGAGAGGAATTTATAATTTCAAACACTTTTATATTTTCTACATTCGTAACTACACAATATTCGAACATTCGGACTCACCTAGAAAGTAAGAAATGACGATTTTCTCCTATATTTCGCCTGTGGAGCATCCCTCTTGATGGTCCCAACAAGAATCGGCCAGCATATTAGGATTCCATTTGCCTTGATACCTCTTTTCCATAGCTGAAATCTCCTGAATTAGCTCATTTTGTTTATTTTACAATGTACAAATGGACGAAAAAAAGCTTATTAAAAATAATTATTTAAATCCATTAATTGAAATTGAAAATTGTGGGTGATGAAGAAATTCCGAACACATATTTGAAAACACGGTTAAAAAAACTGCATGAAATACAAGTATTGGTACTCATGAGACAAAAATAATGTTGATCAGTGTTGTATACAAACATTGTTAGGATTTGCATGTAGGAACGAACTATTAAAAGCTCTGCCTAGGATTCCCACGAATGCATGTAGCTGTTGATCACCCTAAAAGTACGTAATAACGTTCATCAATTGTTGAGATAATTAGTGACGCAATTCAAAGCTAGGCGTAAAAGGGCTTAAAAAATCCTCTTATTCCAAGCTTTCCTTTATTTCAAGTGTATTAAATCTAACACGGGAAAACCACCGTCTGCGGTTGAATTTGAACCGAGAGGCGATAATAAGCACTGTTATATTTGTGGTCGATATACTAAGTATTTTGCACTGAAGTTTAGGAACAAACTGATAGTTAAATTCCCTTTAAGCAATTTTGCAGTCATCTTTATATAAAAGCCTATTTCTCTCCAATCGAAAGTATATTCTATGAGATACATAGGTTCCAGTTTTAAGTAACAATACAAAATAGCTAAAATAATTTTAACATTACACTCCAGTTACAACAATAATAGCACTATCTTTACCTTACTTGTATTAACAGCTCTCCAATAAATATTTACCAGCAGAACTAAATATGTTGTGCTAATTCAAGGCTAATTTTTTTTTCTTTTTACAACATATGCATACTAAGTTAAAAACATTGCTGATCTCAAAAGAATTTGAGCGTAAACTCTCGTGATGCCGCATTTTGAATGTCGAGATATCTACTCGACATAATATGTTTACACTGGGCCAGCTCATAAATTGCGTATAATAATATGTGTATCAGAGTATATTAACTATGCTGGTTCTATTTATAATGATCGTAGAAAAATGCATTCTCTTCCTCTGCTATTCTAAATTATACATATCTCCTATACCAAGCTACTTGTCTCGCTTTCATCTCGTATCCACCTATCACAATCTGCATGTACCATTGAACGAGAACTTGCCACTTCACTTCCCATAACACGGAATCTCTCACTAATCTAAATTCTATATGGTATCTACTTCTGGAATCTGGAACTCTACACCACAAGAAACTAAGGACTCCGGATATTATCTTTCTTAATTTTTTTATTTATACAAATGCAGAGGACTTGACAGAAGTCATTGCCCATAATTATGAGTAAACAAGTAACTGATAGCAGTAAATTAAAAAAAAATAAAATATTATAGCTAAAGGGAAAGTTTGGATCTTTATAAATTTAAATACATTACTTTTGTAATTTCTCTATTAGCTGATTAATTGATATTTCTGATATTTCGTTTCTCTAATAATGTTGACTTGATTAAATTTTATTGTAGTTTAATTCGTAAAAATATTTGGTTATATAATAATTTAATCCGTGCTATGATTTTTTCTGAATGTAATATATTTCATTGCTTGGGTGGAATATAAGGCCTCATGGCCTTACCTCTAGCGGTTAAATAAATAAATATTAAATATTATTATTGCTGCTATTATTACTACTATGTTGTCGTCGTCGTTGTTGTTGCTATTTGCTTAATATGATTTGGGAAAAAGAAGCTATTCCAGATGAATGGAAAGAATCGACTATGGTACCAGGAGATGAAACTGATTGCAACAACTACACAGGCATCTTATTACTCTCAACTTCGTACAAAATTCTAACAAATATATTAGCAAGCAGATTTACTCCTTATATTGATGATATGCTAGGAGGTCATCAAAATAGATTTAGAAGAAACAGGTCTACAATAGATCAGATTTTTAGCATAAGACAAATTTTAGAAAATAAATGGGACTATAATGGCACTGTGCATCAACTATATGTAGACTTCAAAAATACATACGATTAAATAACTGGGTGACGTCATATAGTACCCTTCTGGAGTTTGGAATTCCTAAAAAGTTAGTTAGAATTATACAGAATGTGTCTAAATGGCACAAAGAATAGGGTGCGTTTAGGTAAACTGTTTTCGGACACTTTTGAAATCCACAATGGGTTAAAGCAAGGAGACGCACTATATCCTCTACTATTTAATTTTGTACTAGAGTATGCCATCAAATATTTAGAGGATGAAGAAGGCCTACAACTCAATGGTATTAATAAGCTGTTAGTTTATGCTGATGATGTAGTACTATTGGACGATAGCGAGGAGATACTAAGGGCCAACACGCACACACTATTGAGTAACACTAAGAAATTGAGACTGGAAGACATGAGGTGGGAGAATAACAATAAATATTGTCTCAGGATAGGAATATATGGATAGTTCGTGTCCGAGCGGCAATAAACCTAAGTGTTTCATAGTACCAATGAGTTATTATTATTATTATTATTATTATTATTATTACTATTATCATTACTATTATTATTATTACTATTAGCTTAGTATGTTTTAGAAACGAAAATTGAAATGAAGATGATAACATTTGTTATGTTATTCTAACAGCCCATGCTTTTAATACAATTTTCTTTGTAGTTATACCGAGTTTAATCGGGGGATTCGGAAACAGATCGGTTTTCTTAACGCTTGGGAACGTTGTATGTTATCTTTAGAAGAACACTTAGTGAGTTCAGAATAGAAAAAAAAAGTAAAGAGTATGGAAATAAGACTTTTAATGGACATGGAAATGATGCAGAAAAACTTATAGGCAATGCGAATGGAAAAATGTCATTAACTTATCATATGGCCGAGTAAAATTTACGAGTAAATTGAAAATAAAGAACTTACAAAATATTTGGACCAACGAGAGAAGAACAAACAGGCGAACGGAGAAGACTACATAACAGTTGGATAGGCCTATGCGATCTTTATAGGAAACCAGATAAAATAAGAACCGTTAAGTCTCGTAGACTACGAGGGGTACGGCATGTGGCACAAATGGGGAATGAAAGAGGGGAATGGAAATTTAATATATGAAACTGTCAAGATTTCAAATATGTGGAACTATACATAGAATATTAAAGAACAAAACAAGAAGAGATACTAGATTGAAGTTTTGTAAAACATTGGCAGTTCCTGCATTACTTTATGGGAGTGAAGCTTGGGCAATGACCAAAAAAATTACAAAGTAGAATACAAAGCGTAGAAGTGAACTTCCTTAGAAGAACAAAAGGCTGCACAAGAATGGTTCGGATAAAGAATGAAGATATAAGAACAGAGTTAAATATATATCCATTGAATGATAAAAGCGAAGAATTTAGAGAAAAATGGTTTAGACATGTAAAAAGAATGAATGTAACAAGATTACCAAACGCTGCATTTAACTACAAGCCAAGAAGTTCAAGGAATGTAGGAAGGCCAGTGAAAAGATGGACAGCACAACTGTGAGGCGGAATAGGCAATTTGCCTAGTCCGTGAAGTGAAGAAGAATAAGAAGAAGAAAACGTATTGTACGAACCAGATTAGGCATTAATGAGATGGGAGAGTAACGCTAACCATGATTTGAATGAAAAATATTATACAGGTAACGTTTGGAAAACCAATAGCTTAGGATTGGGAAGTATGGGGAGCTGATGTCCGCACGACAATGAACCTGCGCTTTGGATAGTGCTAAAAGTTAGTTACTTAGTTGAATGACCACTACATGGAATAAATAAAAAATAAAAATCAAATATGAGTTGGATGAACGGAACAGGAAGATGTTTGGAACTCAAATGCCTACAACAAAGGAAACAATGGAGAAAGAAGATAAAATAGTGGATATTATATGCTGTATTACTTTGAACTTTGTTTGGCTGAAGAAAAATAATAAAATAAGAAATTAAAATACACCTGTTGGCAGGTGCCGTCGTCCTCAACTGTGTTAAAATATTATATTAAAATGTCAACTAGAGGCCTTTCGGAAGTTAACTTCCATCATCAGCAGGATGAGTGTGCTACTATCTGTTGCTGTTCAAGACGATATGGACTTGAAGTGTCGTTAGTAGCAACTGACTTGTTTTTATCGATCTCGTAAAGAGGGTTGTACGACTGGGGTGTGTTCTCATTAATTCATAACCTGCTGTATATTTATTTTATAATTTCTAGCTCTTCGAATATATTTATCATTGCTGGATTTTTTTTTGTGAACTATTGTTAGGGACAAATAGAAACTTCACAAAGATACAAGGAACATCTCAAGGATTTTATGTACGCCGGTGGTAAATCAAGCTATGCCAAACTTATCATTAATACTGGTCACCGAATGAACACAATAAAAAACATCCTAACAATAGTTCACAGAGAAAAAATTCCAGCAAAGATAAATATATTGGAAGACCTAGAAATGATAAAAGAAGTAAACGACGGGTTACTAATTAATGAGAACACACCCCAGCCGTTACAACCCTCTTTACGAGTTCGTTAAAAACAAGTCAGTTGCTACTAACGACACTTCAAGTCCACATTTCCGTGAACAACAACAGATAGTAGCAGAGTCATTCTGCTGATAATGGAAGCTAACTTCCGAAAGGCCTCCAGTTAACATTCTAATATAATATTTTAACACAGTTGCGGACAATGGCACCTGTCAACAGGTATATTTTAAATTTTATTTTACGACTATTTCATCTCAACGGAATTTGATATGAATTTTACAAGTGTTGAGAAAAAATTGTAGGCGTTGAAGAAATTCCTAAATAAATAAAATAAAATATAATAATAATAATAATGATAATAATAATAATAATAATAATAATAATAATAATAATAATAATAATAATAATAATAATAATAATAAAGACAATATTATTACTGGTTTGTTAAAAATTTTGATTAAATGTAAAGTAGATCTAAATAACATTAGTTGGATGAAAATAAATATGTTCATACTGATATCTCTCCCTTTTTTAATTCAAAATCATAGAAAGTTCCGAATAAAACAAAATAAATCAAACACGGGATAGTCTACATTATTTATCGAATAACGAACTTATAAATTTTAATAAACATTTCCTTCAGTAATGTTAACAGTATTACAATTATAATTCAAACATTTCTCTCTGATGGAGAGATCATTCCCTCAAATACGATGAGGAGGAGGAGAATAGCACCGACCTAACTGCGAGTTATATTGTTATGAATGTCTAGTAGTTGTAACAAAAGCCAGGCTAACAATAACTAGAAAGGAAGTGAAAGTCGCGGATGCTCGTTATTTTGTGCCCCTAGGCGACTTTATCACATCCATATTAACGTGCTGATGCTCAATGATCAATATCCATCTTAATATTTTCCATTTACCGTATTATGTGCACACAAGATAACTCTAATATGTTCTCTATACACGTACAAAAATATGTTATGTTCTCAAAAACGGCGTTATTATGTGCACACAAGATAACTCTAATATGTTCTCTATACACGTACAAAAATATGTTATGTTCTCAAAAACGGCGTTATTATGTGCACACAAGATAACTCTAATATGTTCTCTATACACGTACAAAAATATGTTATGTTCTCAAAAACGGCGTTATTATGTGCACACAAGATAACTCTAATATGTTCTCTATCCACGTACAAAAATATGTTATGTTCTCAAAAACGGCGTTATTATGTGCACACAAGATAACTCTAATATGTTCTCTATACACGTACAAAAATATGTTATGTTCTCAAAAACGGCGTTATTATGTGCACACAAGATAACTCTAATATGTTCTCTATCCACGTACAAAAATATGTTATGTTCTCAAAAACGGCGTTATTATGTGCACACAGATAACTCTAATATGTTCTCTATCCACGTACAAAAATATGTTATGTTCTCAAAAACGGCGTTATTATGTGCACACAAGATAACTCTAATATGTTCTCTATACACGTACAAAAATATGTTATGTTCTCAAAAACGGCGTTATTATGTGCACACAAGATAACTCTAATATGTTCTCTATCCACGTACAAAAATATGTTATGTTCTCAAAAACGGCGTTATTATGTGCACACAAGATAACTCTAATATGTTCTCTATACACGTACAAAATATGTTATGTCTCAAAAACGGCGTTATTATGTGCACACAAATAACTCTAATATGTTCTCTATCCACGTACAAAAATATGTTATGTTCTCAAAAACGGCGTTATTATGTGCACACAAGATAACTCTAATATGTTCTCTATACACGTACAAAAATATGTTATGTTCTCAAAAACGGCGTTATTATGTGCACACAAGATAACTCTAATATGTTCTCTATCCACGTACAAAAATATGTTATGTTCTCAAAAACGGCGTTGGATAACTGATTATTCTATGTATAAGTCGATACTTTTAAAACTCATGACGAAACACTGTTGAAGTTACTTTTAATATTTATAATATGAAAATAGAATACCTGAGATATCAGTTTTCCTCAGCTTTGGATGTGGGATGTGGATACTTTCCGAAGCATATGCTTCATCTTCAGCTTGTAAGTCAGTACTCACAAACAACCAGTACTGATTTACAAGCTAAGATAAAGCATATGCTTCGAAAATACTCCACATCCCACATCCAAAGTTGAGGAAGACTGGTATCTCAGGTATTCTAATTTATATTACAAATCTTCTATAAGTATTATGTATTATGTCGAACATGATATATTACAATTATTTAGTTGTATTATTAAAACAATATAAATTATGTGAATTTATAAACATAAAGCTATTGGGGAGAAAATTATGTTATGTATATCAGATACATGGACAATTGAAAGGTGTGAAGCTAATACATTATTAGAAATAGAGATGATTACTGGAGAAGATCGGCGTGGTAGTCCAGATTAGAAAAATAGGAACGTTAAAATTACGAAATTTATTAAAGTTGAAAGAAATGTATTTACAGATAATTGAGGATAGACTATAAAGATGATATTAAGATATCAAGAGAATGACATCAGATAGAATCCCTAAGAAGATCTTGGAGTGGATAATAGAGGGGGAATAGTAGAAAGGGAAGACCTAAAGAAGTTTAGATTGATAGTGTGAGAAGAACAATACGTGAACTCGGACTTACAAGAGTGTAATGAAGATGTTCAGGATAGCTACAAATTGAGTCGAATTTCTTGAGAGTCGTAGAAAGCCATTGTATTCTGAATAAATTCCTAAATAATATGTGTATATATTATCCTTTCTACATTCGATTTTTGAAGTCCATAAAGACATTTAAATTCAGTATTAATTAAATTAATAACATTTAAGATATATTTATTTCAACTGAATTTGAAATGAAAGTAATGCTCCAATTCAACCTAAATAAATAGACAATTCTACATTTTAAATGATAATATATTATTGTTAAATTATTATTAAAATATCCGAAATTCTTTATCTAAAAGTTAACAAATAAAAATCCCAACTTTTTTTGGAAGTAATACACTCTAGGCACATACTTCGTAATGTGATTATTTAATATAGGTTAAATTGCAGTTATATACATACATATATATATATATATATATATATATGACATGAAAAAAAATTGTCACTGCATCGAAAAATGTTATTGTATCCCCTGTAATAAATAAACAAATGCATTGTGAGCGCGTTGAAGCTCTGCTTCTTAAAGCACTGCTTTTGTCTAAATTTGGAGACCGCCTTATTGACGCTAATTGCTGGACGATTCCGCATCTGGAACTCTCGGTTCGATAATAATTACCTTCCAGAAATAATGGGAACGATATGCGGGAGTCGTGTCTCTTAGGCTCGTTTAGAAAATTTCACACTTCGCTTAAAAAATAAAAGTTACTTTCGGCCGTTTTTGTCATGATTCGTCACCATCCATCAATTCGTCTTGCGATAGTCGACCAGTAAACAGATAATGCTTAATAAACGATATTGTTAGGTTAATTGCCAATGAAAAGTATTGTCTGCTGTGTCGCGTGTGGAGCAAGTTGAGGCTCTCTGGCAGCTAATAACTTAGTGACTAACAGTAAGGGGTTCAGTCACCTAACACTCAGACATGGTGTTCGGCCGTGCGACTGAATATGGGGATGAAATAAGTTGTTACCGCCCAAGAATAGGGGATGGATACTCACTATTAAAATTATAATAGAAAAACGCATATAGTTTAAAATTGAAACACACATAGCGTTTATTGACTTGAAAAAGGTATTTGACAAAGTAAATAGATACAATTGTTAGAAATCCTCAAATATGATGGAATCCGAGACCAACTGATAAAAGCTATATATGATATTTATAAGGACTATTTAACTCATGCCCCAAATGGGAGTCAATGACCAATCACGTTTGAATGATTTCTGTTTTACAACCAATCAGAGTCGTGTTTCACCAAATATTTATCAGTGTTATAATTACCATATTAAAGAAAGCTCCTCCTTACAATATTGCGTTACTTTTGCAATAAATAGTATGATCTGGTTGCAGTGATAAACAAAAGAAGCAGTAGAAGCGTACCTATCGTTTCTCATTTGTTTTCAAACATCGCTGTTTACATTAAATATATAAATATTTTAAAATAACTATATTTAAATAATGATTTGTGAGTAAACAGCTTAATTTTATTCGTTAAATAGTCCTAACAATGCCACTCTTGATTTCCAAATTCTCTAGATAAATTCACTACTCACTTCGTGAGTCGTGAATTTATCGATAATTTGGAAATCACTCGTGGCATTACTTATGATAATTACATCCAAGTTAAGATTGAAAATAAAATCTCTGAATGCAGGCCAATTAATCAAGAAGTTAGACAAGGATGTGGTCTTTCACCAATGCTCTTCATAATATACATGAATTAAATTATTAAAGAATAGAGACTACAGCCACATGGCGGTATACCACTTAATAAGTTATATAATTTAGACATCCTAACATTTTATAGCGAATTCAGAAAATGACCTACAACGTTCAGTCCACTCTTTTCACAAAATTGCAATAAACTACAACATGGAAATCTCAAAGGAAAAATCTAAGGTAATGGCTTTCCTAGGAAAATGTCCAGTTTGCAGTAAAATTATTATTAGGCCTAATAATAATGTATTAGAACAAACTAACCCATTTAACTACCTCGGATACCTAGTTGCATACGAAGAGGAAACATATTTTAGTAAAAAAATTATAAAATTTAACAGAGTAACAGGAATTATTATAAATAATATTTTCAAACCAAACACAGTTCAGCAACACACACGAACTAGAATTTACAAAACATTGGCCAGACCCATACAATTCGCAGTGTAGATGAACAAAGACTGCGGCAGAAATTAAAATTATGAGACGTACTGCAGGTTACACAAGAACAGGTCATAAAAGGAATTCTGAGATTCTCAAAGAATTACAAACAGAATCAATAATGGAATATGTGCAAAAATATAGAAACAACTGGAAATCTCACGTACGAAGAATGAGCAGATCAAGAAAACCATGTCAAATCTTAAATTACCAGCCACCAGGCAAGATATTATTGGACAGACCTTTCAAACAATGGATTGAGACCGTAACAGACCTCTTGGTCTATCACATGAAAGGAAGAAGAAGAAGAATAATAGGGAATCGCAAACCGCACTCCCGGCAAGCCGAGCTCAAACAATGTACAGCGAAATGAATCATGCTGCTCTAATAAAGAAAACAAACAACACCTCACTTCTCAATGAGAACGCACCCCAGTCAAACCCATTATACGAGATCGTCAAAAACAAGTTAGTTGCTGCTACAAACAGTTAGAGTATACATCACCGTACACAACAACAACAAGTAGCGGAAACTCAACCTGCAGAAGATGGAATGTAACTTCCGAAAGCGCTCCAGTTAATTTTATATCCAATATTTTAACAAAGGTGAGGACGACGGCACCTACCAACAGGTACAATTTAATTTTTAACTTTCATCATAATAACTATATTTAAGTAATGATTTGTGAGTAAACAACTTAATTTTATTCGTTAAATAATCCTAACAAATGTCATTCTAGATTTCGAATTTATCGATGATTTGGAAATTATTCTTGACATTACTTATAATTTTTAAACACACAAGAGTATATAAAAGTGACGTTTCATTTTCAACTTACTCAAACTGTAGTCTATACATGTCTCGCTAAAAATTCCAGTAAAAGAAACGTAACGGTAATATTTACATCAAACCTCTAGCGATATACGGTACAAGATAGAATCTGTCAATACTAATAAAATTCATTGTTAAAACCGTTGAGGTGGAGAGTCAGAAAATAAAATAAGTTAAAAAATACCTTGTTAGGTAAGATCCGTCCTCATCAACTTATAAAATACGCATTCTTTATGCCTGTAGGACTTTCAGAACATCCGTTCCATCTTCAGCAGATCCTTCTTCGCTACAGTATCTAGTACGATGATTGTCACGACAACACCACATTAGGGCCAGCAGCATCAACCATCATACTAGATATTGTAACGAAGAAGGGCCTGCTGAAGATGGAACGGATGTTCTGAAAGTCCTACAGGCATAAAGAATACATATTTTATAAGTTGAGGATGGCGTATCTTACCTAAGAAGGTATATTTTAACTTATTTTATTTTATAGAAATCTGTCATTTATTAATTATTTTGTAACAATTTTCATCAACATCTTTAAAAATTGAATTATTATGTTTGCAAACAGTGTAAAAGAAACCGTTAAATAAATATTCATATTTCTCATTAATATACATGCAGGACTTACACCTTACTTCTACTTTCAAAAATTAAGAAAATTGTAAAATCATAGGCCTACCTTTTACAGCAGGAAGAAAAATATATGCTCTGAAAAAAAAAAAGAAATATCATGTTAGGAAAGGTTCAATTGCACTGACTATTTAACTCGTGCCCCAAATAGGAGTCAATGACCAATCACATTTCAATGATTTTTTATTTACAACCAATCACAGTCGTGTTTCGCCTAGAATTTACCAACTAAAGTTTTCATAATAAAAAAAGCACCTCCTTTTTAACATTCTGAATAGGTCATAGCTTTATTTTGTAGTGACTGACTCTCGTAAGAAATACGGCTACCAGATTGTATATACAGTGCATGAATGTCAACACATAGCGCATATGGGAGTTAATATAAAAACATTTGTAGCAATTGATTATACCACCAAAAAATCAAACCACTGTTCACACTTTCTTAAATGTATTTTTTCCCAGGTAATAACACTCCAGAAAAATATAATTGTCATATTTACATCATAGGACATCAGAAATGAATTAATATACAGTTTAATGTTTCATTTTTTTCTCCACTAGCGTGCATTCTTACAATATTGCATTCCATTGGCAATAAATAATATTATCTGTTTGCAGTGATGAACAAAAGAAGCAAATGAAGCGTACCAATCATTTCTCATTTGTTTTCAAACATCGCCGTTTACATTAAATATATAAATATTTTAAAATAACTATATTTAAATAATGATTTGTGAGTAAACAGCTTAATTTTATTCGTTAAATAGTCGTAACAAATGCCACTCTTGATTTCCAAATTATCTAGATAAATTCACTCCTCAATCCGTGAGCCGTGAATTTGTCGATAATTTGGAAATCTCTCGTGGCATTACTTATGAAAAATGCATACTACAATGAAACCAAAAAGTGTGACCAGTAATAAAAGCATGTTACAGATAAAATACGAACTCACTATCAAAAATTAAATTCTATTAAAATGTTTAATACATATAATCATTTAGAATTTTAAAATTTAACCAATTGCATTTCCTATCGTGCTGTTAATCTTTTCTTCATTTTAAGTGAAACGGAAGTGATTATTTATCTACTTCTGGAAGAACATAAACTCTTATTCTTTAAAACTAACATTGTATACATTAATAATACTGAGCAACAATAAAAAACTTTTTTTTTGTCTCAGAAAGAAAATATGTAATTCTGATAGTATTTTTCCTCCTGAATTAAAACATGTTATCGGTTTTTCTCCATCACGCAAGGTTTCCGAGATACAGGCATTTATAATTTCAAATATTTTAATATTTTCTACATTCGTAACTATACAATATTCGAACTCGCCTAGAAAGTAAGAAATGACGATTTTCTACTATATTTCGCCTGTGGAGCATCCCTCTTGATGGTCCAACAATAATCGGCCAGCATATTAGGATTCCATTTGCCTTGATATCTCTTTTCCATAGCTGAAAACCATTTGAGCTAGCTCATTTGGTTTTATTATACAATGGACAAATGGACGAAAAAACGTTTATTAAAAATAATTATTTAAATCCATTAATTGAAATTGAAATAAAATAAACTGTGGGTGATATAGAAATTCCGAATACATATTTGAAAAAACGATAAAAAAAACTGCATTAAATACAACTATTGGTACACATGAGACAAAAATCACGTTGACCAGTGTAATCATTGGATGGAGACAAAAAATAAAATCATTGTAATTGATCTTGCATTAACTAACTAACTAACTGCACTATCAAACCCCTAGGATCATGGCCGCGCGAACATAAGCTGTCCATACATCCCAATCCTGAGCTAATGTTTTCCAATCATTCATTCTATAATCTGCTTCCCTCATATCATGGTTAATGTTATTCTCCCACCTCATTCTTGGTAGTATAAGGTCCTGACATTCCATGTTCCTAGGAACATGTCCCTATGTTTGATCCTTTGACATGGATGCCTTGAAGTAGTCCCCCGCTCGAAGAAACGAATGGGCAACTATTTTACCTCCGGAAAATATTATCCCAGTGGACCCCAAGTCCGCGTTTCTTTACGGTTGCATTGTTACGGTGAAATATCGTCACTCTTTCGTCCGGTACCTTTTTCGTCTGACTTATCACCTTCGCCTAGTCCGATATGGATAACTTTATCGGCGGCAATGATACTGTCGGCATAAATCTCCGTGTCATTTAAGCATGCAAGACACTCCACCAAGACAAGGTAAAGGTACCAATTAAAAGACAAAACATTTTGCATTAAATTGTTCACATATATAATTAGGTAAAATATATGAATAACAATTTGATCGATCTTTTAATTAAATCGAAAGATTATGTGTCTGGTAATTTATTTATTAGTTTAATTTATAACCTTATATAAAATGGATTACTAATTACAATTTAAACTAATAAGATTCAATTATTAACATTATTAAATTTGCATGTATGAAATTGAATAAGGCATTGAAATAGATTTGTTGAATTTTTAACATTTCAAAATTAGGTAAACTCAATCTTAGGCATTTTTTTTTTATTTTTCTTTGCAATAATAACATCATGGTGATGTTGAAAATGCATCCGCCGAGATTACTGCAATAGAGATTGTATCAGAGTAAATAAGATTCATTAATTGTCATATGGATTCAAAATATAAAAAAAAGAAGAATTTTACTTTAATATTTTGCTAAAAGAGTCAAATATATTTAAAAGCATTGGGGATGAAGTGATTATGCACAATTTTGTTTAAAGTTAAGTTTTCTTGGTGAAAGAAAGTGGTATTTAATGTTTTATCATATGGCGTATTCTTTTAGTATGTATTATCACAGGTTATACAACTACAGAGAAAAAGAACATATGCTACAATAGCAAGTCCTGTTTTAGTAGATGATAAGGTTGTGTGTCTTTTGGTGCACTTTTTTTTGTGTGTATATACTTGTGGGCTGTTAAGAATTGATACGTAAGACTGGAATGCTTAAGAATAACTTTGAGGTATTGACATACAATAAAAAACAATATTTAGATCGTGTGCGACAGAATAATAAAACTTTCACAAAAAATAACTTTAAACTGTGATTACTTAAAACTTAACATTTGTAACATAACCCCTTCATCCCTCAATCCCTATATCTATCCCAAGACACATGCTGGTCAGTTATTATTATTCGCAGATAATTATGAAAATTATTCCAGTATAAAATAGTTTCGTTATTTATAACATCGGCTGCGGTGGACTAGTGGTTATGCTCCTTGCCTCTGGTCCCAAGGGTCGCGGGTTCAAACCTGGCCGGAGTCGATGAATTTTTTAGGACGGAAACATCCAAGGAGCAAGTCCTCCGGGAGGGACGTAAAGCCGTGGGTCCCGAGTCTGAAGATTTTCAGGCTCGTAAAAGATCCTTAAGCCTGAATGAAAGGCCTCTAAGCAAAATTTATCGAATTTTCCCATCCTAGTACTACCTTGGTTTCCTAGATGTCAGTATGAGGAACGCTGACCACGGACCACTCAGAGGACATCTATACGAAAACAACTGTAACTAAATTAATATGATTCAAATTCTTCCCTACATAGGGGGGAGAGTGCCTAAATCTCTGTTAAGGGAAACATGGGCTTACAAGATACAAGAAGATTTAAAATAGCAGGTGCGTGACTGAATTATTACGCGTGAAGAAGATATGCGACACTTTTCATCCAGCAAATGTGGTTACTTATATTACTTATGCGCTTTATTCTAAGTTCTCAATGTAAATCAATAATAATTAGCTATTTCAGTAATTATAACTTGGAGTTCTAACTTCGAGTATATATCTGTAGTCTATTTAACGAAAGATAAACGTGCATAAAGTGCATTCTTCAGAAAATTGAACGATACTAGAATGCAAGTGGTAGCAAATGTCAAGGGCTGGGAGGAAGAAAGAACAAAGCCACATATCAGAAGAACTATTTTTAAAGTTTACGAAGAAGAAAATGACTATTGTTACAATATTTTTGCACTATTGTACTAGTATTGAATACTTACTGTTATTGTTGATGTGCATCGTAATTTGACATTCCCGCATATAAGTTTAGTTATTATGAAAACAAAAGAAATCTCAATACCTAAAAAATGACCAAAATCACTAGTGCGGTAAGTAAAAACATTTTGAAATATTGATAGTGATGCTGCAATTTGTATTAATTTCGGTATTAATTCATCACATACAGCTTTCCACGCCTCTTCTATTTCATCATCATTGCACACATCATCTAAAACGATCTCCATAATCAGAAATAAATCCCAAATCAAATTGGGTATACAGCTTTAACAAATATAAGATGGCGACAAGACCAACAATACTGATTATTTCCCCATTGAAACACATACGCCGATTCACTTTCTGAAATCTAACATGTATCTTAATTTGTATTATTAATAATTTAACTAATATCTTAATTACTAAAATAAATACATATAGTGCAAACAATACAGAGTGCCCCATTCAAATCTCCCACATTTTAATTAATCATAACTAAGTATGCGGAATTATGAAATGAGGCCGGTATTAAACGAAACAGAAACTCAAAGAATGTTCATTGTCACACATTGCCACACACTAAAACACTTCTATATGTGAACCATTAGTAGCACGAACAATATCAAGTCTGTATTCGATTTCGGCCACGTTTTGACCAACATGTCCATTGGTACTGTTGCAATTATGTCAAGGATACGGGTTCGTAAATCATGAAGATCTTGTACTGGAGTGGCAAACACAAGGTCTTTTACATACCCCCCAGAGGAAGAAGTCCAGTGGAGTAATGTCTGGCGAACGTGGTGGCCAGCAAATTGGTCCGCCGCGTCTAATCCACCTATCTGGGAAGGATTCGTTGAGTGAATTCCGAACATCCAGGCTCCAGTATGGTGGGGCTTCTT
Organism: Diploptera punctata; assembly: GCA_030220185.1. Lineage (NCBI taxonomy): Eukaryota > Metazoa > Arthropoda > Insecta > Blattodea > Blaberidae > Diploptera > Diploptera punctata. The sequence continues at coordinate 2,564,432 of JASPKZ010001587.1, read as the reverse complement.
CTTTCTGAAAGATTACTTTGGGTTGCAGATCAGCTACTTGGGGGTACAAGAACTGTTCTAACATGTCTTGGTATACCGGGCCAGTTATTGACTTCTCATGGAAGAAAAAAAGAACCTATAATCCTGATCTTCATCAGGCCACACCAAACGTTTACTTTTGGGCTATCCCGGATGTGTTCACGGTAGACGTGTGGATTTTGCGTCCCCCAGATCCTTACATTGTGCCGATTAACAGATCCTGATATATGGAACGTTGCCTCGTCAGAAAACAAGACGTTTCCAAGAAATTGAGGGTCCTTGTCAATACGATCCAGCATTTCAATAGCGAACGTCTGTCGTCATGGCCTGTCATCTGGCTTTATTTGTTGAAAAAATTGCACCTTGTAGGGGTACAAACGAAGCCGCTTATGAAGCACTCGATGCACAGTTAATCTCGGCAGATCTGCTGGGAAGCTTGGCGAATTGATATTTATGGACGTATCTGAACTTCTGCTCTAATTTCTTCAATCTTTTCTTCTGAAACACGTGTACGAGCACCTCCTAATTCTTTTTTAACACTTCCAGTCACCAGAAACGTCTCAAGCCATGTCTTAATGGTCTTCCCATCAGGTGCATTTCCTCCATATTCTCTCCGCTAATTTCTTTGCGCTGTAATTACTGATTTCGTCTCTGCATACCAGAAAAGAGTTTGTGCTCGTTGCTGAGGGATCATCATTTTGTTTATGTCATTATTGTCCAACCTGCGACAGATGAATTAACTGCAACAATGAAAACGTACATTCTTTGAGTTTCTCTTTCTTTTAATACCAAGCCCATTTCATAATTCCGCATACTTTGAGAGTTATGATTAATTAAAATATGGGAGGTTTGAATGAGATGCGGTGTAGTATGCAATATATATGTGGTAAAATCTCAGTGCACTCCGTCTTCATATCTAACTCACAGGCACTATCGAACCCGTAGGTTCATGACAACGCGGACATAAGTTCTCCTCACATCCCAACCCTGCCCTATTGTTTTCAATCATCCCTTGTATTATCTACTTCCCTCATATTATGGTTAATATTATCCTCCCAGCTTATTTTTGGGCGTATTTCCTCTGGTTTTCCTACGAGAAGCTTCCATGCTCCTCTTTCACCCCATACGTGCCACATGTACCTACTCGTTATAATCTGCGGAACTTAACTTTTGTTATTATATCTGCCTTCCTATACAGACCATGTAGCTCACTGTTATTTAGTCTTCTCTATTCACCTCTCTTTATTTTCTGTTTGGTCCAAACATTTTCCAAAGACCATATTTGGCCTCATACACATTGAATTTATTTTACATGTTCATCGATTTAATTTTAATAGATTTTGAAATGATGTAATGAATCGTGTTACCGATTATCCAACCCAGCAATTTTCTTGACGGTTGACGAACATAAGGATAATTGTTCAACCATATTGACGAGCTCCCAACATTTTAACCCGGAACAGTGATCTACGTGGTCTTTATAGGAAGCCAGATATAACAATAACAGTTACGTCTTGTATACTGTGATGGGCAGGACACGTGACACTAATAGGGAAAGAAAGAAGTGCATGGAAGCTTCTTATAGGAAAACCAGAGGGAAAACGCCCAGATGGTAGGCCTAAAATGAGATGGGAAAATAGCATTACCCAAGATTTCAGGGACGTAGATAATACAGGGAATGATTGTAAAACATTTTATCAGAATAGGAATGTATGGAGAGCTTATGTTCGCACGGCCATGAACCTAGGGGTACGATAGTGCCAGTGAGTTGAGACGATCTCCCAAATAGCAGTGTAAAATCCTACTCTGTGAGTCATCATGTTGTGTGGTAATTAATTATATATTTAGTTCACAACAAAAGATTAAAATGGATAGCGTATTGTAAATAGTACAAGCCATGTGAATGTATTCCTGTGTGAATATTATCAACTCGCTATTTGCCAGTAGATACTATGCACATAAAGTTAATATTCACCATGTCGCCACAGACTGATGTCAAAACCACAAATAAAACCATATTGCATTCATTTTAATAATTTCCTTTGGCAGGTAGCCACATTCGGCAATATAATTAACATCATCGAATGTTTTAACAAATTGATTGAAATCCACAAATTTCAAAATACAAACACCGGTTTGTCTGATTGCAGACATCGCTGTGAGGAAGTTAGAATTATCCAAACACACGTATACTGTTATAATGAGGTGAATGATTAATTAATTCTCAGAGAGATTAAATTACAGGGATCTGGAAACAACCATTACATGTATTCTCTAAGAGATGGAGGAAGATTTAACTGCTATGTTATTTTATTTAACTTTGCTCTCTAACGCTTAAGGTCATTAGCATCACTGTTCAAATCTGTGCTTAAAATTGTCGACAGTTTTTTATCAGGTATATCATTTTCGAGTTTGATGTGTTACGTAACAAAATCTACGACACGGTTCCTACAGTTTAACTTACTTTCCGTATTCAATAATGCTCAAGATGTGTATGCCCTTAAAAATCAATTTCTGCCGAACTTCGGAACTACAGAAGACTATAGTAACCAACATTTTATCCGGTAGAAGGAGGTTAGTACGGATTGATGATGGGTTAAACCATAATTAAATCATCTGCCCATATATAGTCACCTTTTTTTCTTCTACTTCATTAAATTAGGCCTTTTGACCTGTTTTCACATCAAATGGGATTTAATGAATCTCCCCATCTCTTAAATGGACGTCCAACACTTCTATGTCCTATTAGTTTGTACTTTAATAACAGCTGAGAGATTATATCTGTAGACATTCTATTAACGCGTTCAAACCAGTTGTTTCTCTTAATGTCAATTCTATTTGTTAAATTAAAAATGTATAAGTCTTTTCTAATACCTTAATTTATTTTTCTGTACAAAATTGTCACACCTGCTACTGAACGTAAGAAATTCATTTCTGCAGTTTCAATTTTTCTTCTGTCTGAACGGTTAAGAGTTCAATTTTCACTTGCATATGTTAAGACAGGCACTGCCATAATTTTGTAAAATTTTAATTGTGATCTCAAAGTTCTATTTTTCAGTGTCCATTTTATAGTGCCACGCACTCTATAAAATTTACTTAATTTAATATTAATATCTTCGTTCTGGCAGTATGATATATTGCATCCTAAATCATTGAAATTTTCACCTGTTTTAATGTTCAGTTATTAATGTTGATTTCACACTTCTTATGGTCTTTCCCGTTGAATATTATTACTTTCGATTTACTTTCAGAGATTGTCATATTGAATTTATTTGCTATTTCATTTAATTTATACGCTGCTATTTGTAAATTGTCTTCTGAAGAGTTAAGAACTGTCTGATCGTCTGCAAAAATATGGCATTTACAATTATATTGCAAACTTTAAAATCTTAAAAAAAAGACATTGATTATATCAACAAGTGTACATAACATCTGGTCAAAAACATACCAACACGTCACTGTTAACGTTAGACCTATTAGAAAAATAATGGTGTAAAAATGTAAGAACCTAATGATTAATAACTTAATCTATACTTGAGTAAATAAATTGTCCAAGGGTGTGTGCAGGTCCCTGGGTTTCTTCATAAACGCATACCGGAAAACATTTTTTTAACAAATAATTTACGGTAAAACCCGTTTCATACGTACTTGTTAATTTACAATTAAATATATTATTACTGCGTTAATCTCACTGTAGAAACATTGGAAGAAAGTCTTCAAGCTCGGTATTGTACTTTTCTTCACTTCTGGTAGCGACAGAGGTCACAGTGCACTTGAAACATTCTCTTAGCAGAAGAAGTTGAGACTTTTGTGCACTCTGGCCAGTTCCGATCTCACGAGAGTGTTTTCTCAATTTTGTACTGATAGGAACGGACTGTTTTGGTGTAGGGACCGTATAAGGATGTAATTGGACATGAAGAAATGGAGAGTATAGAATGCTGAAGGGAAAAGTAGATTGTTACGTCGAGCGTTTTCTAAATGAATGCATACATTATTCTAAATTTCAGCATAATTATCTTCTAGCACATATTTACTACTGACCTTTGATATGTCATCATATTTTCTAGTTGGACTGTAGCCAGCAACAATTTCAGCTCTTTCACTATCTCATAACTCTGCTTTCTTTTTAGCACAGTGAAGTCAGATTCCAACTAATATATTCATTTAGCTCCATAATTTTGAAACTATTTTAGAAGGTATTGGACAAATGGAAATTAATAATTTTTAAAACTGTATGATTGCGGGAATCCCAATGCAGTTTTAAGAGTATTACCTCATGACTCTGAACCTGAAATGTAGAAAAGGGGACAAGCTGACAATTGGAGGGTTTTACTCCCCCCTCGCGTCCACAACCCCAAATCCAAAAATGGCGATATGAGTAATGGGAAAAGTACCTGTTGTTACGGACACGGAAGAGACCGTCAAACGTACATAACACTGTGGAATAGACTTTCATTGCATTGCTCTCTATAATGCTGGGATAGCGCAATAGATTTTTTTTGGGTCTCGATGTTCAGTCTAAACGAAAAACTATAGAACTATAGAGTGTCGTAAAGAGTCCTGAATGCCGTCTTCAATGTTCGAACAGAAAAAGTATATTAATGTAATGTGTTAAGTGTGAAAAATCGGTCGTACTAGTATTTAGTGGAAATATATATATATATATATATATATATATATATATATATAAAATCAAACTGAAATTTTACGTAACCTTTACACATACAAGTCGGCCGCGGTGGACCAGTGGTTTGCTCCTTGCCTCTGGTGCCGAGGGTCGTGCCGCAGTCGATAGATTTAGGAGAATGGAAAAATCCAAGTAGCAGGTCCTCCGGGAGGAACTTTAAGCACTGGGTCCGGAGTCTGAAGAATTTCAAGCTCGTAAAATATCCGGAAGCCTCAATAAAAAAAGGCCTCTAAGCAACATTTGCCGATGTCAAACATCCTACTAATACCTTAATTGCCTGCTAGATGTCTCAAGTCATAGTATTGACTGCATACCATTCATAACATCTTTGGGTAAATAACGTAAATAAAATTAACTAGGTCTATTCTAATAACATAGGAGAGGCTATGGCTCAACACTGAACAACGCTATTATAGAAAAATATATATACATATACTTACTTCGATAAATATATTACATATACATAATACCTATGTACATACACGAAGAGAAAGAGAGAAACAGGGAGTGTCTCTGATATAATATAGGTAAGCTGTATTTTCCAGAAAGAGAAGAAACATTACAAACTACTTCAATTAGTCCTCATTGACTAGTGGTTAACATACTCGTCTCTGGTTCTACGGGTTCCGTCTTGAACGGACAGTGGTCGACGATTTTTAATGGCATGAATCCAGAGCACGGCTTCCCTCGAAACATAAATAAACTCGTGTGTACACCGTGTAAGAGAACCTCGATACAGAAATAACAGAACTTTTGCAAAATGTGTCATATTCACGTGCAGGTATGAATTGCGAAGCTATTAGAGAATTTTCGCACATACCTCTGTGTTAAACTTTAAACATATCTTACATGAATTGATGACGTGTCATTTTCGTAGTTAGAGTTAACGTGATTGTTTAAAAAGCGATTTTCGCGCCACGTAAGCCATGTTTTATTCTTCGGATGTATTCGGAAAAGTTCGCTCTATTTGGCCTTCACTTGTTCCGTGACATTTGTTCAGCTGTTTTCTTCTTACGCGAATCATGGAAGATTTCTTATCCATCGCTTTACTGGATGATCTAGAATATCGTGAAGATATTGTATTATTAGCAAAAAAGAGAGAAGTTCCAATATTAAATTAAGTAAAATTTCCATGTGTCAATGCAGATAGTTTCTCGAAAGAAGAATGTCTGAAAAGTTGAAGTTTGGCAATAGTTATTTGGGTCGAATTTCAATTCTTTTGAATATACCTGCTACTCTAAGACTTGCAGATCCAGCATTCAAGGTAATTTCAAATACTGTAGATATTCTTAAACAGTCTTCAAAAAATATATCAAGACTGTAATATATATTGCAGTTATTGTCTCCCACGACTGGAAGGCATCTGGGTATTACTTCGACTCCTTACCTGCCCTAATGGATTGACCGATGTAGAGCAAATTCTTACTTTTTCCGCCCCCCTTACATTTCAATGATATCCAATCATGTAACGCACGTGATTCATGAAAAGACAGTATTCATACTAACTACAGTAATTTGAGGAATGTAAGGTGGCTTAGCGGAGAAAATTGACATTCTCTTCTAATGTTGTCACTCCAGAAAATGTACCAACAGAAAACTGTTGTGTTTTATTGATGGCAGAACTAAAATTAATAAGCAGACCACCTACGAATCAAGAAAAAATATTTTTCTGATCATAAACGAATATATTCAGTCAAATATCAGTCGACGATTTGTCCAGATGGTATAATAAGAAGCTTGAAAGATTCGTTTACTGGAAAACACATGATGCATCGATTCTTCGTCAAATTCTATAGTGAACTGTAAGAATATGTTATCATTTATAATAGGAAAAACATTGTTTTATATACGGATTCTGCTTTACCTATAAGGGAACTCTTAATGCCTTTCACTGGAAATAATCTAACTCCATCACAAATGTATTTTAACAGTGGCATGGTCACCGTGAATCATTCAGATTTGGTTAAGTAATTAGGGAGTTTGTATTACTTGATTTTAAGAAATTATAACTATTATCCTATTAACTGTAATGGACGTTTACACGCCACTCAAATTGAACATTAATTTAACATTTACCCACCCACATTAATGGATCATCTGTCACAGTAGAGCTGTGATACTTTTATTAAGAATGTTAAACGAATTAAATAGCCTACATGTGAAATTTCTTTTAAAGGATCAATTATTTTATAAGAAAAGTGGACTCACAATGAATGTTTAAACGTAAACTAATAACTACACTAAATTGTTAATAATAAGGATACTGAAATTGCCCACTTTAGAGATCTATGTTTTCTCTAGTGAGTGATCTGGCTGAAAGAACTACTCATGTAATGGTTGTATGAATTGAACTGAGGTGAGGCAAAATGCACGCTAGGAAACTATTATAATAAACAAAAGGATGTATATATAACTACTTTATCATTGTCAAAAATACACTTCAACTTATATTTTTATTGGTACGTGAATTTCGAATTATATTGTATTAAAAATCACTTTTGCCTAATAAGCAATGACTTATGAATTAATTACTAAATGTACTGCATTAAATATATAAAAGGAAATTAATTAGATATTAAATTAGATCTGTCACAGTCCGTCGCTGTGGCGTAGTCGGTAGAGTCCCTACCTTCCACTCCAGCGACCCGGGTTCGATTCCCGGCGGGGTAAGGGATTTTAAAATCTCAACCTTGGGACTGGGTGTGTGTAATGTCTAAGTAGTACCCATTGGGTTTAATTCCTCTAAAAAAATGTTAAATCAATACTAGAAAAATTCATCGTTTAAAACCGTTGAGGCGGATAGTCAAAAAATAAAATAAAGTTAAAATGTGCCTTATTAGGTCAGAGCCGTCGTCCTCAACTTATAAAATATGTATGCTTTTTTTGTTTGAAGGCCTTTCAGAATCTCTATTTCATCTTCAGCAGGTTTTTCTTCATTACATTACTTCATGTTCTCTGTTCTGGTCCTAATGTAGTGTTGTACGTTAAGGACGACGGCTCTGACCTAAGAAATTACATTTTAAGTTTATTTTATTAAATTTTAAGTTGAAATTATTATTTCCGAACAAATACAATTATAATATTACCTGTTAGATTTACGACTCATTGCTATTTACAGGAAGATTAATAACATTTTCAATCATTGCTTATTGTTTTTATGTAAGTTCTATGACGCAGTTCCTAATTATTCACATCAAATATCTCCCTCTGGAACCGTTTTTGTTGTTCCCTTCATTACACTTTTTTTTTTCTGCTGTATAATGACTGGTGCTAAGGGGACCTGCCTTACTCCTCTTGCTTCTGTAAATTTACAACTACACATACACGGGAAGTGGAAAAAACATATAGATGCAGCATTATTTAAAGGGAGGGGACAACTTAACAGTGTACTCAGTATTCTGGGTCGAGTGCCTGATATTCCAGTCAGCGCGATAGTCAGGCCAGTAATGCACTATGGTAGTGAGATTTGGGGTTTCCAAAGAACGGAAGTACTAAATAAGGTATATACGCATTTTCTAAAATATATTACAGGACTTAGTAAGGCCGTTTCTAACTGTGGAATTTTATATGAATTCGGGTCATTCCAGGACGACATAAACTGTAAAATTCGGGTACTCAAATACTGGTTGCGAGTAATCCAAGGTGAACAAACAATCCTTAGAGCAATTTGTTACGACCAACAAATTAAAAACATAGATGTTAAATTTTGGGCAGACGAGGTTAGGAGAGAACTCCAAAAGATTGGGATGGGCTGGATATGGGAAAAAGGGACTCATAATCGCAAGAACGTGTGGAGAAAAATAAGGAGGAGGTACTTAGATATAAACCAACAAGATACTTTCGCCGAATGTACAGGAAAACGCTCACTGTGTTTACAAAGAAACCTAAAACACGTCTGGGGAAAAGAATCGTATATACACAACCTAGGAATTAAGGAGAGATCAGGGCTTGCTTGGTTTAGACTAGGGGCATGGAAATTTCTAAAAATTAGCGACGATCACGATATGCGAATATGTCCAATGTGCGGGAACTTTGAAGATGGAATACATGTATTAGGAAAATGTAATGATTTAGAATATTGGAGACGTCAGTTATTACCGGAAAGATTTCTAAATTCAAATCGGGAAAGATTGGCATGCTACGAGTTATTGGTAAATCCAGAAAATTGGATAAACCTCGGTAAATTTCTGGACAAAACGCGGAAAATAAGGACAATACTCATTCATGAATAAATATATGTTATCAAAATGCAATACCATTAATTCTTAACAATTATATATGAATTAGTTAGTGTATAATGCTATTGTGTTATTATTTAATTGTAATATTATTGTGTTTTCTTTATGTAATTGTAATGTTATTGCTTTTTTGTTGTTTATTTTTCTTTACACTAGTACTAATTATTACTTTATTGTAACGGACTGTCAACAGCACGTACGGCTTACTGCCCGTGCGACCCATATTTGTAAATAATATTGTAAATATCTTACTTTTTGTCTAATAAAGTCCTACTACTACTACTACTACTACAAATACACATTCAGCCCCCATACTGATATTATATTACTATAGTATGTGCTCACTGTCTTTCTGTTATGATTGAATTAGGGACAGACATAATTCTATAAATACAACACTTTAATCTACGAGTAGTTCGCAGATACAGGAATTAAATATCCTACGTATGTGTACACTGTATTACACTTATCTTTAGGTGTCACTTCCTAAGAATTTTCGACATAATCTTGGCAGATAGGCCTGTATCAGGCGAAGTCCCAGATACTGGACAGGAAGACTTGGAATTTGAGGTCATTGTTGTTTCAAAATTAGATAGTTCAAGGTTCCCTTATTCCACGCCTTTCTGCCTAGGATTAATTGGGGCATATTTTAGGAAATTTCCAGAATGATCTCTCACCATATCATTAACTTCTTGTAATAGCTGCTATTTTCCTGGATCTGAAACATTGTTTATGAAAAATGAGGTTCTGCAAACACCTGATATTTTGTGAGAGTAGGCGTAATCATGTTTCACTATACTTTCTTCTGTGCATATTTCATTAGCTTTTAAATAAAATAAAACATTCTTACTTCCTCAAATTAAATTTGTACTTTATTTTTGTAACTGAATACAATGTTTTTGGTTGTATTATAGTGTGCGAAACAGAAATACTATCCCGCCACTTAGCGGATTTAATTTTGAATAATATTTTATTTACTACTATCTTCATGTAGATTACTTGATACCTCTTCTCGAAGAAAAAATGTATCATCGGCAATTGAAGGGTTTTCCCCCAGAACTCTGAATTGCAAGTCGTAATCTGGTATATATAACTACAATAGAAAACACACTTTAATCATTCACCGCTTTACTTCAGTACAAAATAACCACACTTCTTCGCTCGGATAAGCGTTCCGTTATCAAAACTAAAAACATAGTGGCTTAAAGACGCCACAATAACGTTTAACGCAGACTTCTAGTAGACCGTGAAAACTCTCTATTGTTTTGAGATATTAAATTAAGTAGCTCCATAAAAATGTAACTAACTACCTCTACCTCAATTCGATTACCAAGACTTGGTATTAACGAACGTTAGATTAAGTAAATATCAAATTAAGGGTGGCAAACAACTCTGGATCATCAAGTACGGTAACAGCGCCGAAGACATTTTTCATAAAAGTAGAAATATATATCCATTCCATTCATAGTAATTCTGCCCGAATGCAGGTCTTTCACTGAAATCATAGAATTTCCATGCTATGCTTTGCAGCTTAACTAGGTAATTACAGAGTTGGTAGGCTTCCTGTTGCTTTCCACACCGATGAAGGATGATTACGGTAATGATAAGGAAGATGATGATGGCCATATGATTTTAGAGAACTATAGGCCCTAAGCTTCCAGACATTTGTCTTACAGGTGAGGAAAAACCCAGAAGAAACCTCACCCAGGAGCCTGTCCCGACCTGGAATCGAACCCAGGCCCGCTGCGTGACAAGGCAGCACCTTACCTCGGGACCACGGCGGTGGACAATATATATATATATATATATATATATATATATATATATATATATAAGTTAAAATAAATTGGTTCAAAAATGAATAGGCAAAAGTAAAAATCATTATTTTGTTGCACACACGGTTTTTAATTTAGTTTTATTCACTTTTAATAATGGATGGGTAATAAAGTAATGAAATATACGAAATTATATTCTTTAGAGATTTAACTAACTGTAAAGTATAATGAACAAAAAATAATTAGTCTACAAACAATAGGAAGAATATTAATATCAAGACCACGTTAGGAATTACAGTAGATTTGTCCCATGTACGACTTTAAATTATTATCGCAGCAAGCCAACCAATTAACGTCAGAATGTTTATAAAGTGTCTTACATTTGTTTATATGACGTGTACAACAGCTGTCACTTTCACAAAAGTTAATTTTTTTGTTTGGTTTTATTCGTGTAATTTGATATTTTGTTTCCTTTATGATAATGAATTTAAAGAGAATTTTGTATAATTAAGTAGCGGAGAGAAATCTTTATGTCGAATAAAAGCAAAGATCTTGGAATATTAAATATTCCTCGAGAGTTATGGTGAAATTTTTCATTACACTAAAATATATGCTTTGAAGTGGACAAACACGAGTAAAAAGGAATTTGCGGTCTCTATGACCATCTTTGCGAGGAAAGAAACACTTTTAAACTTACTTTCGCAGCGCAAAGTGCTGTACGTGGAATACATTAATGTAGAAGGGCTGATGAGAAAGAGACAGCTCTTCTCGGAGCTTACAAAGCGTCAACTCGTGCGAACCGCGCTTTTCCTCCTCCAAACTGTTATAACAGCACAGTTATTGCAATATTGATTTCAATCTGCTTTTCAAAGCGTCTTCTAATAAAGAGCTTCATAATATTACATTATTTACAAGTTGTCAAGAAGAAATTGCCTTCCAAATTATCAACGAGTAGCAAAATAAATTTATTAAACTGCCAAAAAATATGTAGACCTATCTTCAAATTGAAACTGAAATTGGATTTTATGATACTTGTCCATTTCCGAGAATTTACCTGGATAATAACTTTGATTCTTGATACGAATTAGCCATTTTACTACTACACATGTTGGATTTTAAATAAAATAAATTCTGATAAACTTAGAGTAAGCCAAATACGCTTCCTACGATCAATGTTAGGAGTTACTAGACTGGATCACCAAAGGACGCTACTATTAGAGAAAAACTTTGAGTATTAAGTTCACATTAAGATATAGAAAGATACCAACAAGAATGTAAAAATTATCTGAGGACAAAGAAATAAATAGGCTTCCAAAATTGGCATTACAATATACTGCAACTAAAGGGACAAATGAAGACCAAAACATGTGTGGAAAGATCGAGACTCTTCATTAGGTTTACCTTCACACATGTCCTGAAACGAATTTGTTCATCATAATGATTAAGTTAACATGTATCACCAAAATTTCTGAGAATCGGAACTTAAGAAGCAAGGGAATCTGTAATAATCACTAATATATTCGTGAATGGCCACTGTCAATTAAAAAATATCTTCAGTTTCTGCGTATGTACCAATTTCTAAATGTTACTACATCCACAAGACAAACGTTTTGTATATAATTATTTAAAGTTTTGTGTTTGTACTAAGTGGTAGGTTCAAAAAAATGTTTATTTTTATGTACGAGTGCTTAACAAAGGAACTGTAACCCATAAAAACATGGGATCATATTTAGACTTACACAGTGTATTCCTTGTGTTTTGAAGTAAACATGTGTACTGTTGTATTTCGGAGTGTTACAAGACATACGGGGGGGCACGCCGTAGCGTAGTGGTTAAGGCACTGAGCTACAAGCCGGAGGGTCGAGGGTTCAAGTCCCGTTGGGGTCAGGATTTTTAAACTGACCCAAACCCTCTGGCGGCACTATGGCCCTTGGGTCGACTCAGCCTCTAACGGAAATGAGTACCAGACGCTTGTTCTGGGGGTAAAGGCGGCCGTCACGCAGGGCTGACAACCCGGCTGACATAAAGTGCCGATTGTCTAGAAAAAGTGGTAGCCCTAACCTCCTACTACCCCAAGGGCCTCCGGGTCTGTTGTGGGATCACTTTACTTTACTTTACAAGACATACGGTGTGGGGTCTCAAGGTTTGCAAATTCATTTATCATCGTCTCGCATTTATACTTCCGCGCTAGATGACTTAATTAAATGTTTATGGCAGGCACACTGACATTAGTTTCCGAACATATCAGCGCACTCCTGTAATCAGCAATGGAACTTATATATATATATATACACATGTCGAATCTACCAACACGTGAAAAGACTAAGGGCGTAAATCCACCACAATTCGGTTCTAGAACAGTATTTAACGACTTTTTTTTAATGCTCAGATGGTACATGGTGCTTGTCTAGTGTACTTTTCATATCAATATTGTAGTAGTGGACGCTCTAGGTTTGAACTGTAATGATCTGTAATATTTGTTAACATTATATTTCACCTGTAGGGACCAGATAAGTTTAATAATAATTACAATGAACGTGAACTTCCAACATTTATGAGGGAAGAAGTACGTAATAATTTTCAATACAAAGACACATCCCGTACAGTGGCCGACACATAATTGCCGAAGAAATGTTGATCATCATAATTTGTAAAATTTCTGGAGACTCCGTATGTGGAATTGTTACATTATTGAGCGAAAAAATACATCCGAAAGCGAAAAGCAGTGTGGAATGCATGATGCATTTATACAAAGGTATTCAGACATAGGTGAAAAAAGTAATACTCTATGGGGAATGGGGAATGAAAGATGTGCGTGGAAGATTCTTTTACGAAAGCCAGAGGGAAAACGCCCAATTGGTGGACCAAGAATGAGGTGGGTGAATAACATGAATCATGATTTGAGGTAATTGGATTATGCAGGGAATGATTGTAAAACTTTAGCTCAGGATAGAGATATTTCGACAGCTGATGTCTGTGCAGGCATGAACGTAGGGGTTCGATAGTGCCAATGAGTTAGTTAGTTAGGGCGATTTTTATATTTCATTTCAAGCGAACTCTTACACCTTATGGTCCGGTTTTGCTGGTCAACGAACTTTTTAATTCATTTCTACATACCAAATATGATTCTGATAAAACAAAAATTACGGCCCATAGAGCGTTAAGGGACACACACACACACACATATATATATATATATATATATATATATACATATATATATATATGGTAAACCCAGAAAATTGGATAAACCTGGGTAGATTTCTGGATAAAACGCGGAAAATAAGAACAACACTTATTCAGGAATAAATAAATATGTTAGCAAATTGCAATGCCATTAATTCTTAATAATTTTACACAACTAAGTTAATGTATAATGTAAATGTATTAATATCTAATTGTAATATTATTGTGTTTTTTTGTTTTTTTTTGTTCTTAACATCAACTTATTGTAACGGACTGTCAACAGCACGTACGGCTTACTGCCCGTGCGATCCATATTTGTAAATAACATTGTATGTATCTTATTTTTAGTTTAATAAAGTCCTTATGTATATGCATGTATGTACAGAAAATACCAACAACAACAACAACAACAAAAAATATATATATGATGAAATTTCAGATTTAAAGATGCATCTGCAACGATTGGGGGACTCGATATGCTGACCACATCTCACCGCAATATTTGCTAGATGATGAATACCTCTGTGATTGACACGTGAATTTGAAGCCAGCAACCGGTTGGTGAGACTTCTATACTTTTCGAGCCATGGATATACATTTTGGCCATGGTGATTTTCGATTTCTACTAGATATGTGAAGGTGTATACGATTTTTCAAAATTATTTTCATGATAACCATCTTAATATCTTCACTACTATGGAGTTCGCAAATAAAGAAACGTATTGGTTCTAACAAAGTGTTATTGTTTTAATTAGAACAAATAAAGTAACTGCATGACTGATTACATATATTTAAATGAAATATGTTAATTGCGTAACCAGAACGATAGTTGGAATATTAAGTTATCAGGCATAAATCAACAAAAAGTGGAAATATGTACATATTTAGGAATGATGATAAATTAAAATCGGAAAATACTGACTGAAATCAATAAAACAATAGAGGAAAGTTCAAAAGTCTGTAATATAACTAAACAATTAATCTGGAATAAATATATACCCACCAACAGTAAAATGGCTATTTATAAAACTTATATCAAACCAGGTTCTAACATATGCATCTGAGACTTAGACATATAAATAGAAGGACTTGAGCAGAATCCAAGCTGCAGAAATGAAATTCTTACGTGGAAAGCTACATAAAACAGGGGATAAGGAATGACAAAATCAGGGAGGCATTAAGTGTAGAAAAATTAACAAACTGAAAAAAATAGACTAAAATGGTTTCGATATTTATAAAGAATGAAAAATTAAGTACTACCATAAATACTGTCAAATCTCAAGATACAATGAAAACGACCATAGGTAGACCACGAGGAAGATGGATTAACCAAGTGAAGAAAAGTATACAAGAGAAAGGATACGACTGGGAAGAACTAAAAAAGAAGGAAAGTATGGAAAGATAGAGATGGTTGAAGGCATATTTAGAATCGACCTTCCGAAAGGAGGACACGATAAGAGGATGATGGTGTTTATTGCGAATTTAAGTTATGTAAACAACCGGTATACATGGGAAAACGTTTTGTTCAAATTATAGTGATGACCAAAACGTACAGTATTCCATTCAGAGTAGGGCTACTACGTGTGTGGAATTTAATTTGTAATTCGACACTTTTCTTAGCGTTATTAAAAAATCCCTAAAGTGTTTCTAGTATGTTTTTTTGTTACTTTATGGAAATGGTTTGTATATAGCTTACATACCACGAGTCTCTCCACGATATTATTTAACTTCACGTGGTGTACAAATACTCCCTCCTATAAAAATATGTATGCACAGATCACGAATCTCTCATTGTTTCCAAAATCAATTTACGTTATTGCAAATTCTTTATCTGTTAATACTGGTAGGACTCGACAATTTCTAAATATGTCATATACTGGCATAGCGAACTTATGTATATATGTCTTAAAATGAAATATATCTGCATGCCTTGATTTATCTGTAAAATATAAGTCGCTTACCATGCAGTATCTCGTAAACCACATTAAGACAATTTTACAGGAGGAATACTAAACTGCATTGACCTTTCATCCAATTGAAAAAATGCGAAGAATGTAGATGAGAATGCGTTTATAGTATTTTAAACAATATAGGAGATTTGTTATAATATGTTACAACTTTTAACGCAGTTTAGTGGCATACAAACTATTCACTTGACACGGATGCTAATCCCATTTGACTTACAAGCTTCTAGAAACAAAATATATTTAATTACACTTGTAGCAAGGATGTAAGGAATAGACTTGATCAAATTATTTAACTATATTGTAACACTTTAACAGATTATCTGAAAAGAACAAATACACTACATATCTTACAGAAGTCCTACTACTACTACATTTTAAGAGGTTTCAAAACATGTAAACAAAGATTATTGGGCGTCTATAAATGTTTTAAGAATTTTCTCTATCCCTTGTTTCATAGTTATGTATGATTACATCTTAGTAGTAATTGTGACGACTGGATTGTGAAACACGTCTAATTTTTATGACATCTTTCATTTTTGGTATGTATTAAATTAACTCATAAGTACGTTTGTTATTTTATAAGTTTGAATTGATTTTTTGGTTCGTCAGTGCTATTTACAGGATGTCATGGCTGGTATTACTTATACTGTGAACATGTTTAGGTCGTCAGTTGTTAATATTGGATCACAAACTAGAACTTACAAAATTTCTGATTAGAGGCCTTCTACAGTACAACTAGAAATAATATTAGAAAGCTGCTTCCTCGGCTCGAAGAATATGTGAAGTGGAAGGAGAAGTTGTCAGGCACGATAATGGTACCAACTTTACAACTATCGAGACGAAACACTAAATACTTACCATGTGTGAGATATTGATAATTCTGAATTTTAAATCCGCAAGAAAATGCTCGTAGGCTGTCAGAAGAACTTGGTACATCAAAATATACCATTACATTGCCATATTAAAATATTTTGAAAATCATACAGAAGTTGATCAACTATTTCTCACGTATCGACTCGACATCTCAACAAGCGTTCAAGCTGTGAAAGTGAGTCTCAGCGAATTTTTGTACCAAATACCAGATATTAATACCGTCACGAACAAATAACCCTCGTTGAAGGATGGCTCAAGACCCTAGAATCTTCTGGTGGTCTCTGTTTTAAAAAGTACTTTAATGTATTATGAGAATACTTTCAAAATAAAATTTGTTTACAAAAATTATGAGGTAATTGAGCTGACGCTGGTCACTAATTGGTTGCTGACGTATTAATAATTTTGGAATGGTTTTCCATTCTTCATCACAGCTAAGTTCGTATTAAATATAAATGCAAAATAATCCCAAGACGTTCATGGAAAGACAAATGTTTGACAACAAACAAGTTGGAAAACATTTAAAAAAAAAAGGTGTTCGGATGCGTTAAAAGGAGATAGTCAACAAGTGTTGAAGTTAAATCATTGTAAAGAGAAAGTTACGGACAGAGAAGAATGAAGGCAGATGTTGAAGTCGATGTCTGCCTTGGCTGTAGTGTCATTACTGATAAGACGAGATATTTATTAGACACAACATTATATGCACAACTAGACGTTAAAGCAATATGAAGCAAACTCCCAGTGAATCACGAATATTAACCTGCTCCATAAAATTTGGATTAATGAAAGAGTTTGTAAAGGACTGAATAGAGAACTCAGCTATCTGCAAGAATTATATTCCAGTTTAACATATGCAAAGTTGAAAGAGAGTATTTTCAGTTGTGCAGAGATAAGAGCCGTCTAAAAGAGAAAGTTGTTGAAACTAAGTTAACAAATGTGTAACCATTGGCTATGCAAAATTTAAGGGAATCCTTTATAAAAAAGAGGAATGGGCAATTTCATTCTTAGTGGACACGATATACTAGACTTCTTCATAAACAAATGCATTATGATCATTTCTGATAATAAAATAAATAATAGTTTTAAAAAACTAAAAGAACACGCTTTATTAGAAAACTAAAAAATGAGAAATAATTTTAATTTCCAATACGCTTGGGATAAAATTAAAGTAGTCAACAAAAAAATCATCTCCAACACATATAGAATAAAATTAGAGTTATCAACAAAAAGAAAATAATTTTACCATCAAAAGCGTGGGGTACTCTATATCAATTAATATATTTGATAATAAACAGATATTGGTAAAAGTAAGCTCTCTAAGAAGAAAATGTAAAAATCATAAAAAGCACCCCACGCTTTTGATGGTAAAATTATTTTCTTTTTGTTGACAACTCTAATTTTATTCTATATGTGTTGGAGATGATTTTTTTGTTGACCACTTTAATTTTATCCCAAGCGTATTGGAAATTAAAATTATTTTTCATTTTTTAGTTTTCTAATAAAGCGTGTTCTTTTAGTTTTCTAAAACTATTATTTATTTTTTATTTTTTAGTTTTAATATTTTACAGAATGAGATAAAAATGTAAATATCTTTAAATTTGATACTATTGTAGTATGAGCTAAAAGTAATACTCTTCTATAAAAAAACCTCCCAGCCGGATTTGAACCAGCGACGTATGGAATACTGAAATTATATACCTCTAAGAGTTCACTGCTCTACCAACTGAGCTCTTACAACGATTGACTAAAAACTCGACAAGTCCACAACCTATTATACGAGTTTTCATTTTTTTTTATGTTCGGATGATTCTGACCAGGATTTTAGAAACAAAATATGAAATTATTGTATTGTCACGGGTCCCTCTACAAGTATACAAAGTTTCAAGTCGATCCAATGTTTCTAAGTGCGTGAAAATCGCGTTGAAAGATTCCGTTACATTGATACAAAAACACTTTTTTTATTTTCTGATGATTATGGCCAGGAGTTTAGAAAATAAATATGAAATTATTGTATTGTCACGGGTCCTCTACAAGTATACAAAGTTTCAAGTCGATCCAATGATTTTAAGTTGGTGAAAATCGCGTTGAAAGATTCCGTTACATAGATAGATAGATAGATACAGGTCAAGCTAATATAAAGCGTGTAAAAAAGTGTATGTTATATCAATTGTTCTCAAATAAAATTAATTTAGAATACGTACAAAAAGTTCCGCACCGCAGCCGAGTGGTCAAAGGAAGATGCCTTGTCGCAGAGCTACAAGACTCGCGCTGGTTTGGGTGTCCATGGGGGAAGAACTTTTATTATGGAATTTCGGTCAGCATGGGACCAGTGTCCACTCAGCATCGTGAGGCATTTAGGTAGCTACAATAAGTAATTGTTCCACGTTAAGAAAACTATCTATAACGGCTGGTGACCCCATATGCTGACCATATGGTACCATGTGGATGTTAGGCCAGCAGTCTCGGAGACCAGGGGTGTTCTAGGCCTGTCGCCCATGGAGTTAATTTTTGTAGTACCAAATGACATGCTGATGATGGAACGGCTGGTGACCCGATATGCTGACCATATTTCACATCTAAACTGGCTGTATGATCGTCTACCTCTATGTTGTACCTTATATAACACAGTCTTCCTCAACTATAATAATTATGTTATAATCTCCATTATATTATTAAAATTCAAAGCTTTTCAAAGACATGCTTCATCTCCAGGAACTTTCTTGATATGAAATTATTTATACATTTTATTCAGAGGGTTTTAGTAGTTAGGTGATCAATTAAGTTGGTTTATTTAATTTTCTTATTTTTATTTATCTCAGAACTATGGATACTTTCGTTTTGTGCGTAGTTTTTAATTATGTTATTTTGAACTCAATCGAACATATAGATTTCTACCCAATATTAAAAAATAGTGCAGTTAAAACTAAAATACAAATATTTTGTTAAGAACGAAATGATATATGAATGGGAAACACAGTGGCATTAATTACTAATGTCGAACATTCATGAGAAGATCTGGAGATGTTTTATTTGCATGCGTAAAGTTATATTTTCCATACGGAGTTTTGTTACAAATTCTATTTATCATTACAAATTTCATAAGCGGAAATATTCCTCAGCATTTCGTAAGCTTCTGCTTTCCTTAAAACACGTGTTTGGTCTTTTTTGTTGTTGTTGTTGTTGCTGTGTTTGTTTTAAGGCTTTCACGGCAATCTGACAGTTGTTTTAAGTTTACTCGGTATTTAACCATGTCGTACCCAGATATGTTTATGTTTCCAAGCTCTTGTTGGCTATTTGAACATATAGAAGTGAACAAGAGCTCGGAATCGTCGGTATATCATAATGCAACGTGGCATAAAGCTAAAGAACTCTATATTTTATCAGGATGGTTTTTATATATATATTTGTAGGCACTAACAAATAAGGCCATGTCGCGTCTACTTTCTTTTTTATTCCCGGCAAGGTAGGGAATTTACACCACTGTCCTGGGTCAGGTTGTGTGTCTTATTTTTCAGTTTAAGATCGTACTCCAACTTAATGTGAAAACTTGTATCGTAACTGTTTACACTTGATTTCAATGTTTACGCGCTAGCAACGCCATCCCTCTATTCTACTCTGAACTAAATTCATGTAACACTCGATTTTCAGGAGATTAATAATCTATCTAAAAATGGGCTGAATGGCATAAGGAAGGGCTACGTGTGGGAGAACAATGCGGGGAATACGAGAAATGCATGGAGGAAATTTAGGAAAAGACTGAAGGATACAAATATGCGGACTTCGAGACAGATTACTTACCGACTGGCACTATCGAATCCGTAGGTTCATGGCCGCGCGGACATAAGCTCTACATACATCTCTAAAGTCAGCTAATGCTTTCCACTTATTCCCTGTATAATCTACTTCCCTCAAATCATAGTTAATATTATTCTATCACCTCATTCTTCGTCTACCAACTGGGCGTTTTCCCTCTGGTTTTCCTACAAGAAGCTTCCATGCACGTCTTTCATTCGCCATTAGTGCCACATGTCTTTCCCATCGTAGTCTAAGTGACTTAACTGTTCTTATTTTACCTGGCTTCCTATAAAATAATGTAGTTCACTGTTATGTGGTCTCTCTGTCCATCTGTCTTTGGTCGAAAAATCTTCCTAAGAAGTTTATTCTCAAATAATCAATCTTCTTTTTAGGATTATCCCTTCAAGATTTTGGCTTATTCCTTCACGAAATTTCATTCTATGGAATTCTATATTAAATACCCTCCATAAAGAGTTTAAAACAGTAATCGGATATATTTTCTCCCTTGAACTAAGAGTCCATGTTTCGCATCCGTATAGTGTAACTGATCACACACCCTGTAGTCAGAATTTAATTTACCCGGAAGAGAGAAAGGGAGAGACAATGACACTCTGGTGGAGATGATAGAAATGCTATTGCACTTGCTCATAATTTAACAAGCGAGGTCGGCAATCGATTAGGTCTCCTTAGTAAAGAGTGGGAAGAGTGGCAACATATTATGTCATTTTGCAAAGAGAGAGAACCACTTACATTTGATTTGTTACCAGAGAGATTCTCAGGTCGGATCGCGAGATAGTCGTGTTACGATCTCTTGTACAAAGGAAAGCTCGCGAAGATAAAGCAATGCACAGTGACGAAACTGAGAGAGGGCACAATTGGATCTGAAAGGAAAACATTGTAGTACCGGTATTAATAATGGTAACTTAATAATGGTGTATGTGTGTTTGCTTTATAGTTTGTTTTATAGCTGTTTTTCTTATGTACAGGTGTAGATTTTTGTCAGTATGTTAACACTATTGACTCTATGTATTTGTTTATTATTAATATGAATATGTTACTGTTAATATCATAGTTCAGGACTTGCAAGTACTTCCAAACAGGCCGGTGCATATTGTCATTCTAAAGGCATTTTTTTGTCAAGAAATGTGAATATATATTCACTATTATTATCAATGTTTTGTTTCCTCCTTCGTAATAACGGAAGATTCTATGCCACCATGCCTCCTATATAAATTCAAATAATAAAAAAAAACGAAAAGCACATAATTTATTTTTGCAGTATGTGAATAATTACCTGATATATATATATACGTTGATTTGTTGCAAAAAAATGAAAGAAATGCTTTGCAATGAAGTGAGATTTTGAGTTCAAAATAACCTTAAATCAACATATTTGTAATGTAAAGTACGTATTAGTTACTTCTCAGTCAGTGTAGCCAACATATCAAAAAATTCCACTAACAAGTATCTTTTGATAGGAGGATTTGTTATTTTAAAAGTAGAAATTTTTCATGAAAAAAATTCTATAATAGAAAAAATAGTATTACTTATTAGAAAGCTTTTATTATTGGATTATTTCAATGTATGGCTTTAATTCCAGGAGTGTCTAAAACAAGTGAATGCTAAAACTAATCTGGTATAATAATTCACCTATTTTCTCATCCTAACTTGCCCGAGTTAATACTAGCTTGTCTATTAACTCTAACTTGCCCATTTTCACATCCTAACTTGCCCACTAATATAAGTGGATTCCTGTGATAGAATCCCCTTAAATGTAAGTAATGTATGCTTATTGTAAATTGGCTCTAGCGGGAACATGTGTTATCACATTGGCTAAAATGACGCTAGCAATCACTTGTTCTCTGATCTAATGTTCACAGGTAGCATAGAAAAGCGTAAATAACAAAATGGTAAGGTTACACAATGCGTAAAGCGAAGAAATCGAGCCAAGAATTGCAATGGGCATGATCAAAACATAGTGTAATTTTTATTATACTCTTAGGGTCAGTTTCACCAACAGAGGTAACTGTATTACGCCAGGTTTCCCCATATATAATACATAGCTTAAACTGGCGTAATACAGTTACCTCTGTTGGTGAAACTGACCCTTAGAGATGATTAACTATGTGAATTTGGAAACCACAAGTTAAATACTACATAGATTAAGACCTTCCACTGGTTCCAAACTTTAGCCAACAACTATCAATTCATATTTGCTATATCTTCTTCCCTATGATCTATTCTTTTACTACCTTCCAACCTATGCCTAAGCCTTCAAGGATTTCCCAATACAAAATCAATTCTCTTTTACTGTCATGTCATAACCTGTCCATGTTAATCTTCTAAACTAAGGAACACTGACAATTTTAGGAGAACGATATAAATCGTGAAACTTCATCCATTCTCAACTCATTCGAATGTTCGTCTCATTTATGAATACTTTTAACTTGTTTTCTTTACTTAATATAAGAGACAATGCTTGATAGCCTCAGAGTAGAACGGACAAGATTACAGTTTTATAAATTATATTTGGTTACTTTGAAAAAATCGCAGAAGACGAGGTACTCTGAACTAAATAAGGCTACTAATTTCTTATTTCAATTCTATTATGTTTACGGTTTTGATCTGTTATCACACACATACGCTTATATTTACGATACACTACTCTTGTGACTTTTCAATACAACTCTTTCAGGATAAAATTCTTTAGACAATAATTTTAATCTATGTAGTGTTGTGTTTAGTTAACTATATGCTAAATAATTTCATGAATAAAACACATCAAACTAAAATTCGCAAAAGGCACTCAAAAGACACATCAAAGCTAATGACAAATGAGGGAAATTTTGAGGAAGTAGCTGAATTCAAATACCTAGGAACAATAATCACAAACAGAAATGAGAAGCACAAGTAAATCAAACATAGGCTCAATTCTTGAAATGCGTGTTATTAAGCATTGCAGAGATTTTTGAATTCCCAACTCCTTTCAAAAAATGTTAAACTGAAACTATATAAAATTATTATTATTCTACCAGTTATATTATATGGATGCGAAACATGGACTCTTACTATAAGGGAGAAAGGAGATTACGAGTATTTGAGAATAAAGTTCTGAGGAATTTTTTTGGACCAAAGAGAGATGAGCAGACAGGTGAATGGAGAAGACTGCTTAACAGTGAATTACATGGTCTTTATAGGAAGCCAGATATAATGAGAACAGTTAAATTTCGTAGACTTCGATGGCCAGGACATGTGGCACGAATAGGGAATAAAAGAAGTGCATGGAAGCTTCTTGTAGGAAAACCAGAAGCAAAACACCCAGTTGGTAGATCTAGAATGAGGTGGGAGAATAACATTAACTATGATTTGAGGGAAGTATATTATACAGGGGATGATTGGAAAACATTGGCTCAGGATAGGGATGTATGGAGAGCTTATTTCCGCGCGGCCATGAACCTACGGGTTCGATAGTGCCAGTGAGTTTGTTAGTTAGTTAGTTACTTAGTTAAAGACACATCAAAGTCGAAAATTTTATATTCTAATCAATATTATCATCTATTATATTATACTAAGTGTCAATATTTCATTTCGTAATTAAGTGTCAATTAAAAAAGAGTTTAATATGTTTTTTTATAAATATTATTCTCCCAGTTAATAATAACAACAATAATTAATTGTTTTCTCAGTCAAAAAATTAATTTATTCAAATCGACATTTCAATCTTGTGCGAGATCAATTTCAAGACATTTGGTCTTAAATAAACTTGAAAATGATCTCACACAAAGAGATTAAAACGTCGACTTTAATAAATTAATTTTCGACTGCGATAATGAATAATTATTGTTTTAGTTATTATAACAAAGTGTGCTATGAATGTTCAGTTTTAAATATAATTTACATAATCCATGTACATATTTATAAACATAAATTAAAATAGATTTTAATTTTTTTAGTTCTGTGTGTTAGTTTTGTTTTCCAGCAGAGAAATGTTTTACCTATGATAAATAATTGTTTTAATGTAATTATAACGTTACAAGTAAACGTCAAAACTGACAGAAGGCCTAATATTGTCATTGCTTCTGATAACGAAATTTTTATTTGTTTTCGGTAATTCTGAAATTGTTCCTCTAAAGTAAATACTGTGTAATGAACTGTTCATGAAACGAAAACTAATTTGCTATTCCCTTATGACAAGAATTATTTAAAATGTATTATCACACGTGATCATTGCATGTAAAATAAATACCAATGCCGTGGTAAGGTTAAAATTTTGACATCTGCAAATAAATTATATATTTTACAAATACTGTATATTCAACGTTCAACGTATACATTGTAAAAATAAAATATGTTTGTAATACTCTGATTGACTGTTGTAACTATCGCTTATTTTATTATAAAGCAATGCAATCACATGCATCACAATATTGTTTAGACTACAGACATCATATAATTGCTTGACAGGTAAGTCAATACATCATATAATTGCTGACAGGTAAGTCAATACACGCTCCTTCATTGATTGTACAGGCTGATTCATAATTCATATTATACTCTTATCTAATATATAAAAATGAATGTTTGTTTGTTCGTGCTTTATGCGCGGCCATACCGTTGATCCGATTGTGATTGGGCTTCTTGCAAAATATTCAGGAGATTCCCGAGATGAACATAGCCTATAAGAGAGTTGTGATACTCAACTCCTACACCCTTAAAAATCGCCCTTTTTAGTAGAAAACGTTAAAAAATAGTTATTTGGACGCTTAAATGGTTTAAGCTGCCTAAACCATAATAAATGCACAAAATTAATGCACACAGAATTGAATATCTCAAAACGCTCTACAAAAAGTCCGTGACAGCATATATTTATCTCTTAGGGATAACTCACAATAACCATTTTTGTCTTTCATTGATGCCAAGTAGATCGAGACAAATACGTAGATTCCTGTGCAAGTATAGCAACACATGGTGGATATTCTTTTACGGATAACTCACAATAAAGAATTTTGTCATTTAGCTCATTTATGCCAAGAAGATCGAGATAAGTAGATTCCGGGCAACAGCGGGTAATCAGCACGGGGAATCTTAAAATAATTACGATATATATTTATAATTATTTTTCATTTTAGTTATTCAACTAATAATAAGAAATACATTAATTTTTGTATTTGAGCTCATTTATGACAAGAATATCGGGATGAGCAGAATCCCGGACAAAGCCGAGTAAACAGCACGGGGTATCTAAAAATAATTACGACATAATTTTTTCCTTCCACTTATTTAACTAAACATAAAACACAATTTTCGTATTCAGCTCATTTATGTGAAGAAGATCGGGATAAGTAGATTCCCGGGTGTCCCGCGCCGTAGCCGAGCGGTTAAGGTAGGAAGCCTTGGCGCAGAGCTACGGGACTTGCGCTGGTTCGAGTCTCCATGGGGGAAGAAATTTTCTCATGGTATTTCGGCCAGTATGGGACCGGTGCCCACCCAGCATCGTGAGGAAATTGGGTAGCTACAATAATTAGCGGCTCCAGGTTGAGGAACCAGCTATAACGGCTGGGGGACTCGACATGCTAACCACATGTCACCCCTACACTGGCTGTTGATCATCTACCTCTGTGATTGACACATGTGGATGTGAAGGGCCAGCAGCCGGCTGGTAAAAGGGCAACCGCTGAAAAAGTGGAAAGACCCTCAATCGGAGATTCCCGGGTAACGCCGGGTAATCAGCAAGGGGTATCTAAAAATATAAATTTATAATTATTTTTCCTTTCACTAATTCAACTAAACATAAAAGCACATTAATTTTCATTTATTTAGGCATAGCAGCGCACGCCGGGTATTAGATAGTTATAAATAAGACGTTATTTGGAATATATCTGTCCAATAATAAAATATAAAAGTCTCAAGTCTCATTTCATTCAATCATTGAGGGAGTAAAGTCTTATAAAATTAAAAATGTCGAACTGGTTTCCCTGCCTACAAATATGTAGTTTTTATATTGAAACAGTTGGCCGCCGTGGTCTAGTGGTTATGTTCTGTGTGTCTAATTCCGAGAGTCGCGGGTTCAAACCCAGTCGGGTCGCTGCATTTATAGTATGGAAAAATCCAAGGGACAAGTCCTCCGGGAGAGACGTTAAGCAGTACGTTTCCAGGCTTAAGTTATTGAGGGTCGTAAAAGAAGCTCAAACCTGAAGAAAATATTTCTGAGCAAAATTTAACCGAACCTCCTCCATCGAAGTAATACTTTAGTTTCCTCATATGTATCTCCTCAAAGTGATATACTAACTGCGCGTCACTGGCTGAATCTAAGTTATTCTTGTTAAGAAATTTCCCACTAGGGGAGCATCCATGACGGAGAGGTACGACGGGAGTCAATCATATGAAAACAGATGTTTTATAAATTACCCTAAGTGTTTTTATATATCATTTGGCTTTATATATGGAGTTCAAAAACATTACACTGTCTTATTTTAGACTGTAGTTTTGATATCAAACAGTGTGTTGTTGGGAAGTAGGTAGGTGTGTCGAAGAGAATGGTAGACATTTCTAATATATGGAATGCAGGCTTTCACGGCCGGTAATCATGGTAATAAATGATTCCGGCGTATGTGGCCGTGGTCTATAACTGGCGTTTCTTCCAGACGTTTCTCCCTCAACTGCGGAGGGCATCTTCAGTGGCGAGCGCTTACAGCTGTTGTTTCCCTGTCGTAGACTCGACTGCGAATTCGCAGTCGAGTCTACGACAGGGAAACAACAGCTGTAAGCGCTCGCCACTGAAGATGCCCTCCGCAGTTGAGGGAGAAACGTCTGGAAGAAACGCCAGTTATAGACCACGGCCACATAGCCCGGAATCTTTTATTACCATTTCTAATATATATTTTTAATTCCTTCACTTTTCTCGGTTGTTCGTGACTTTGGAACTGCTACGCGGATCTCAGCAACGACTTACAGAAACTACTGTATAATTACGCGCTAATTCAACATTTTGTAGTCGAAAGTACAATACACGAGCTACTTCTGTTCTCTGCTAAACCAATTACTATTGAATTCTTCTATAGCCTTATCTCAATTTTAGTAAAAATTCGAACCGACTGAAGCTACTGTTATTATACACAATGTCTATAAAGTCAATATCCATTTCAATGAAGGAAGGCAACGATTGAAAAACCAATGTTATATTGAACTTTTACACATTTTCTACCTTTCTACATGACCGCCATCTAGGTGGAAACACATACACCATCATTCAACTGTGAAACGAAAGGTAGGCCTTAACATCTAAACCGTAAAAAAAACCTGTTTCTTCTGTGATACGATTCCGAAAATCAAGCTGACATGATAAGGACGTTTTCGTAGAGTGAAACGTAGAATTTTCCACACTGTGTTCAATTCCTTACTGAGGCATCGAGTTGATGCGTTCGGACAATCACTGGCAATTTGAACTGCTCCAATGTTTCTGCTGACACGCGTAGTCGTCCATGATGTGTTTCATCACATACGCTGCCGGCACGCTTACATTTGTTTACAAGCAGACGAATGTGTGCCTATGTTGGTTTATGAGTAGTGTTTTCATGGGAATGGATAGTGACTTTAGAGACACGCTGTATTATGTTTATTTAAAATGCAGGCGGTGCCATCGAAACACTCGTCCTCAACTCTGGGTCCCAAGTTCGCGTCTTGGTCACTGCAAGTGTGGTTCATGGAGAGGAATCTGAGGAAGGGCAGATTTCTTTCAGAGTATCTCCTGAAACTTGATTCCACTGCTTCTTTATACCCACGTAACCATTTGATTCCATTTAATTTCATCTGTGCTCGCGATGATGCGACAAGCGTGGTCAATCGACATTGTAACAAATAATATGCCGAAGATTGAGCATATTCTGAAAGACCTGCATGGTTTTAATTAATCGACGAAGTCTTTAAACAAAATAATAATAAGGAATTCATCTCATCTCATCCCTTTATCTGACATTTTGCCGGACACGAGAAGAAAGTTCACCTTTTAGATGTAAAATGTGACTACTCTAACAGATTACGTTTCTATGAACGTACCGGGTTCTCATCAGAACGTGTGACAAGAACGAACTAGAGAATAACAGACAATTTCATATATTTATTTTATAGTAGCTAATACCCGGCGTGTGCTGCTACGCCTAAATAAATGATGTCAATTCGCATTTAGTTGAATAAGTAAAGGGGTAAAATAAATATAAATTTATATCGCTTTTATTTTTAGATACCCCGTGTTCATTACCCGGCGTTGCCCGAGAATGTACACATCCCGATATACTTGCATCAATGAGCTGAAAGACAAAATTTGTTATTTTGAGTTATTCATAAAAGAATACCCGCCGTGCGCTGCTATGCTTCCCCGGGAATCTATTTATCTCGATATTATTGGAATCAATGAAAGGCAAAAATGGTTATTGTGAGTTATCCTTAAAAGATAAACATATGCTGTCGCGGGTTTTTCTGTAGATTTTTTGAGGTATTCAATTTTGTTACAATAAATTTGTGTATTTGTTATGCTTTAGGTAGCGTAAGTCATTTAAGCTTACAAAAAGCGACATTTTTCACGTTTTTTCACTACAGAAGGTGATTTTTAAGGGTGAAGGGCTTGATCATTAAAATTCTCTTAAAATCTATAACCTTCTCTGAAAATCCTGAACATTTTGTAAAAAGCCCCATGACAATCGGATGAATCGTATTGCAGCACATGCTTTCCCGGGAATGTACTTATCCGAATCTAATTGCATGAATGAAAGACAAAAATGGCTACTGTGTGTTTTCTATAAAAGATAAATACGGTATATACTGTCGCGGACTTTTTGTAGAGTTTTTTTGAGATATTCAATTCTAATATTATAATGATACTGTGAAAAGAAAAATTAATGTCTGAACCAGGAATCGAACCGTGGACTTCTAGTTCTCCAGACTAGTGTGCAGCCCACTACACCATTCCAGACCTGGCACAAACATTAACAATTCTTTCCACATATACACATTTATAATTCTCGTTTCGTCCGCTGTCAGGTAGGTGTCACAAACATCACCAACATCCGGTTTCGTTTAGAAGTATCTATATTTGAGAATTTTACACCACCACTTTTATAAGCAGTAAACGATGTTATTTGACATTTTCCAATACTGTTATTTTAACACAATCACCAATAATTGATCATATTATAATGTTGTAATGATATTGTGAAAAGAAAAAAAAAACGTACTTTATGTTCCAGTTCCAAACTCTATACAATACTGGATATTCTTGTCTTTGGGGCAGGAGTGAAGAAGATACTTGACAAGAAATCTGAATATAGTGAATGTATAATGGATGGATATAGAACAAAGGAAGATCACCGCATACCGGAATAAGCTTTCCAGTACGTTCCCAGATGAAACAGAAGTGTTGCACATCCAATGGAGGAAAACTTTCAATGTGAAATGGAACTTCCAAAAAAACGTATCATGACTTCTGTGTATTTTTGAGCGACTTAATGGTGTAATGTATTGTACTTTCTGAGGTATATTCTTGTGAGCTCGTGTAGAGGAGATTTAATCTAAAATTGGGTACAGTGAGATAAATACTAATGTAACTCAAGATTATGTATTTTACTGAAAAAAAGTTTGAGCGACAATCGAATACGCAATTTCGACGACGAATTATAACAGTATCATTTTATGACACAGATTCAGTTTTATTCTTCTTTTGAAAACTGAGTTTTCCGTTTTACGTAAGCACCTACATCACTAAAAAGTACTTTGAAATATAAAGCCAGGAAATACTCTATAATGAAATTATACAAAACAATGGCAGTGTCTATTATTACTTATGGGTCCGAAACATGGACAGTGACAACACAACTATCTGCCGGAATACAAGCTGCTGAAATGAGATACCTCAGACCAATAGCGGGATATCAAAGAACAAACAAAAAACATAACACAGAAATAAGACAACAACTAAAATTAGAGGAATTAAACACAACGGTAGAGAAATACAGAACAAACTGGAAAGAACACTTGGCAAGGATGACTGAGAATAGAATACCAAAAGCAGCATACAACTATTCACCACGAGGAAGAAGAAGTTTGGGAAGACCAAGGAAACGATGGAAAGAGCAGCAATTTGGAGCCCGAACAGGCTAGAAAATAAACCTAAACCGTGAAGAAGAAGAAGAAGAAGAAGAAGAAGAAGCAGAAGAAGAACATAAGCACCTACATATGTTTTCACATATCTCCATACTTGAAGGCTTACAAAGCTGCTGGTCTCAAATTAACATTTTAATCACATCAGTGAATGATCATCCAGCCATAGTACGGGTCATGCATGATCAGGATTCCGGGATATTCCGAGTGTAAGAGTTCGTTTTCACAACCAGACGTCACTACTTCTTATAACTACAATTTTTGTGATACGGCGGAAGAAGTTTCATAGGAACCCCCCCCCAATAGAACTGTAACTAGCGTAAGTCAAGAAGATTTATGCAAAAGTAACATGTCTTACATTGCATGGACACGGTGCGGAATAATTTGTTTTGATAACGTGTGAGTAATTTCATTTCAGGGTAATTTATTTTCCATTACGACAACAGGTATCATTTTCTAGCAATTTTAATTATGAGCATCAAGTTACACCTAATTTATTAGCTGCGTTTCCACCAGGTGACTGAGTCTGTCAGGCTGCAGGTGCTGCAACAAGGATGTAATGGATTTTTCTAATTTCTCGTATCTATATTTTAATGTATAAGAGTGTGACATTTAATACTAAATATATTGGCTAAATTTTATGAACACAACATCCATATGTTCATAACTTTTCAGTCTGGGAGCTCTGTAATTCTAGTTATTCAAACACACACTCTTATTTTCATTTTTTATTAACATGATTAAAAGTATTGTGTATTAATTATCATCAGTTATCTTTAAATTACCATTAACACTTAACTCACCTTAATTAATACAATAATATAATTACAATTACAATAAATCGTATAACAAAAAACAAGAAAAAACGTTTTTAAATTATTATATTGCCACCCACGATCAATTGCCTTTAAATTTACCTTCCGCACACCTACCATAAATAAGTAAATAAATAAATATGACATGATAAGACAAATAAATACCTGGACGGGATTTGAACCAGGATCTCTGGATGGGTACTCCAGCGAGATATCCATTACACCACCGGGCAAATCTTATACAAACACTTATTTTTCTTATTATATATATTCTCCATTATTACGAGAGGAAATGAGAACTCGGTCTTCACTGCCACCTGGTAGCCACAAGTAAGCAAATCAAAGAGAATATTTTACTTTATAGCAGTAATGCTTTATCGATGTTACGTATAATTAGATTCTTATAATATTATAATTAAATATATATATATATATATATATACAAGGATGTATGTAAGTAGGCCCTACATGTCTGTAAATGTAGATGTGATAGCATTAATTCACGAATGCCAGGGTCACTTGCAACCAAACCTGATACATATATGCAATCCTTCTATTCTATCATCGAGTTTTTACAGCTGCTGCCGTCTTCCCGTGCCAAACCTCCAAAGCCTACGATCTTGGACATCTTCAATGCTTAACCCTCTTGCTTGCATTAATGTCTTCACGTTTTCCTCCCATGTTAACTTCGGTCTCCCTCTCTTCCTCCTTCTGGTCGGATGCCATTGATATAGTTGCTTTGGCCATCTCTCATCTTCCATTCTTAAAACATGTCCTAGCCACTTTAATTCCTTCTCCTTAATTCTTTCAATTATGCTTTCTTCTGCTTCCATTATATTTCTAATTTCCTTATTGGTGACATGTTCTAATTTTGACTTTCCGGCAATCCTGCGTAAATAATCAATTTCTAGAGCTATTAGTCTATTCTTGTAGTACTTATTGATTGTCCATACCTCACTTCCATACATTGCAATTGATTCCACCAATGTTTTACCAATATATTTTTTTGTGTCTTTCCAAATATGCTTATCCCACCATATGGAATTTAACGATGATATTATTTTGCTACTCAATTCAATTCTATGTTTTATATTACCAATATATGTTTGTGTGTCTTTCCAAATATGCTTATCCCACCATATGGAATTTCACAATGATATTATTTTGCTACTCAATTCAATTCTATGTTTTATATTCTCTTTGCCTATACCTTCAATGTTATCCATAATTATTCCCAAATATTTAGTTTGTTTCACTTCCTTTATTTGGATTCCTTCCCCCAATATTAAATTTCTCTTTCATTGCTATTTACTGCCAGATATTCTGTTTTTTGTAAATTTGCATTCCAATATTAGAAAAGTGTATGTAACTGATAACCGTCCTCTAGGATTCCTAGGGGATGAGATGGAGATTGAAATAAAACAATGATCCACAACGACTTGAAGTAACTCTGAGTAATTTCAACAAATATCAGCATGCATATACATACAATCTGGAATAATATTTAATGCGGTTGGGGACCCTCTAGCACCTCTGGGAAGGGGCAATATATAAAAATTTCCGATAACGAGTGTTATCTATTGTCAACTTCATAGTTTCTGGGGTCGCTAATTTCATTGGTGGTAGTCCCGATGAGAATAAAAGCCGAATATTGTTTTATTAGTGTAATTGGTTAAATGATTTTATCGATCAACTAATCCAACTACCTCATTGTTTCTTCCTGTTTAACTACATTAATAAATAACTGAACAAGGTCATAATGATATTGATAACTTCCCCAGTACCACAGCATAAATACAATTGTTAAAAGTTATAAAATACAATTTTCTGCGAAATCAAGTTTAATAGTTCTGAGAAAATTATCATAAGTAATGCCACGAGTGATTTCCAAATTATCGATAAATTCACGACTCACGAAGTGAGGAGTGAATTTATCTAGAGAATTTGGAAATCAAGAGTGGCATTTGTTAGGACTATTTAACGAATAAAATTAAACTGTTTACTCACAAATCATTATTTAACCATAGTTATTTTAAAATATTTATAGGCCTATATTTAATGTAAACGGCGATGTTTTAAAACAAATGAGAAACGATAGGTACGCTTCATCTGCTTCTTTTGTTTATCACTGCAACCAGATCATACTATGTATTGCCAAAGGAACGCTATATTTTAAGAATGCTCTCTAGTGGAGAAAAAATGAAACACATCAAACTGTATATTAATTCATTTCTGATGTCGTATGATGTATATATGACAATTACATTTTTCTGGATTATTACCTGGGAAAAAATACATTTAAGAAAGTGCAAACAGTGGTTTCTTTTTTTTGGTGGTGTAATAAATTGCTACAATTGTTTTTATATTAACTCCTGCAAGCGCTGTGTGTTGACATCTATGCATTATATATACAATCTGGTAGCCGTATTTTTTTACAGGCTCAGTCACTGCAAAATAATGGTCAGACCTGTTCAGGATATTAAAAAGGAGGAGCATTCTTTAATATGGTAAATTTAACACTGATAAATATTTCGTGAAACACGACTGTCATTGGTTGTAAAACAGAAATCATTGAAACGTGATTGGTCATTGACTCCCATTTGGGGCATGAGTTAAATAGTCATTATAATTATGAAATTTTTCTGATTATTTGGGAGTTGCAGGAAAGCAATTTGAGTCCGAGGGCACAAGGCCTCTCACAATAAAATTATCGGAGTTTTCAATTGTTACGTTTACACTCAAATGGTTCCTGCCTCAATTTTTTTTTCTGAATCCCCTCTGTAATCAGTCAATTGTTGTTGGTTTTAATTCGTCTACATCCTAAGTATTGATAAATTTAACTTTCATTTTAAAACTTAAATTAGTTCCACTGACAGGCCTAAAATGAATAAAAATATACTTTTTATATTGTAGGCCTATATCATACATAAAACGAAGTGAAAAGTCATAAAGTATGGCTGTTGGTGAAGCGCTTGTAGTCACGTTTACAACTTTCAGAAAAAATTGCAACACAAATTAAATTTACAAATATAATTATAAATAAATAATATCAAAGTTTCAATCCACTTAATTATACAATTTTTTTTTTTAGAATTTGTACCACACGCTAATGGTACTTGTAGGGATATTCGTATAAGGTAATGTTTTGATGCAGAACCCGTGTTCGGCAACGTACTGTTTTACTGCTGACATTTCATCTAATTACATTTCTCGCTTCAGCCAGTTCAATGAGATAAAGGGTTGTCTATATCGACATTCCTTAAATTTTAAAGCGAGGATTTGTCAAATTGCAAGTAATAAGACTGCTGGTGAAATCACATGCGCTCTTCAATGTTCTGTGGAATATTTTCCAAGATTTCCACCAATTCACCTCCTGTAGGGTCTGATAGTACTAGAAATCGTCAAGAATTTTCCGAGATTTTCACTGAAATCTCCAACCTATGGTTATATCGTCCATACTTCTCAGTGATATGGAAACGATTGGACATAATCGCAGTGATAAAACGAGAGAACAACGAAAATCATAAAGTAAAGCATTAAGGCCCACAAGCAAAATAAATTTGACGATAAATTACTGAAAAATCTGCTTATAGAATTCTAAAGATATATATTAAGTAGTAGCTAAAATTAACAAATTTATCAGAATATTTTATTAAAATGTATGGAATAATATCTACTGAAATCTATCGAAATATGATATAATAAGTTGTATGTAATTAATAACATTAGATTAAGATCAGTTAAGTCTCGTAGACTGCGATGGGCAGGACACGTGGCACGTATGGTGGATGAAAGTGGTGCATGGAAGCTTCTTCTAGGAAAACCAGAGGGAAAACGCCAAGAATGAGATGAGAGAATAACATTATCCATGATTTGAGGGAAGTAGATTATACAGAGGATGATTGGAAAACACTGGCTCAGGATAGGGATGTATGGAGAGCTTATATCCGCGCGGGCATGAACCTACGGGATCGATAAAGCCAGTAAGTTACTTAGAAATACAGGGATTAATTTCTGCACCCGGCCTCCATAATACTTCAGTCACAGCAATTAAGTTTGCAGTACATTAGTAGAACATACGTTCATCAACTTCATGCTCATGCATTTGGTTTATTGAATATGTTGAGAGAGAGAGAGAGAGAGAGAGAGAGAGAGAGAGAGAGAGAGAGGGAGAGAGAGAGAGAGAGACAGAGAGAGAGGAAGAGGTAGTTGGCAAGTTTTTGAAAAATTGATTATATATAAAGGAGAAGATATCCAGTGTTATTTCTCTTGATTAAAATCACAAAATGTCCCTTCTATTTATGACAAATTTCGTAGGTGTCTATCTGTTTGGTGTTACAGTTATCAATTTCGCTGAATTTGTGATTTTAGCTCTCAGCCGTTCTTTGAAATTCGTAATAAATATTTCTATTCTGAAACTGCATCCATCAATCAGTACCTCGGGCGATAAGTAATAGTACCATATCTAACCACTGCACGATATAGCGGTTACTTTATCGACAATAATTCTTCCCGTATTTTTACATGTACAACCAAAAGATTCTTCTTCCTTACAATTTAAACCCAAGATACAGCAATTGCAATGTTATCGAACTCGCTCTGTTTCTCCTCATATATACATATGCATATAATGGTGAATATGAGTTGCTGAAACCAAAGTGAATGCTCATTGAGTTATTTTTTTTAACTGTCTTTAAGAATAATCTGTGGTAGGAAATTGTAATTTTGTATTGTCTGATGCAAATTCAGAGCATCGAGACATCTAAATGAGACATAAGTTGCATGAGTAGATTGAAGATGATCGTTCCATTCGTCATGTTTCTAGGATTCATGATGCCAGCTCTTCCGTCATCCATAGGCTGTGGAGGTGAAATAGAGACACACATGCATACAAAATTATTGCTAAATTATAAACCGCACGGAAGGAGATATGTTGGACGCCCACACAGAAGATGGTCAGAACAATTTTAACAATTCTAGCTTTCATGACACCGGAAGAAGCCAACAGGCTTAATCCCTGGACGATGCCGATGATGACATGCATACAAGAGGCGGCTCGGGCAAGGTCATAAGAAGAATACTACAGAGGTACAGGAGAGATTTCTTGCCCTATCAGTTTTGCGCAAACGAACATCTACAGCCACAGATCAACAAAGTGATTTACGAACAACAACTTGATCGGTAATTTCTGACCAGACTGTAAGAAACAGACTGAGAAATGCAAGGTTAAGGTCTAGAATCCCCTTCAAATCCCCTCGTTTAAAACGCCAGCACATAAAAGCCGGGCTGCGATTTGCTCAGAATCATTTCAACTGGCAGCTCCGCCAATGGAAGGGTGTTCTATTCACGGACGAATCAAGATTTCGTTTAATGGGTTCTGATGGTCGTACACGTGTATGGAGACATCCTGGTGAACGTTTTGGTCCAGCCGCAATTATTGAACGTGACAGTTTTTGAGGTGGTCCGGTTATGGTTTGGGCTGGTATTACTATTGAGTCTCGGACGTAGATTGTTTTTGTCCCACAGCGCATGAATGCTGATGTTTACATTAATGGCATTATCCTTCAACATGTCGTATCCTTTGCTTATGGTGTGGACCCTAATTGTCTTCTAATGCATGGTAAAACTAGATGTTATACAGCACAGGCTACCAGAGAAGTCCAGCAAGAATGCCGAATTCGAGTGATGGCCTGGCCTGTATGTTCTCCGAATCTCAAACCGATCGAGCATAATCTCACATATTATGTGGAATAAGCTGAAAAAAAACCTGTTCGTAAGTGTCCTGATGTGTCACAGAACCTGGAAGAACATTCAAATGTACTTACCGAGGAATGGGATAGAATTTCACAAGTTTCTGTAAGATGGCTTCTTGTGAAGCATGCCTCGTAGGTGTAATGCAGTCATTGAAGCTCGCGGAGGACACACTAAGTACTGAGTGTTGAAATAACCATGGAAACATTGATTTCTAAAATAATAAATCTCAAATTTCCACTTTGCCTTCTGTTACATAAGATAATTTGTTCGTATTTATAATATTGTAAAATAAATTATTGTTTGAATATCTATTTTAATTTTACATAAATCTTCAGTCCATAGTTAGAAGAGATAAGAAATTAAATTGTTTCAATATTGTGGTTTTGGCTTGAAACATATGTTCCTCTATTTGTTAGTAGTAGTAGTAGTATATATATATATATATATATATATATATATATATATATATGCATGGGCAGAATTACTATGGATGAATCACACTTCTTCAAATTACAAAGATATGAGACTCACTATGGAAATAATTCATATATATGAATTATTTCCATAGTGAGTCTCATATCTTTGTAATTTTAAGAAGTGTGATTCATCCATAGTAATTCTGCCCATGATATGCTTTGCAGCTTTACTAGGGAATTGTGGGTGTGGTAGCTTCCCGTTGATTTCCACAAACGGTGAAGGATGATGATGATGATGATAATGATAAGGATGATGATGATGATGATGATGATGGCCATATGATTTCGGGGACCGTTTGGGCCTTAAATTTTTCCTGACATTTGTCTTACAGGTGAGGAAACACCCCGATAAAAACCTCACACAGAAAAACTGCCCCGACCGGGGATCGAACCCGGGCCCGCTGCTTGACAAGGCAGCACGCTACATAGAGACCACAGCGGTGGACAAGAAGTGTGATATATTTTACAAATCCAAAGTTATTATATGGATCTCATTAGAAACTGGTTTTCTCTCTTTCATCAATGATACTCTTAGTTATTTATCTTGTGCAAGATGTCCTTTTTCATTTTGCAGTTCATTTTTTTTTTCTTTTGTCGAATATTTTCTGGTGGAATTTTCAACTGGTATGTGTCACGCATTTACAAGTATACTTACTTGGTGGACTGAACTCCAGGTTAAATTTTGTTGCGATAATATAATAATATTTTTAAATCACAGGTTCCATCAAATTATCTTTACAGCCATCAAGATAATGAGAATACATAGGTATATATTCCTAAAATTAATTTCAGAGCTAAGGAATCGTCGTAACTATGTACATTTCCTCATTCTCTTGACACTCCACATATAACTAAATATTATCTTGGACATTGCTGTTATATTTTATTTTCACATACATTTCTTCCACTTGTATTTTTGACTTCACGTTCCATACACATCCATATTGTTCTTAAGAGACTACCAGTAACAGTTCATCGATCTTTCATAAGCAGAAACCGATTTGCTGAATTACTGATATAATCCATTCATAGTAATTCTGCCCGAAGGCAGGTCCTTCACTGCAATCATAGCATTTTCATGCTATGCTTGCAGCTTTACTAGGGAATTATAGGTGTGGTAGCTTCCCGTTGCTTTCCACACCGGTGAAGGATGATAAGGATGATGATGATGGCCATATGATTTCGGAGACCGTTTGGGCCTTAAAGTTTTCCTGACATTTGTCTTACAGGTGAGGAAAAACCCCGATTAAAACCTCACCCAGAAAAACTGCCCCGACCGGGGATCGAACCCGGGCCCGCTGCGTGACAAGGCAGCACGCTACCTCGAGACCACAGCGGTGGACTACTGATATAATAAATAATTCAAATCACAAATAAAGTGTATGTGGAATATTGTAATGCAGGAGTCACTTAAACGAAGTAAGCTATAATCCTACATATATAAAAATGATAACAGTAACAGCAATTTAAGAAAATATTATGTTACGGCACTTGTGCTCTGAAACTCTCATTTATACCCATAAAGTATTATAATCCTATCAGTATTGATTTATAACATAAATGAATGTAGGTGCAGCAATGACTTAATTTTTTTAAAGATTCGAGTCTGAAAAGTAATAATTCAGCTGTATATTAATTATAGATGTAGTTTCTAGAAACTTAACTGAACTAAGAATTAAGTACACTATCATGAACATGTGGAAAGCAATGGGAAGCTACCACACCTACAATTCCCTAGTAAAGCTGCAAGCGTAGCATGAAAATGCTATGATTGCAGTGAAAGACCTGCCTTGGGGCAGAATTACAATGGATAGATCATGAACATGTGCTTTCGATAGGAAAACCACTCTTAGCATAAATGTTATAAGAAGAGAGAAACTATTAACAAAAAGAAATTCTCAAGTATTCCGAGCTTACGGAATCTACTGTACAACAGCCTCCTGAAAATATAATTATCTCAGAGATCCGTACCTTTCATCTACGTATGTAGCCTAATATTTGGTAAAACGAGGAAACGAAACATGTACTGAAAAGTGTTGAATTCACGATCTCAAATTCTTTGTAAATTGGGGAAAAATTAATGTATTTCAAATGAAGAAAACAAAATGCAAGATTATGTTAGTGTTGGGGAAAAAAATAATAATGAAGACGAATAAATGTTTACCTATTAAACGAAACACTACACCAGGTACAAGAATTCACATATTATACTGTATATAGGTGTTAAAATCAGCAAAAATTTCAAATTAAACATATTTGTTGAATAGAAATCTAGCATGCCAGTTCTCGTGTTATCAAAAGTGTAAAACTACATACGAATATTGGGTTACAAACAGTCAAAACCATTTATTTCTGTGGCTGTATAATCTATATTAAGTTACGTAGCTCCAGCATGGGAGGCTGATATAAACAAAGAAAGGAATACAATGAAATATCTAGAATCCACAGATTTGATAAATATGAAAATGGTAAATATTCAAAACAAATTTCATTATGACTCAATTTTCTTCTTTTGAATGAACGATAGCAGATAGGACGCAAATATATCATGCATAGCTCGGATGCATCCATGAGATAATTGTATTATAGTTAGGAATAAATACGCCGAATAAAAGAAAATATTCTACATTAAACACGAATCAAATACATGTATTGTTTATTTGTAAAAGGACATGCTTTATGAAGATAAAAATGTCAAATAGGTACCTGAGAGATAGAACTACAGCAGACTGCAAACAGAAAGCACATGTTATCAGATGAGTTAAAATTTAATGTTTTAAGTTGTCTATTCTTAATAAAGAGATTTAAAATCTATATTATTTTTCATCATTGTAGAGCCAAAAGATGCAATTCGAAAGAATATTCTTCATGAAAGCTTATCTACAATATCCTCACTAAAGTATTTGCAACCAACAAGCCCATTTAACTGACCTCTAATCGTCGATCAAAATTATTCACAGTCAATAAAATTTAATCTGATGCAGTTCTTAAGGGCGATTGTCCATGGAAGCAAGAAAATAATTAAATCCAGTCGACGTACATTTGGTCGAACACCCACTAGAGACGTCTTCTGATGGGACAAGTCAGCATAGAAAATCTCCCCGAGGACTTTTGTCCTCCAGATCCTGTCGTTTCTTTGTCTTCAAATCATTCAAGCTATCTTATTATAAAGTCACTACAGTACCAGGGCCTGATTCGGCAGCCTAATTATATTAATAATCATCAAGGGATCAGGACTTTTCATCATTTCTGATCAGCAGCAAATTAAAATGCATTCACAAGTAGCATTTTGCAGGTCAGTGTTATTAATTTTGATTGAGCCATCTAGATGGGTAATGCGGTTGACCGATACTTTTGAAAATCCAATCCGAACTTCAACGCCGAAGCCCTGTCTGAAACTCCCGAGGTACAGTTTAAATCAATGCATTCATACCAGACAATTGCTGCTGTTGTGTAAGTCAGCCAAGCCTTGTACCTAAATTAAGTAATATTTACTAACATGCTGAAACTGACACTCCGCAAGAGATGTTTGAGGCTATTTTATGAGCGCAATGTACGCGACGGTCCAGGTCCCAACTCCATGCCGAATAAATCCGTGAGCAACATTCCGAAACCCTTTGTTCTCCGGTGGTAGTACTGCCTAACGGTTAGGATTCTCGCTAGCGTGATCTATTAATGATGTGACCAAGAAACTACAACACTGCAATCATCATCTTTACGCCGACGACTTACAGATTTACACACACTTTAGGCCTGACGAAATTAAGGAATATATTGACAAAGTAAACACTGACCTCAGGCATATATCTTTATGGTCCAGACAATATGGGCTAAAACTAAACGTAAACAAAACGCAAGCAATAATTATCGGACATCCAAGACTATTACACTCCATAAACAATGGCAATATGCAGGCTGTCATATTAGATAATGAACAAATTCCTTATACCGACGTCGTTAAAACTTCGGACTTTACTTAGATTCAAATTTAAATTGGCATGTCCAAGTAAAACAAACATCTAAAAAGATCTTCTCCATAATGCATTCCCTAAAGCGTCTCAAAAATTTTCTTCCTACAGCTCTTAAAAGAATTTTAATTCAAACCTTAGTGATGGCGCATTTTTAATATTGTGACGTTCTACTAACTAACACAAGTGACGGGTTGTCGGACAAACTGCTGCGTGTCCATAATATGTGTATCAGATTCATATTTAATGTTCGAAAATACGATCACATTTCTCAATTATTCCACGAATTGTCTTGGCTACATCTAACAGAGAGAAGAAAATCACATTGTCTAATTCTCTTATTTAAGATCCTACATACCTCGATCCAATTAGTTATCATCTCATTTCCAGTATCTATCCTCAAACCATAACTTAAACACAAGATCACAACATAGTCTCTTGCATAATATACCGCAATAAGGACATCACATCACTCCATGTCATATACTATCTTCACTTCTCGCAACTGGAATTCCCTACCACAAGAAATAAGGGGCTGCCGGACATTGGCAACTTTTAAAATAAATCTAAATTTATATTTGCTCTAACCTCGACTTCATCATTACCCAGTGTAAGTTATATATATATTAATTGGTGTTTCTCGTATAATTCATCATATTTATACTATTATTATTATAATTATTATTATTATTACCATTCTGTTTATATTATTTTATTATTATTATTATTATTATTATTATTATTATTATTATTAATACTATCGTAAGTATTATTATTGTTATTATCGTAGAATATGTTGTTTGTACATGAAATTTACATTGCTACATTTAATGTATCTTTAACTGTTTATATTTAATATAGTGTATATCTATATTTGTCAAATATTTATTTGCTGGTTGAGTGGAAGAGAAGGCCTTATGGCCTTAACTCTGTCAGAATAAATGAAACATTATTATTATTATTATTATTATTATTATTATTATTATTATTATTATTATTATTATCTCCATTGCGGAACCGAATTAAAATTAAGTAATGACGTTTTATGCTAATCTTGTTACATAAATAAATAGCACGACCACGCCTCCCAGGAAGAATAGGTATAAGATATACAAAAATCAGAATGATAGTGAGGTTAATCCTTTCATAAGATTCATGATGTGTTCCGTTGAGGTATTATTCAAAATTAAGATATAAAATTATAGAATATTCACCTGAAAGATCCGTCTCCTCAACTTATTAATTATGTAACTGTAGCGCTTTCGGGACTTGTCCGATCATCGGCAGGATTCATAACTGGTGTTTCACTGAACCCAGCACATGTAACCCCCCCCTACCAGATCTTCAGTGAAACACCAATTTTGAATCCTGCCGATGATGGGACAAGTCCCGAAAGCTCTACAGTTACATAATTAATAAGTTGAGAAGACGGACCTTTCAGGTGAATATTCCATAATTTTATATTTTAAGGTTAATTGAAATGAAGGTAATTTCAAATTGGAGGATTAGGCCAAGATGGAAGATCAATTAAGACATTATTAGCAATTTTAAGTAATAGATGACTGACTCGTGGCACTAGTAAAATCCATCCATCCATAATAATTCTGCCCGAAGGCAGGTTCTTCACTGCAATCATAGCATTTTCATGCTATGCTTGCAGCTTTACTAGGGAATTGTAGGTGTAGTAGCTTCCCGTTGCTTTCCACACCGGTGAAGGACGATGATGATAATGATAAGGAAGATGATGGCCATATGATTTCGGAGACCGTTTGGGTCTTAAAGTTTTCCTGACATTCGTCTTACAGGTGAGGAAAAACCCCGATAAAAACCTCACCCAGAAAAACTGCCCCGACCGGGGATTGAACTCGGGCCCGCTGCGTGACAAGGCAGCACGCTGCCTCGAGACCACAGCGGTGGACACTAGTAAAATAAACTTAGAAATTAATCATTAGGAGAAATGTTATTCGCTAGGGAGTACAAATTAATTAAACCGAAGACGTTTCCTGTTGTTGAGACAAATAATTTGAAATAATGAACCCAGACTCTCAGAAAAACATATATTATATTTGTGAAAGTTAACAAAACAAAATGGCGATGATTAAGGTCAAGATAGCTACATGACTTTTAAGACCACAATTGCATGATAACTAAAGTCACAAATATTTAGCTTACTATTTCAGTCTTCATATAAGATCATAGTTTCAATTAATTTTAATATTATAACACAAATATATTGATTTAAATAAATATGATGAATATGGAAAAAATACGGAATTAGAAGAATTCAATGATTATAAGTAAAGCAAACCATATTTTAATTTAATACGTTTCATACATTATTTATTTTATTGTATTCATATTTCAATTAATACGATCGAATGAAGATAGTTGTAAATTGTACGAGCATAAGAGTAGTATTTTATTTGATTTTGAGTTCACCGCTGTGGTCTCGGGGTCGCGTGCTGCCTTGTCACGCAGTGGCCCGGGTTCGATCCCCGGTCGGGACAATTTTTCTGGGTGAAGTTTTTATCGGGTTTTTTCCTCACCTGTAAGACAAATGTCAGGAAAACTTTACGGCCCAAACGGTCCCCGAAATTATATGGCCATCACAATCATCATCATTCATATTCATCTTAGGTTAAGCATAGGGTTAGGGACTCTCCTGGCGCACCATTAATCATCATCATCACCCATCATATCATCGGGGCAACGTAACCCCGCCTTCCAGGCGCCACAACCTCAGAAGTGGGTTACAAGTACGCCATGCCAGGAGAGAAATCAAGAATGCCGAAAGACAAACCTGGGGCATTTGAAATAAAAAAAAGAAATATTTGATTTTGACGATAACAATGATATTGAATTTTATTTTTGTCAATGTGATAATATACTCATTGTTATGTTTAATATTTTACTGTCGATCTCATTCTGTTATGAAACAGACATAGGCAAGTCAAATCCTTTGAATATTGAACGTTTATCATGTGTTAGCTGAGTTTAGTTTCTAACGAACCATTGCCAAGAG
Organism: Diploptera punctata; assembly: GCA_030220185.1. NCBI lineage: Eukaryota > Metazoa > Arthropoda > Insecta > Blattodea > Blaberidae > Diploptera > Diploptera punctata. The sequence continues at coordinate 2,519,709 of JASPKZ010001587.1, read as the reverse complement.
CGACGTAATATTTCAAGGGATTATTTGAATGGTGTGTGTGTAAATGTAATTTTTGTAAATCTTTGATGATGAAATGAGATCAAAGTACAAGAATTGTATTCATGTTTGCTTTCATTTTCAGCGGTCGTATTTATTTTTTGTTAGAACATCGTATTACCGTTATTATATTAGATATAATGTTTCAGTGTACAGGGTAAAGTTGCCTAATTCAGTGATCATTTTTTTTACACGCTTTATATTATCCTGACCTGTATCTGTCTACGTAACGGACCTGTATCTATGTAACGGAATATTTGAACACGATTTTCACCCACTTAAAAAATTTGGATCGACTTGAAACTTTGTATACTTGTAAAGGACCCATGACAATACAATAATTTCATTATTTTTTTTTCTAAAATCCTGGCCAAAATCATCAGAAAATAAAAAATAAATAAATAAACGTTATAATAGGTTGCAGACTTATCGACTTTTTTAGTCAATCGTTGTAAGAGCTCAGTTGGTAGAGCGGTAGACTGTAGTGGTATATAATTTCAGTAATCCATAGTACGCTGGTTCCATTCCGGCTCGGAGGATTTTTTTAGAAGAGTATGAAGCAATTAAATTTTCATGGGATTCCTGTTTATGACAAACTAAAAATAAAAAAATAAATAATAGTTTAAAAAACTAAAACAACACGCTTTATTAAAAACCGAACTAAAAATGAAAAATAATTTTAATTTCAAACACGCTTGGATAAAACTGAAGTGGTCAACAAAAAAAAAATCATATCCAACACATCTCGAATAAAACTAGAGTTATCTACAAAATCAATTTTACCCTCAAAAGCATGGGGTGCTTTTTATAGTTTATATGTTTTCTTCTTAGAGACTTTACTTTTACCAATATCTGTTTACTATGAAATATATTAATTGATATAGAGCACCCCACGCTTTTGATGGTAAAATTATTTGATTTTGTAGATAACTCTAGTTTTATTCTAGATGTGTTGGAGATGATTTTTTTGTTGACCACTTTAATTTTATCCCAAACGTGTTGGAAATTAAAATAATTTTTCATTTTTTTAGTTCGGTTTTCCTAATAAAGCGTGTTGTTTTAGTTTTTTAACTATAATTTATTTTTACTTCTTTTGTGCAATTGTAACATTGTAGATAATGGTGATGAAATATTAATACAGGAAACTTCCACGATATTTATCAATTTCACTCCAAAAACGATGTACAATTGTCCCCAAATGCCTCATTCGTTTCTCCAAGACAAGAATAGTGACATCCTAATATTAAATATATATATATATATATATAAACTGAATTCCCCTTTTATTAGTGTTGACAGTCAACATTAGAAGCTATATGAGGGCAAATACAAACATTTCATAATGATCTAAAACGATATTTAACAATGAGGCCTATTTCAGTCTAAAAATAAATTTGATATTATATAATAAAAGTAATAATGCACACGTTTTAAATTGTCTACAAACAAATGCACTAGTTCTATTTCAGTCTAAAAATAAATTTGATATTATATAATAAAAGTAATAATGCACACGTTTTAAATTGTCTACAAACAAATGTACTAGTTCTATTTCAGTCTAAAAATAAATTTGATATTATATAATAAAAGTAATAATGCACACGTTTTAAATTGTCTACAAACAAATGTACTAGTTCTATTTCAGTCTAAAAATAAATTTGATATTATATAATAAAAGTAATAATGCACACGTTTTAAATTGTCTACAAACAAATGTACTAGTTCTATTTCAGTCTAAAAATAAATTTGATATTATATAATAAAAGTAATAATGCACACGTTTTAAATTGTCTACAAACAAATGTACTAGTTCTACTTTCTAGCAAAAATATCATCTATTAACATATACATGAAATAATAATAATAATAATAATAATAATAATAATAATAATAATAATAATATTTTAGAGAAATAAAACTTGAAAACGCTGATAAACTCAGTACTTCAACTAACATTGAAGAAATATTTTTTGGAAATTAGTATTAATGGAATGCCTAATTACCCTCTACAGTCTTAATTATTATAGCTCCGTTTATGAGTAAAATATGTAATAGAAGGATTTAGGGAAATAAGATGATAAGCCACATATTTTCCTTTCTGAGATATAAGGATTTCAATGTTTCAAAGTTTTTAAACAGTAATTGGGCAGTATTATTGTTAATATATTGTGTGTCTATATGTTTTAACTGAACACTGGCGCAGTTACAAATTATTTTATGGATACTTCAATACATTTATTGTAATTAATGACATTTCTTAACAGAATGTGGCTTATCATGTTACCGCCCTATCCCCTTTAATTGTAATATAATTGATTTCTACGTTTTGTAACTGATATGATGGCTCATAAATGTTCTTAAGATTTTTCTGGTTACATTTTCTTCTACGTCCATGCGGTTGAATATGAGAAATAGAGTCATATAAAAATGAATGTAAATGCGGAACCTGGGTAACATCATTAAACGTTATTTTGTTAAGGCTCATATATCAGTTGATATTAAAGTACAATATTAGAATGTTTTATATATCTATTAAATAAACACCCAAAAAATAGAACATTTATTTAAGGACAGTCACAAGAAAGAGAAAAATTACTTGTTCAACCACTTCCTATATCACGACGATTTTTTATGTTCTTTATTTGTTTTCAAAAGGCGGAAAAACAATAAAAATAAATGATGAAAGTTTATGCATGTCTGGAGTAAACCAGGAAGTGTTTTTAAAACATTTTAATCCGTGACAACGAATTGAAATTTTAACTGGGATTAGAGATATCACGGAGACCAGCCAAGACATGATTTGACAGTGAATGCACATCCAATACGTCTTACTCCGAGGAGTGATTTTGGAAATAAACAACAATCCTACAAATTATGATTAAGAGAAGAGAAGACGGAATTATGCATCTTTACCCTACTACTAAAACTAAAAAAAAATAATTAAAAAGGTAAAGAAACAAGCTGATAAAGCAGCACAAATATCAGGATATATGAAATATTTAATTTGGCGCAACAAACATATGTTAATAGAAAGCAAAATCCGCATACACAAAACAATAGTTCGACCAGTTATCGTATATGGAGCAGAAACTAGGGCTGATACAACAAAAACTAAACAAATAATAAGCACATGTGAAATGAAGATCTTAAGAACTATTCAGGGGAAAACATTATTTGATAAGCTATACAGCACAGAAATTAGGGACTAATGTCATGCTCAAGACAAAATCAAAGTTATTATAAATAGACAAAAATATTGGAAAGGTCATATAGAAAGAATGGAAGACAACCGACTTGCTAAAAGAGCTAAAGAAGATAGAACAATGGATGGGAGAAGAACAAGGGGAAGACCAGTCAAGAGATGGATAGACAGTGGATTCACATCCAATAGGTCTTCTTCCAAGGAGTGATTTGGAAATAAACAGGATGAAAAATCCCACAAATTATGAAGAAGAAGAAGACCCTACTACTTTCAATGTTTCATATTCGCTAGTAATATTATATAAATATAAACAAGAAAGTCAATATATTTATATATCAACCGTTGTTGTCCAACAAATCAAACTTGATTTTTAAAAATAATTTATCGATTTGTATTTAATCAAAGGCAATCGTTTAAACTATCATTATTTCACAGAATACCATTTCTTTAATTATAATTATATTATAATTTTATTTAATAAGTCAACTTAGTGATGCCGCATTTTGACTACTGTGACGTTCTACTAACTGACATAAGTGACGGATTGTCGGACAAACTGCAGCGTGTCCATAATATGTGTATCAGATTCATATTTAATATTCGAAAATACGATCACATTTCTCCATTATTCCACGAATTGTCATGGCTACATCTAAAAGAGAGAAGAAAATCGCACTGTCTAATTCTCCTATTTAAGATCCTACATACCTCGATTCCCAATTATTTATCATCCCGTTTCCAGTATCTATCCTCAAACCATAACTTAAACACAAGATCACAACATAGTCTCTTACTTAATATACCTCAACATAGGATATCACATCACTCCATGTCATATACCATCTCCACTTCTCGCAACTGGAATTCCCTACCACAAGAAATAAGGGGCTGCCGGACATTGGCACCTTTTAAAAGAAATCTAAATTTATATTTGCTCTAAACTCGACTTCATTATTATCCAGTGTAAGATATATATATTAATTGGTGTTTCCCGTATAATGTATCATATTTATATTATTATTATTATTATTATTATTATTATTATTATTATTATTATTATTTTATTATTATCGTATCATTACTGTTATTACCCTATAAAATGTTGTTTGTACATGACATTTACATTGTTACATTTATTGTATCTTTAACTGTTTATAATTAGTATAGTGTATATCTATATTTGTCGAATATTTATTTGTATTTGTGCTGGTTGAGTGGAAGAGAGGGCCTTATGGCCTTAACTCTGCCAGAATAAATAAAGTATTATTATTATTATTATTATTAACTATAGTATACGCAACTTTATAAATTATTTATTTTTATTACAGGCGTATATATCGATCATCACACGAAATACATTGAATCTAAATATGGCATACAATTAATTAAGTCATCATTCGAAATTGAAGAAGTTGGTATCCAGGATTATAATATTTGATATTTATCTTTCTTGGTATCTCGTACGAATTATGTATTCTCGAATAAAAACTTTGATTCCACAAAAGTAGCAATTTCTCACTTATCCGATATGACCACAGAGATGCTGTACAATCAAATGCATTTGCTCAAACGAGTTTGTATTGAAAACACAGCTAGTTAATTATTATTTAATACCATATCGCTAAGGTTAGTTAATTATGAATGATTACAAGGTAAACACCTTACGTCAAGGTAGGCCTATCTTCTAATTGTTTCCGGAAACTTTTCGTCCATCGAAATGTTGCTGTTTCGCCTTGTTCAATAATTTTAACTTAAATTTGTCACGTGTTTATTAGTCTTAATTACATATAATTCTAAATAATTCTTTAGATCCTGAACAGTAGTTTCGCTGATTTACGTCCAGGTCAGTTACACTTATTCCTATCGATGTTTATTTGAATTTGAAGGCATAATTTGTATGAATGTATTATTCTTTTAAACTTAATAAATAAGAAAATTCTTATTCAAATATATTCGTTAATAAAGGAATGCAGAAATTATATATTTGCTTCATCACTGTATAAATTGATTATATAACTAAGTTTAAATAGTTGACGAAGGTTTGTGTTATCAAGTTTCATAAAATTAACACCAAGAAATGAAATATCTGAAGGTGCGGAAATTGTTTATTCTGCAATGTTCGATGTTTGAAAAATGTGGATTAATAAAATATAACATATTATCGGTGTAATTTACGAAAATATGTAAGATCTCTAGATGAAGTAGCAGTTGTTAAAAAATAGATTACGGTATATAAAACAATAAACAAATAACTGAAAAATCGCTGAACGAAAGCTGAAATTAAATTATGTGAAATGTATGTCAGATAATTAGAATGAATAATTTGTTAAATGAAAATGCTGCTAGAAAATGACAAATGTAACACAAAATAGAAGCATACCACGAGTAACAACTGGCATACAAGAATTGAGCAGTGTACATCCTAACAACATGACAAAGTTCAAATAATTCCTCTGCTGTTATATTGGCGTTGACTATTAGAATCAACTTAGTGATCTTTGTATTAGAATACTTGCTGCAAAAGTCATTATTGTACCGACATGTTCAAAGTTATTCCAAGTCTGTTATTTCAACTGTACGTAATAAGTTTTCCAGAGAAGAAATTTTAATAAATCAAAGAGTTCGACAAGGGTGTACATTATCACCTACATTGTTTAATATATATTTTGACGATATTATACGAAAATGGAAAAAAATCAAGTCCAATAGGAATACAAATTAATAAGGAAATGTATATGAATATTTCAATGTATGCAGACGATCTGGTAATTATACAGAAGTCAGAGGATGATATACAAAGAGCCATTTACATGTTGAATCAATTAGGACTCTATTATAATCTCAAAGTCTCAATTTCAAAAACTAAAATTATGGCTTTTCAGGGCAAAGTGCCAGTCAGAGCAAAAATAGTGATCAATAATGAAATAATAGAACTGATAGCACACTTTAACTATCTTGGTTCAGATATAACATATAGCTATGATTGGGATATACATAATACATTAAACCGATATCAAATAATGTGTGGCACCATAAGAAGAACCCTCCGAAAGACTCGAAGAGAAACTCAGCCCAGGTTTTATAAAATTATGGCTGTTACTGTACTTTTATATGAATCTGAATCTTGGGTACTTATAAATAAAAGATATCTCACACATTCAGGCCACTGAAATTAAATTTTTAAGATCCGTAAAAGGATGTACACGCTTGGATATATTACACAATGAATCAATAAGAAATGAACTGGAGATATTTTCAATAGTTAATAAACTAGAAAAACACAAATACCAATGGAAATAACATTTAGACAGAATGGACAATATAAGATTACCCAAAAAGATCAATACCTACAAACCACATGGGAAAAGATCTTTGGGACGGTCAAGGAAACGATGGACTTGAGACCGGAACAGGTCACATTGACGTAATCCTGGAAAGGAAGAAGAAGAAGAAGAAGAAGAAGACGTAGTTATATTGCGTTTTATTATTCTTGTTTTACCACTTTGATATTAGTACCAATAAGTTCAAGTGTACACTGATATCGAGTTACTATATCAGGAAAATCTGAATTTTCCAGAGGGTAACAAACCTGAGCATCATCCATTCACAAAGTGCTATGGTTATGAAGAAGCCCACACTACTTATTTTAAAATAGTTTTCATTAAAAATAGTTAGTGGATTTGTTTTTTTTTTTTTTCTGGCCTATCCATATAGTGTCAAACAGTTAATACAGGACTCAGTGATATACTATATAATTTATTTAAACATTATACAGTCGTGATTAAATCAAGTTTTCTATAATTTATGGTTTCATATGTATTGTTACTTGAATATAAGGTCAGAATTTTTAAATGCTAATTCCTGACTTAACATGAAGAACTAAATGAATTTACAACGAATAAGGTATACCGGGGGGAAATCGAGTCACATTTATAAAAGAATCTTCATGTTGGTGCAAAATTATATTTTTAAATGAACCAATAGATTACTTAATCAATTTCTTATTCATCATAATCCATTTTATAAAGAACTCTATTTCAATCCTATTTCCTGCCGTTATAAGGGGTTAAACGGACAACTACTGGGGTAAACAGAGTCACAAAGAAATCTTATTGTTTCCACTTATAACATCCACATATGAACTTTTTACATCCAAAAGTATACCACATATTTTGTAACACCACATTGCGCTTTTGTGGAACTGAATCCAGTCACCTGTATTACGTCATCAGAGACTTTACAGAAGTTGCAGAGCGATTCTGCTTCACCTTGTTGACCTTGTTCTCTCATCCACATCAGATGGTCTTCCAATTACTTTGAGATTCTCTAACGTGGATCGCGGTATCTGAAATTCTTCTGAGGTTCTTCGATATGACATTTATTAATTCCATTATTTAATTCCTTTTACTGCTTTAGCAACTATTAACTGCTTCATAGTCAAATATAATTGTATTCCCAATTTTCTTTTAAACAACCCCAGGGTTAAACAGATTCAAAAAGGTATGTGTATGAAAACTGAACCTTGCACATAAAATTAATCGAACACTCCTAGATACTGACATACACAATTGGACGAATTGTAGTTAACAATTTGCAGCAGCCGGATTCGTAAATAACAATTTTTGTAATAATAATTTTTACTAGCAATAATCAAAGCTAATGAACTCGACAATAATGACCATAGCTACTGTGCGCTTTCATACATAAATACAAGATTAACATATCTAATTATTATCCTTCCTACAAGTATCGTCGGTGCTGAAATTCTACAGCGCTTGATTCAAATAACCACTTTTAGAATAAAATAAGGTATTTTGTCCGAATTGACTCAGTACGTCCGAACTTACACCAGATGATGGTACGTATTGCGGACTTTAATTGAGTCGTGGCCCACATATTAAAGTACAGGATTCTCAGGATTCGTGGAAAAGTGATTCACTAATAAATAATATAATACTAATATAACATTCAGAATTTGAGTCTGAAATGAAAAAAGATAAAGACTAGCTTTGCTCCAAAAACGTCGACCCAAATTACCCCAAATTATACTTCTGTTTGTCCCATTAAGAACGCCGGATTTGAATTGGCCGCCATTTTTTACTTTGAGGTTGGCAGCACTCTACCTATACTTTTTGTTTTATATATTTGTTGCAGTTACTGGATATGGAGCGTTACACTGCTGAACAACGAGTTTCAATTGTGAAAACTCATTACCAGAATGGTGAGTGTTATGCTCAAATTGTTTGAAGGCTTCGTGCGCTCTTAGGCCGGAATAATTCGCTTAATAAGTCGACTGTTCGGAGGCTGATGACGAAATTCGAGGCAGCAGGCAACACTGCAAACATTCCAATACCCGAACGCACTTTTCGTACGCGGTCTGTTCAGAACATCGTCATTGTGAGAGATAGTGTTCAAGTGAGACCGAACAAATCCATTTGTCGACGTTCACAGCAGTTAAGCATTTCAAGAAGCTCATTGCAGAGGATTCTTGTGAAAGATCTGCACATGCATGCATTTAAAATGCAGTTAACCTAAGAACTGAAACCAACAGACCATTTGCAACGAAGAAAGTTCGTTCAGTGGATTCTTGAGAGGCAACATGCAGACCACAACTTGGCCAACAAAATTATCTTTAGTGACGAGGCTCATTTTCATCTTTCCGGCCTCGTAAACAAACAGAACTCTCGCATTTGTGGAACAGAAAACCCTAAACAAATTATTGAAAAGGGGTTACATCCTGAACGAGTGACTATTTGGTGTCGACTTTGGGCCGGTGGAGTGATAAGGGCCTTACGTTTTCGAAGATGACAATGGTAATGCCACGACAATTAATGGAGAACGTTACCGTAATAGGCCTATGGTTAGGAATTTCTTGTGGCCTTATTTGGATGACAATGATTACGAAGTGTTATGGTTCCAGCAAGATGCCGCTACATGCCACACCTCTGTTGCATGAGAAATTTTCAAACCAAATCCTTTCGCGCAGAGGTTACCAAAAGTGGCCACCAAGGTCATGTGACCTGACACTGTGCGACTCCTTTCCTTGGGGGTTTCTCAAATCACAGGTTTATGAACACAATCCCCGAACCATGCAAGACCTGAAGCAGGAAATTCGACGTATCAACGCCGAACTCCAGGCGCAAGACTGTGAAAAGTAATCACAAATTCCATGGACAGAGTCACTAGCTACAGGGTATCTCGTGGTGGACATATGCCAGATGTTATTTTTCATACTTAAATCAGAACGTGTACCCTTTGTGTTCATGTTTGAATATATGTAATTTTTTCAAACATAGTTTATTTTGTGCATTATTAAATCCGGCGTTCTTATTGGGACACCCTTTATTTGATAAAATGGCTCAGTGCTAACTCATGGCACACAAACATAGTAATATTGAACAATAATCATACTTCTTGACATTAATATTAAGATAAAATATACTTGCACCTTCAATAAAACTGTAATAAGTGCGTTAAATTGATTAAAATAGAAACAGTTATTATACTGGATGATGTTTTACAAATTGCTGGAAAATACTAACAACAAAATATGAGGAGAAGGGCTCTCTAATGAAGTTCTTTTTGGGTTCATAGCATATTGCGGTCCATCTTAATAACAGGATGCAGGACACTCTTAAAATTGGAATTACTTATTTCTATTAGATCTGTCAGTACTAAGCTCGTAATTAAAAACAACCCGATTACTCCCGAGACCCGATTTCCCCCCGGTCTACCCTATTCAAGAAATATATCCTAAGCAGAAAACCAGTAATATATTATCTGATTTTTTCACCAAACATGTAAACATATCTACCTTATCTAGAATTTAAAAACAAGAAAAAGGTAATGCACAGTATAAGTTGCATTCTAAACTGGATAAGGCAATTGTTATTCACACACACACACACACACACACACACACACACACACACACACACACATATATATATATATATATATATATACATGACGGTTTTTAGATGTAAGAGTGAATAGTCCTGAAGAAATGGAGCTTTTTAGTTTGAAACTTTTACCTCAACGTAAGAAACTCTATAAAACTTAGTAATAGGTAAATATTTTTTAAAAGACAAACATTTTCGTATCATTAAGTTGTAGTCGTTATTTCTGATCAACTGGAAAAATGGGTGCCTTACAAGTTATTTATTTTCCAACTTTTTAAATTTAACTAATCATACATTAAATAAATAAAATATATTCTCTCTCATGTCGTATAAGGAAAAATTATGTTTGTTTAGATGAATAATAACTAGTTACTTAAATATCAAATACTTGAATATTGTATAAAAAATCACTAGATTTTTTTAGGAACATTTTACATGTAAGTTAAAGCCGTATTACTCCCAGGTAAAGAATTATTAATACATTTAGTAAGAATGCTTAGAAAAGTATATTACGGTGCGAGGATGGGATGTAGTTTTTATAGAAGCGAGAAAATTGTTTTAAAACCGAGCAATAGCGAGGTTTTTAATTTCTGAAATTCTGTAAAACACTTCACAAACGTGCGTTGTACTTTATTTTTTGCGCGATGGTGTTTTCAAAATAATAAGTAATAGTAAAATTAAACATCTTTGTTGAAAATATTTTGCTTTCTTTTTAAACAATTGTCTAACGTTAACAGTGTGGGCAATGTTTATTAGTTGAAACTACATGAGTCCGTGACACAAATGAGTAATAAACTGGCGGCAAGTACGTATTTATTTATTATTTTACACTTTTTTCACATAAAGTTCAGTTCATTTAAAATGCAATGATTTGTTACGTATAATGTATATTAACACTACCTTTTGGATATTTTTTGTATATATATATTGTATATAGTATACATTGAGAGCAGTGGTATCACTTCCTTTGTGTGGTTTGTAATATGTAATATTACAGTGTAATTATTTAGGTTGGCAACCCTGGAATGTAGGAAGTTGAACTTTCAATCATGGTCGCAATTGCTGTAAGTACGACAAAACGCACTATGGCGCAAAAAAAGAGTATTGAACTATTTATTGTGAATAGCGATTATTTGGTGTACGTTTACTGTTAAATGTGAGTTTATATGGAGAGATCAACAGTGAAATATTATGCTAAATATTTGTGCGTCCATATTAATAATAATTATAGACTTAGAGATGTACTGTTTTCTAATGAGTTGAACAACCCGCTATACGGGTAATGTTGTTGCATTGACATCAGGGGTTCAGACAGAAATATTATACATTTTCAAAATAAAGTTATTCAAATACAGTAAGAGTGGATGTGGCTGCTTGAATGTCAACGTTTCTGGATTAATGTATACGATTTTCTTCCCTGCAGATGTACTAGTTCCCCTCCATGGTATCTTTACCTTGTCGTGGTGGAGTGGCTTGCGTGGTTAAATGATCCCAAGAGCTATGCCGGCAGTAGCATTGCTGCCGATAGGGATACCCATGCCGGACTGGTCGAAGGTGATAATCCAGACGAAAAAAGGACGTTGGTCGAAATAATGACGATCTTTCACCGTAAAAATACAACCGTCAAAAAATGCGGACATCGGTTCCACTGAAGTAAAATTTTCCGGAGGTCAAATAGTCCCCCATTTTTTATGTCCGGGCGGGGACTACTTCAGGGAATCTATGCCAAAGACTCACACACAGATGTACTAGCTCACGCACTTGGTTTGTTCTTTGCTCGTTCTCTCCTCTGCAGCGAAGTTTTCAGTTGAGCATACAACATTACGTAGCCATCTTAATCGTATATATCCTCCTTTGGTATTGCCAATATTGACACTAGTAAAAAAATGAATTTTTTCAACAAAAGAAATATTTTTAATAGAGAATGTAGATTAATTGAACAGTAGAAGTTTGCCAGGTTATGGAGAAATTCAGACAAACGATTTGAAATAAGGAATCCGGATTTTCAGAAAAGTCATTGAATTACCATTTAAAGGATAAAGGGAAAAAATCAGATGTAATTTTTTCTCGAGATGGAGGTTTCATTATATTCTCCATGGAAACAATAGATTCCTTGTATAGATTGTTTTTCTAGTCCTCATAGAAAACGCGACATTTTCCTCTAGCAGCCTTCATTCCTTAAAGTTATATACTTTTGTTACTCATAATCCAGTATTCAAATGAAAGCCTTATTATGAAATGGCATCGTATCTTGTTGATTGAATTAAAGCCAACTATTAAGAACCAATTAACCATTTTTGTGAAATTTAGTTTTTAGAGAATCTGTTGGAGAGAGCAAAGAAATTATATTTCAAAACAATGCCTGGGTTTCATCCATTCGGGCAATTCTCTCGCTAGCCTTGTTTTATTTTAATACTCCGTTATAATGATATAAAATATAACCATAACAACCGATGACTCAGCTTTTTTTGCCTGAGATTCTACGTTCCTCGTCCGCCCACCGCTGCGTTGTGGTCTCGAGGTAGCGTACTGCCGAGTTTGATCCCCGGTCTGAACAATTTTCCTGGGTGAGATTATTGTCCGGGTTTTCCTTATCAGTAAGACAAATGTCAGGAGGACATTTTAAGCTCAAATGGTCCTCGAACGTTATCATATTCACCTCATTCAATTAAGACCCCTCCTTGCGCATCATTATCTTTACTATATCAATGGAGCAGCTTAATCCGCCTTCCAGGCGCCCCTACCTCAGAAGTGGATTAAAATACGCCTAAGTCAAAAGAGAATACCAGAAATGTTGAATAAAATTAATGTTTATCGTCTCAAATTGCTTGCATAGATTTCCTTTAAAATCAGGCAAACGCCTTCAGTTTAATTCACTTACACTCTGCATATGCATTACTTTGTTACATTCGTGTCTTGCGAGTTAAATAAAATTAAATATGTAATAAATACATACTCTTGCTCGGTTATCGCCGAGTGTAAGTAGTTCTTATTGAAGTTTCCGCGGCATTAGCAAGATGTACGTGAACCTGGCAACACTCTGACAACAGAACGAAGACAGGGACAGTAGATGGCTAACATATTTTTATAAATAACTAGCGTACCCGGCAGACGTTGCCTTGCCCGAACATTCAAGCATCGTGTCATGGCCCGACGGTAAAAATATGTTATGTTTTTACCATAAAATTCACTAATTTATAAGTTCGCAAGAAAAACTCATCACTACCATCTGTTGTGGCTCAAAAAGCGTGCATTATGACTTTACGTTGCTGTAGCGCAGAATATGTCGGTAATGCAGATGACTATACATCTGACAAAAAATACCATTACTCGATCGCAGCGCCATCTACCGGGTCCAATTGTGAATCAAAACCATCCAGGGATGCACTCAAACACACACACACACACACACACACACACACACACACACACACACACACTTTCATCAAAATTGGTTCAGTCATTTAGGCAGTTTTTAATTTCGGATTTCAAGTAAACTTGCACTTCTAATTGTCTGATTTCGCTCAACTTTGTATAATATCTACCTCGGTTAATTTTAATAGGATGAGAGGAATTTTGTTGTGAAACATCGAAAATTGCGATCGCTAGAGCGATTTTTAAATTTTCGTTTTAGGTAAACTCCTACAACTACTGATTTTAGAACATACGCGTAGTAGATACCGGCTAAACACTCGTCGCATCTGAGACCCTATGTTTACTGTATAACTTATACGAATTATCATGAGGATCGGTTGACCGGTTAGAAGTCTATAAACTACAGAGAGGTACACATACATTCGTTTATATACGTATATATATATCCGTCTACAGTAATTCTGCCCGAGGGGAGGTCCTTCACTGCAATCATGCTGTGTTTTCCAGCTTTACTAGGGAATTATAGGTGTGGTAGGTTCCCGTTGCTTTCCACACCTGTGAAGGAGGATGATGATGATGATGATGATGTAATGATAAAGGTGATGAAGATGATGACCGGATGATTTCGGGGACCATTGGGCCCTAAGCTTCCTGACATTTGTCTCGCAGGTGAGGAAAAACCCCGAAAAAAACCTCACCCAGGAGCCTGTCCCGACCGGGAATCGAACCCGGACCTGCTACGTGACAAGGCAGCACGCTACCTCGAGATCATAGCGCTGGACTTGTATATATATATATATATATATATATTTATATATAAGATGATAGTAATTGTACATTACATAACAACACACACTGCGGTGAACATAGAATTTACACTAATAACATATGCAATACATTATTTAAGACAATAAGGAAATTTTAATCATAAAAATGATCTTGCAGTAGATTCCTTAATATTCAAAATAAAAGATTCATGGTTGATATCTGAATTATGAATGTAGTCTTGTTTTGATATCGGAGCGCAGTTTTCATTAAAATTCTATCGTACCGATACTTAACATTTCGAATAAAAATGAGCAAAATTTACATTGATTTGTTTTTAATATACATTTATTACACTTTCATAATTGTTATAAAAATGTCTTATATGGAGTGAAGCAAAAAACCAAAGAAATATTTCACAGGCTGTTCATTAACTAAGTAATGTATTGTTGATGTGTTGGACATCTAGCATATTCTTTGGACTAAGATACAATGAAAATGAGTATGTAAGGCTTGTTTAGTGCCAATTTCGCGTGATAATTAACATAATGTATTTTTGTACTAACATAACACATTCATCACAGCCCAAAGGACATGATAATATTCCATCACATCTAAACATACTGTTCTCATATAATTCGACGCAGACTATAGATTCTTACATAAAAATACTTAGACAATGCCACCCGAAAATGTGTGAAAATACACCGGTAGAGTTTTGTTCCATTCTGAAAGTTTTCTTCTAAGTCATGAGATACAGATATACGAAATAACGCTGTAAATGAACTAACACGAATGTTACTGAAGTCAATGACTGGATGCTGGGATTATCTAAGAATGTTGTATGAAGATTCCATACTAAATTATATTGTCAAATGTAATTAAAACAAGTTACTGTTTCTGTGAATGTATACGTGAACCCAGAAAACAAAATAAATGTTATTTCAACCCAACATATAATAATAAAAATAATAATTCAATAAAAAGCCGCCAAAGATGTCAGACGTGAAGTAATCTTAGATTTGAAGAATCTACAAATAAGTATAAATCGGATAAATAAATTAATTAATATATCTGAGATATAATTTAGGATGTAGAATATCTGAAGACGTCCAAATAAAAACTCATAAATAAATTTAGACATTTTTATTATTATAAAATAATTGCTGCGGCATGGAAAAGAATGCTGGATCTTAACGTCAAATCACTTAAGACATATCAAATAACCGGAAATGAGATTTCTCCAATTTTTATCAGATTAAATGTTATAAAATCACAAAAGGAACACAGATATTAAAAAGTATGAAATATAGGATTAATGACATCTATAGTTCAAAAGAACAGAACTAATTACAGGCACCACAATAAAACGTATTCCAGATTCGAGGATAGCGAAAACTGCTGTACACTATAATCCAAAATAAAAATAGAGACCGTATCTCGAAAAAATGGCGTAAACAACTTGACATGGAACGCCAGAAGGCCTAATCGTTAATTTTGATATAATGATGATGAAAATAGGAATTAAACAAAAATACATTAAAAAGTATAAATTATTTATACATAGTTTTTGTTACAATGCCACTTAGTTGGCAATAATAATTTAGGCTCTAAACAAAAAGTTAATGAAATGTGCCGTAAATAAATTAAAATAATTTTTTTAAAACAAAACATTGGAATGAGAATACATTTTAATGGATGATGGAAGTAAAATAAAAGAACGTAAAATATAGATAAAACTGAGAGGAATCTAAGCAAAATTCAAAACAAATATGATTATTGGTGTTCAACAAATAATCATTGAGTTGAATTTGTTACCTATATTCTCGACAAATATTATATATCTATGTATTCATACAGATGGATGGAATAAGACGTGGTGCCAGGGTGTCCAGGTTGAAAGAAGAAGAAATGAAGAAGTGACGCAGATGATGGATATGGAGGAGACAGTGGTGGAAAGAATCGAAAGACGAGCTCTTCAGTGGTATGGCCATGTCAGGAGAATGGAGGATGATAGGTGGCCCAAAACTCTTTTGGAATGGTCACCTTCTGGTAGAAGGAAACGGGGCAGGCCAAGAACAACTTGGAGAGGAGAGATCCACAGATTGATGAACGACCGAGGTCTGGAGGAGGATGAATGGCGTGATCGGCAAGAATGGCGAATGGGAATACAGGGTAACCGCTGAAAAGTGGAGAGGCCCTTAAAAGTAAAAAAAAAGTAAGTAATGTATTCATACAACCCTACGTCTATAGTGGGGACATAGGTGCTCCTCTAGGGGGAGTTTCTTTGCCAAACTAGTTTCGTCACGCTTGTACATGTGGTCAGCACATCGCCTCAATGGGACAACTAGTAAGCAACTAAGGTATTACTGATGAGGAGAAGGCTGGTTAAAATTTCGGTCAAAGCCACTTTTAATCTTCAGACTCGGACCCCCGGCTTAAAATTCCTCGCATAGGACTTTCTTGGATTCTTCAATCCTAAATATTAATCGATCGCTGTCAAATTAGAATACGCGGCCTTCGAAAATAGAGGCAAGGAATATAAACACTGGAACACCGTGGCCGATTAGTCTATATAAGGTTCATCTCAAATGTATGTACATTAGTACAAAAAATAGGGCTACATCGAAGATTTGTCTCACATAATAAAGTTTGACATTCATATACAAAAAATCATGAGTTTAAATTTCAGACGGGACAATCCGATTTTTTCTTTTTTATTTACATTTCCCGAAGGTAATGGGCACGTAATATTGAATTACTCACAAATCATTTCAACTGTAATTACAATTTTAACAATTTGTTTAGAATACAACAAACAGCAATGAGCTTGATACTAGCTGAAGGACAGCTCCTCTTTCAAACAGACATCACCATCTGCCTCAGTATATAATTTATCAAAAAGTTAAAATGTCTAAAAATAAGCGATATTTAAAATTACAAAATTAATTAAGGATGCTTCAATCACATAACAAAATTAAGTTCGCTATTTAAAATGTTCTCTTTCTTTCCTAGATGCAATTTGATAAATTAACTTCCAACTACTTTAAAATAAGTGTTTTTTTTAATATCCTGCTATGTCAACAGATATAGTGAAATTAATATAAAATTATGGAATATTCACTGTAGCGCTTTCGGGACTTGTCCCATCATCGGCAGGATTCAAAACTGAACACCAGTTTTGAATCCTGCCGATGATGGGACAAGTACCGAAAGCGCTACAGTTAAATGATTAATTAATTTGAGGAGACGGACCTTTCAGGCGAATATTCCATAATTTTATATTAATTTTGAATAATACCTCAACGGAACACATCATGAATCTTATAAAAGATATAGTGAAACTACCCCACATGTATCTCGTGTACTCACCCACAGGTCCTCGTGGCACTTATCCGTGGTTCGCGCCGTCACTGCAACAATGCCACTGACAGACACAGCGTCCTCCCGCTGTTGGGCAGGCGCACTCCAGTGTTAGCTCCTGTTGCTTCTCTCCCCAAACATCCCTCTCCCACCCTCTCATACTGTTACAGACAGGACTATTAGCTACAAGGATTTATATGACGGCGAAACCACGAATAAATAGTGAAACGGAATAACAAGAAAAGTACCAACCACACAACACTGTTAGGGGAACTCTCAATAAACGAGATTTTATTGCATCTCAGTTGATAGCTCGACTCAAAGTGTTTCCTTATAACAAAACCATTATTCCCAAAACCTGATTTTTATATAGCCTATCCAATTCTGTAAGAAAATATATTTCGATATTTTATATAAACTAGTCTTCGCCAAGTTGTCGAAATTCGACCATATTTAACACATCACTTTATATTATAGACATTGCTAGTTTTAAATTGCATTAGACTGTAATTATAAAAATACAGGGTATATATTTACGTTGGAGTATAACTGATGATGGGTGATAGTATTCTAAATTAGCACCCTGATCGTGAGCAATTTGGGTAGCTAAATAGCTAAGTAGCGACTCCACATTGAGAAAACCAGCTGCAACGGCTAGTGAACACAAATGCTGACAACATGTCACCCCTACACTGGCGCCATAATCGTCTATATCTGTAACTGACTCATGTGGATGTATCATTACCATAAATGGGAGATTTGGCGTTGGAGTTTAGTGCGTTGCAGTTAAATATAGCTCAAATGATTTTTGGGACAATGCCTTTGAACATCGCAAGCTTGTCTATAAGATATTTAACTCTTGCACCATTGAGACTTTATATAAACGCTGCCTTGCAGTTGAAAACGCCAGATCTAAAAGTTTCCAAGTTTTTATTGAAAACAATAAAGTTCGTCAATAGGTACTAAAAAATCGGTTGACAAACAGAGGAGAAAATGTTACTCAACTGTTTAGTCTTAGCCAATTCATATATAGATTATGTTTACGGTATCTGAAATAAATCTTCTCCTTTGTTCACAATGTCAAAAAAATGAAGGATATTCACTTACCAATATTATATCCTCTTGTTGAAGCAATATTGGATAACGTTACTTGCAAGAAATATTTCTTAAGGTTGTCTAACTTATCAATCATATTTGAATTACTGCTCTATGTACTTCATGCCTTGGCACAGAGATAAGTATTAGGTATTCGTTTGATCGAGTGCGGTAGGGGAAAATATTTCCTCCGCTATGTGTGTGACCGGTACCGAGAGCAGCTCCAGCCGCGTGTTGTGTCCACATGTACATGTGACAATCACAGAGGTGAACGGTCATTGAGCCAGACAAAGTTTAATATTTTGTAGGCGTGTCGAGTTCCCCAACCGTTATAAGTTGGTGCTGTTGCATATAACATCTACCCAATATTGTTGAGCGGACATCTCTTAGAAATTGTTTTGTTTGTTAAACAGCTATTTCATCATCCCCATTTAGTAAATCATTTAAACGTATGTTTGATTTTAATATGATCTCAAACTGAATGTCTTCTTTCCACTTCATAAATTGATCGTGCTGTAACGTTTTCGAATTCCTTGAGCAAAGGACACAGTTATGAGAGCAGTGACATGTACTTCACACTGAATAAAGACTGATCATCATCATCATCCGTGCAAGTATTAGGCCATGTGGCCTGTTACGATCTCAAACAGGGATTTTCCATCCAGCGCTTTTTTGGACGTCCCAATGAACTTTTGCCTTGGGGGCAGTAACGAAGCGTGGCTTGTGGGATTATATAACACGGCATTCGATGAAGATGGGCTTTCCACTTGTTCTGGTAGTTTTGTATATGGTGGAGAATGGGTTCAACATCCAACTCTTCCATAATTTCCTCATTTCTTTTATGGTCCCATTTTGTATAGCCTGCTGTATGGCGGATAAATCGCATCTCATTTGCTGTTATTCGGCTTTCACCTCTTCTTCGTAGTGTCTATGCTTCACTGCCATATCTTAATACTGGTCTTGCGAGAACCTTATAAAGCCGTAATCTTGTGTTGTTTTGTACTAAAGACGGTTTAATTATACTGTTAATTACCCCGTTGCTTTGGTGAAAGTTGTGATTTTCTTTGATATATCAGCTTCACCTTCAAATGTTAAAATATAACTCGAATAATTCCATTCATTTACTCGTTCTACAATTTCATTGTCCAAAATAATTTTGCTTGTTTTCAAGTCTCAAACCAAAGACTGATGATATCTAATATAAACATCATGCTCGTACGATAGCGTCTGAGATACGTATTCCAGAAGTGGTGCGTTTGAAATTGAGGTTCACACAGTCATTTTCTTTAGTCAAGGCAAACTGATTTCACTATAATTACCATTTCTTGGAATCATTAAAATATAAATCAGCATGTTATAAAATTGACACGAAAACATAATACAAAAGTATAAGTACTGAGCTTACTGGATAATATGGGCCCCAATAATACCGAGCTGACTTCCAGATGTAATGAAAACAAAGCAGATATATGACTGTATTTCCATTGGTCGAATAACAGTTTTACCTTTGGGTGTGTATGAAATGTACCCCTACTTAGCTATGTAACACTGGAAATAAAGAATATAAAAATTATAAAAGAATGTATCATCTAGCATACGTATATTCAAATTCTTTGGCAGAATTTTAAAATATATAATTACAATTTTAACAGCTCAATAAAGAATTGTTTCATTCATACGCATTCGAAATGCATAATACGTTGGAATTTCAATTGTGTCAAAGTAGCCTCTTCTGTAGAATTTCTAAAAAAACATTTGAAAGGAAAGCATTTGAAAAGTGGAGACACACAAATTATTTTTAATATTTCAAAACAGTTTAGTGAAAAATATATTACATTAGCCATTCATGATGTGCTGAAAATAACAGTAGAATTTACAGGTGTGTCAGCATGGAGCATACATTGTGCTCATAGTGAAATTGTAAAAAAATATGATATATTGACAATAGGGAAAAGCGTAAGCGTCCGATTACATAGATCTACATATGCTTTTATTGTCATAAATATATAAGAAAATGAATAAGTTCCTAATTATTGGTATTATCTTGTGTTCAGTGTTATTTCCCGGAAAATATGAACAATGTTTCTATCATTAACAGTTCCGTACACAATTCAGACATAGGGCGGGTGTCAGTAGTACCATAGTTCCCCCCAATAGACGAACTAATATTTAGTTTGTATACAGTACAAGTGGAACTTAGCTCGGATTTAGTATAGTAATAGTTCGTGGGTCTTGGTAAACTAGAGTTTACTTTGCTCGCTTTGGTTCCAAAGTTTGCGGATTAAAACACAGGGTTCGATGTATATATCATGAGTGTGGATTGCTTTCAAATGGAAGTGAGTCCAAACGTTACAACATATGACATGACTATTTAAATTAATTTATAAACTCCTGTCCAATTTTATTCTTAAGGTTTCGTTTTTCACATTATTTTCCACCATTTACATTTATTTTACATGTTTTCCAACGATTATTTGAATATATTTTTTCACGATATTGAACTACAATATGAAGACGTGGCAGCCATATTGGTTTTAATGAATAATGTGTGTTTCAGAGCAGGCAACATAGAGTCTGTACTAATTATCTTTCACTAAATAAAATCAGCGTGCATTCTTTCACAGGTTAGAGTACTTAAATTGCGTTAGGTTATCTTTTAAGTTCGTTGGCAACGCGAGTTCAAATACCGTGTATTGGTTGGTTGCATTCCGCAATTCCATAGTGTAAACTGCTTCGCGTAGTTGGTTTATTGCGCAATGGTGTATGGTTGGAACTTAGAAAAAATTTTCTTGTCACGTGTCGTAAAATACTTCCGGAAGTGGGTGTCGTGTAGTAGATTTACGACACATAAAACAACTTGAAGAGGGCTCTGAGTAAAAATTGTCTGTGCATAACGTCCAGATTAGAATTAAGCGATAATGAACTAAGCTGTCAAAGATTACGGTTACACAAAAATGCAAATAACCTAATTAATATTTATTCCAGTCATTAGATAACCTTATATAGGGTTTCCAGTATAAAACCGGGACACTCTGCGGCTGGCAGAGTGAAATGCGGACGAGGAGAGAGCGCAGCCTGACGGGTGAAACCCCGTGAGGCGTGTCCGGTTTTATATTGGAAGCCCTGTATTTTAAAGCGTGCAGAACTGATTAACTCTTTCGTACTATGGAATCCATATTTGGGGACGTAATCTCTCCACACATCCCTAACTGAGCCAACGTATTCCAATAATCCCGAGTATAATTTACTTCCCTCAAATCGTGGTTAATTTTATCCTCCCACCTAATTCTTGGCGTACCTACTAAGTGCTTTTCCTCTCATTTTCTTACCAAGTTTTCATTTATCTCTTTCATTCCCAATTCGTGCTACACTTCCTGTCAATCGTAGTCTATCAGACCTAAGTGTCTTCATTAAATCTCATTTCCCTTAAACGTTCATATAGTTTACTGATATGTAGTCTCCTCCATTCACACATATATCCGTATTAAAATATATATAAATAATACAATTAATAAAAGAGTGAAAGTAATATTCAGTTTTCACTTACAGAACAGTCGCTATCAGCTATTATGCTCTCCTATAAATGCAATCTGCAGAAATTATGAAAAATAGTAAGTAGAGTGTTTTACTGTTTACCAATTTTAATAATATGTCTGTTTTTCCTAAATTGAATCTCTCTTCTCGTGAATAATTTCTCTCCCTCTCTAATTCCGCGGGACTTGTTGGGACACGACCTGCCGTAGGGGGATTTTTATCTCTGATGCAACCACACCTTTATGAACGCATATGCAAATGGAAACCATCTCTGGAAAAGTGGCCAGCTCTATAAATTAAATATCTAAATTTTAAAACGTTTAAAAAAATACATTTCTAGTTTATCATTTCTACGTATATGATTCTGACATTATAAATTATATTCCTGCGATAATTACATCAGCTCCTAACTTTCAATTTACTATTATCATTCAGTTGTAGCATCCCCATTGCTTGTGGTTTAAATAAATAAACTAATTAAATAATTACATGGACTACGAAACCACGTGTTGAATGATATTCAAAGGCCCTCAGCGAACTTAATCCAGGTAGCATTTTCGAATTCCAGTTGCTTAATATTAATTCGAATATTATCTACTGATCTACACTATGTTATCTTTACCAAAGGTTTCCCATTAAAAATGATTTGTAAAGTTTTTGTTCTGTCACCTTTACGAACTACGTGACCTGCCCACATCTCTCCTCCACTTAATAATCCTAAAAGAGTCATAATTATGGCCCGAATTGTATGTAATATAACATTAAGAAATATGTACATAAATATATAACCAACATTGGTGAAATTTGTAAATACATGTGTAATCAACCACGCATATTTAAAATAAAAAATCTATTTCCTTGTGTAAAATTTTAGACTTTCACGGCCGGTGTCTTGAATCTTGTTTAGTTTGTCTTCCGAGCTAAATAGCCGTGCTCCAGTTTTGTGAAAGTTGGCGTTTGTCTACTACTGCCATAAACATTCTCAGGAGTTTCTGCGTACTCTTCTTTAACTCCTAAACTGCCGGCTACATGCTGGTCGTACTTTCAAAGAAAGCCAGAAACAAAACAAGATGGACAACACGAATTGTGGATGGTTTTGCGGCTACTATGTTGCCTAACAGTTTCTGTTGAAGCTGACAAGGGGACGAACACTGAGACAGTTAACTCCAGAATTTAAATATATGTACTGCCGAAGAATGTACTTAACACTATGTTATGCAATCATAGGCCCCATGGCTGAAGAATAGCAACTGTATTTAGCTCCGCTACGTTTTGCTTCGCTTGAACTATTGAGGTAGATATTTATATATCATATTTGTGTATTAAGGACCTGTATGTTTAATTTGTTTTCTAAGTTCATGGTGAGCACGATATTTAATGTGGCAGATACATTTCCGGAGGTTAAGCTATTTCCACATTGAATTAAGGATAGAAGCGTCACACATATCCTACATCAGCCTATGTGAGTATAGATTGTTTTAGTTAGTTTTATTTAATTCATTTATTATGTTTTGAATTAATTATATTTTTATTGTTATTTGGTGTATTTCTACATCCGCATGTTGCGTTTACTACGTGGTCCGTTACGTGTTAGCTATTTTCTGATTGGCTGCCGATTGTCCAAGCGGCAGAAGTTATACGCTCTGCAAAACACTAGGACCAAGCCTTATGACTTCTGTCGCTTCAGCCAGGGACAGCCAATCAGAAAACAGCTCACACGTAAACAGGCATGGGCAATACATGTAGCACGAATTGGAAATGAAAGTGGGGCATGGAACGATATCTCGCTACTTCTCGTGTAAATTGAGAATAATATATATATGTGTATGTATGTAAGAAAAATAATTGTTTGTGTTAGGATTTCTGAGTAGCTCAGATGGTTAGAGCGCTAAACGTACAGAGTTTAAAAACTCGGGTTCAAATCCCAACTCAGGTATTTATTTTTCTTATCATGTCATATTAAGCTTGTATTGCTCAATGTCAAAAATTTAATTAAAACATCGATAAAGCGTCACTGCTATAAAGTAAAAATATTCTCTTTAAATTTGCTTACTTGTTATAGTAACTACCAGGTGGCAGAGAATACCGAGTTCTCACTACATCTTGTAATAATGGAGAGTATGTATTTAAGAAAAATAAATGTTTGAAATGGATTTGTCCCGTAGTATAACGGATATCACGCTGAAGTACCAATTCAGAATTCCGGGTCCAAATCCCGTCCAGGTATTTATTTTTCTTATCATGTTATATTAAGTTTGCATTGCTCAATGTCAAAAATGAAATTATAATATATATATAAGAAAAATAAATGTTTGTGTTAGGATTCCTGATTAACTCACATGGTTAGAGCGCTAAACGTAGAGAGTTTAGAAACTCGGGTTCAAATCCAGACTTTATTTTTCTTTTCATGTCATATATATACTAGATGCCCCGGCGAACTTCGTATCGCCTTTAACTATTTTTACGTTAATTTTTCCGTATGGTTTTGGTGATTGAGATGAATTTATGTTGTCTGCATTCTCAGTATCATCCATAAGTGTATCATAAGGATTATATACATTTATTGATGGAATATTTTGAGGAGGCTTGCTGATTTCATTATACTTTCGTTTTTTTTTCTACAAACTTGTTGGCAGTTTGAATTCTCATCATCATCAAGAAGTCTCTGTATAATAATATCATCTTGTGATATATTATAGTCATCTTGTTTTTCATTTAATTGAGGCATGGAGATTGTTTCTGTAATATTAGGCATATTATTATAACTAACAGACTTACTTACAGTTCTGTTATCCCGTTCCTTAGGACCTTCATATGTTTTCAAATTGACATTCTTCTTAAATGTAAGATTTATGTTACATAGGCCTATACCAATTTTCGGAAATTCACTTGATATCTTATCATTCATGGTCTCTAGAACTGATTCGCCATATTGTTAAATGTCCCGTCTCGGTCCAGTTAAATTTAAATTAAGTTGCTGTCTTTCAACCAGATTATTTAAAACTAATACTTACACACGAAATTAATATTATTATAAATATATTGAAAATAACATTAACACTGAACACACTTAAAGTATGAAATAATCAATATTTGTAACTATATTGAAATTCGCGGTTGCAACAAAAAGCACAGCCACCTGGACCTCTCTTTGTTAAATAATAAACCAATTACCTTACACCGTCATCTGTTAGAATCGTATGGAACTCACAGATAATTATAACTCTTTGTTAAATAATAAACAAATAATTTGTAATAAAAATAATGCGACTATAAATTTAGTTATAAACAACCGTAGGTCTTAAGTCGGATCAAACAGCACACAGTGTGCAAAATTTTACTAAAATCTGTTCGGTAGTTTAGGATTCCATCGCGGACAAACAATGTGACACGTAATTTTTATATATATATATATATATATATATATAAATTATTTTCTTCCAGAAAGTCCTACACAAATTACATTACCCAGAATTAATTTTCTATTTACGTGTAAAGAATATTTGTTATAATAATAAATATGATTTAAGTATATCTTGTTTTCTTTTGCATCTTTCCCACTGGGATATAAATAGCTCGATTTACGAGATGTCTTAAGTAGATAATGGTGGGAAGAGGCTCTTAAAAGTAGCTAAAATTGAGATGTTAAACTAAGAATAAGAAATAAATAAGATGAAATAATAACTAACCAACTCAATGGCACTGTCGAACCCGTAAGTTCAAGGCCGTGTAGACATATGCTCTCTATACATCCATATCCTGAGCTAATGTTTTCCAATCATCCCCTCTATAACTTACTTCCATCAAATCAGAGTTAATATTATTCTCCCACCTTATTCTTGGTCTACCAACTGGATGTTTTTCCTCTGGTTTTACTACAAGAAGCTTCCATGCACCTCTTTCGTTCCCCATCATGCCACATGCCCTGCCCATCGCAGTCTACGAGACTTAACTGTTCTTAATATATCTCGCTTCATATAAAGCCCATGTAGCTCACTCTTATGAAGGTAGGCTATCTCCATTCACCTGTCTGTTCATCTCTCATTGGTCCAAAAATTTTCCTAAGACCTTTATTCTCAAATACTCGCAAACTTCTTTCTTTCCATAAAGTAAGACTCCATGTTTGGCATCCATATAATATAACCGGGAGAATAACAGATTTATATATTTCCAGTTTAACGTTTATTGAAAGGAGTTTGGACGTGAAGAGACCCTGTAATTCATAATAGCATGCATTTCCATAATTCAGTCTATGTTTAATTTGTTTGTGCATCTCATTCATATTTGTAATTATTGTTCCTAGATATTTGAATTCAGCCATTTCTTCAAAATTTCCCTCATTTGTCATTAGGTGTCGATTTCCATTATATAATGCATTTATATGTGAGAATATATATTCAGTTTATTAATTTTTTCTCCCAGTACCAATTTCTTAGCTTTGCTCAATTAGAGTGTGTGTGATGGCCCAAAGTATCTCCTTCCTATCACCTAATAATACTCGTATATCATCAGCATGGACTTAACAGCTTATTAATACCATTGAGTTGCAGGCCTCATTCATTCTCTATTAAAGATTTGATGGCATTCTGATAAGAGGAAATAATATTGTCAATTGATTTGTGGCAGATAATATAAATTCCTCAATCAATTGATGATTGGAAACCACGTAAAAATCACCAAGAACTCTTTAAATGATATTCAGTCATTTCGTTCGGTATGTACGACTGATTAAGGTGAAAATTTTGGCTCAACTGCACTTATACGTATGCTTGATTTTTCAGTTTATTATTGTAATTTATTGTGTATTTATTATTGTGTATTTACTAACATTATTTAATATTTTAAACTTTTTCAAACAATTTTTATAATATTATTAGACAATTTTGTAGTATTTATTTAAATACGTAAATCACAATATTATAACACTATTAGAATATTGTAATGCTAACTGCTATTTTCTCCACAGAGTATATTATTTAGTCTATGATTTTTCTATCGCTGTTTTGGGTTATCGCTGATTGGATCGGCGTTAGGGAGTGATAAATATGTATACACCCATTTTTAATAAACTTTTGATAATTTCAATATTATTAATATATTTTTTAAAACATAGATTTGGGGATTTATTGCAAAGATTGGTCATTTAATTTTCATAGCGACATGCTGCCATCAAGCAGAAGATGTTTTTAACTTTAGTACAAGATCGATAGTAATAGAGGATTATAGTCGATATGTGGTTCAATTGTGGGTTATCGCTGGCTCTATAAACTCTGGCGCATGCGCACTCTTGTTCTATAGGGCTTTGAAAATATTCCACGCAAGTTTAAGTGCAGTTTTTTCCAAAATTTTAATTGAGTAATATATATATATATATATATATATATATATCAAACCCTGATCTATGGCAATTATGTTTAAATAGACTGGAAACGAAAAGCAACTGATGTACTTTTCCCATGACACAGCCTGCATACTCTACGTTATAATACATAAAATTTACATTATTTCTGCACACACAAATATAAATGCGCGTAGAGAAAATTGAAAACGTTTTGAATTATTGTTTAGAGTGTTAAAGCTATGAATGTTAATGGGTTATGTGCAGTTTTATGACTTTCTCGTCTTTATTTCTTATTTCAATGCGAAGCTCGAAATTTTATTGGTGCGATTTTAATAGAGTCGTGCATATTATCTATAACAGTCATCATCAGGCGGAGCTGAATGAACAATTCCCTTATGTATTGCTGGAGGGTTCGTGGAGTAACTTATATATTATTGAAGCCACTCCATACACTAGTAAGTGTTTGTTCCATGACATCTATCGTGAATATCCCATTTCAATGAAAAGCTACCTTTATGGACGCTGATGCTTATGAATTATTAGCATCGCTTTGGATTCACAAAGATCAAACAATGGAGTTAAATTTGTTCTAATTAGAAGCCTAAATTTAAAAACATAACTCGTGCCTAACACCAAACCATCTCAGTAGGTTACATTAAAATAATAATTAATTTTCAAAGTCCATTCAGAGTGCAAATGAATTGCACTATACAATATTCTTAGTCTGGCCACGTGGACCACTGATTACTAGGTCCCTCTGTTCCTAAGATTCGCAAGTTCAAACCCGGTTGGGGCCGATATATTTTCCAGAGAGCAAAATTTCTGAGAATGGATTCCTCCGAAAGCGAAATAAAGTCGTAGATCACGTGTCATACATTTACGGAATAGAATACTTCAAGCAAAAAAAAAAAAGTACCTGAGCATAATTCGTCTGCCTTTTCACACCCAGATTTAAATTGCTGCAATAATGAGTTGAACTGCTACAGACCATCGTTAAATAAAATAACACCTAACAACAGTTTTAACTGTCTTACAAAAGTTAGAATTAGGATCTGCTGAGTTTTAAGAGCCTTAAATAAGTAACGTATTACACAGCTCTACAATTTTCTTTTGTTGCCCTGGATATCTCTGCGAATTTCTATGTTTTCAAGTGCACAGTTTACGAATATATTCATGAAGTGCTGAATGTGCTATAGAAGAAAATCTTATAAAAGGTGTTTCACTGAAGTATAACATGGGTTTTCGATATTTTTCTTTCTATTTATGTCTGTGTATCCAAATGTTTCAAAAACCAATTGACATTATAAATATATCTGTTTTTTTATATTTTCCGATTTTTGTAGTATAAAATGAAAATAAAGATTTAAAACAAAAACAGGGCAAATCTTCCAAAATCATTGATAGTTTCACGAATTGTGAGCATAAATACTGTATATCCGAAATTAATCTTATATCAAGGGCAACAAAACCACTGTTGACCAGTGCTATCAGCCTACTTAAAAATCAGTAGTCTAATGTGTATTATATTAAATTTTTCAAATACGATTTATTACGACAGTCTCTCTGTTAATAATTGGCTAACAGTATTTTCGAACTTCGGTATTGTTTTTTCTAAATATTGAATAAAATTCATTGTGATTACTAGCAATCATGTTCATCAGGGTGGCTAATAAGATTTGAAATTAATCTAGTAATAATAGTTAAACTACATTGCATTCAGTTCACCGCTGTAGTCTTGAGGTAGCGTGCTGCCTTGTCACGCGACGGGCCCGGGTTCGATCCCCGGTCGAGACAGTTTTTCTGGGTTAGGTTTTTATCGGGGTTTTTCCTCACCTGTAAGAAAAATAACAGGGAAACTTTAAGGCCCAAACGGTCACCGAAATCATATGGCCATCGCAATCATCATTCATATTCATCTTAGATTAGCTTAGGATTAGGGACTCTCCTGGCGCACCACTAACATCACCCATCATATCATCGGGGCAACGTAACCCTGCCTTCCAGGCGCCCCAACCTCAGAAGTGGGTTACAAATACGCCATGCCAGGAGAGAAACCAGGGATGTCGAAAAGACAACCTGGCGCATTTGCAAAAAAAAAAACATTACATTCATGTTAATTAACCATTGTCAGACTTTAATCTCATATTGCCTCCATTAATTCTAGTTTAATTGACATGGATGGTTATACTTTTCTTAGACATGATCGTGTACATAGTCGAGGGGGCGGTGTTGGTGTCTTCGTTAGGACAGACCTTTGCCCTAAGTCTGTATGCTTTTCTAATAACGAGACATCTCCTGAAATTATGTTTATAGAAATATACGCAAGCTTCAAAAAATGCCTTCTTTGTGTAGTGTACCAACCCCCTAAAATGAAAAAAATAGCAGAAATAGAATCCGCTCTACAAAACGCACGTATACAATATGAACACGTTATCGTCATGGGTGACTTTAATATAAATATACTAGACACTGACAACAGACATACACAACAGCTTATGTCCGCGTTCCAAGTTTGTGATATGACTATCCTTCCCTTACAGCCTACACATCACACCAATCACTCTGAGACTTTACTTGACTTAATTGCTACTAATAATCCAGACAGAGTACTAACCCACGGGCAACTGTCAGCTCCCGGAATATCAGCACATGATATTATATTCTTAGCATAATCACTGCAGTGCCCTAACCTAGCTCGTAAGACTATCACATATAGAGACCTAAAACATATAAACAACGCAGCTCTACTTGAAGACGCTATAAAATTACCCTGGCATACTATATGGACGTTGCATTCTGTTGACGAAAAAGTTGAGGCATTAAATAACCTTATATTACAACTATATGACAGACACGCTCCACTGAAAACTAAACTAGTGAAACGACACCCTGCTCCCTGGATGTCTGCTAACATTCGTGACTTGATGACTGAAAGAGACGCAGCATATCGGAAATATAGAGTCGACAAAACTGATATAAATCTTAATCACTATAAACGGTTACGTAACAAGACTACACAAACTATCAGAAACGCCAAACTTAGACATCTATACAGCCTTACTGAACCTAATAACAAAAACCCAGATATTTGGAAAAATCTGAATAAAATGGGTGTAGGAAGGAAAGGCACACAGGTAGAAAAACTACCTGTTTCTCTGAACACACTTAATAACCATTTTACAAGCACATTCTTTACTCCTAAAGACAAAACACATACAATAAGTGAACTACTATTGACAAATCCACCAGACAGAGAACATTTCCATTTTTCATATCTTACAGAAAATGACATAAAGAAAGCTCTCAAACGAATAAAAACAAAAGCAGAAGGTACTGACCGTATAAATATCACTCTACTTAACAAAATAATCGACGTTATGCTACCTACCATAACTCATGTTTTCAACTCTTCACTACAAACCTCTATATATCCCACATTATGGAAGCAAGCAATTGTACGCCCACTCCCGAAAGTAAAAACTCCTTTAACTCCTAACGATTTTCGACCCATTAGTATTTTACCTACCCTTTCAAAAGCTTTGGAACGATTAGTCCACAAACAACTGACTGACTACCTAACTGAACACGACCTTTTAGATCAATACCAATCAGGCTTTAGGACAGGACACAATACAAATACTGCTCTACTAAATATATGTGAAGACATACGCGAAGCATCTGATAATCGAAAACTTACTATTCTTACACTACTTGACTTTAGTAAAGCATTTGAACACGGTAGACTTGGACTTATTGTTGCTTAAACTAAAAAACCTCTCACTTTCTGACAGTGTCACGCAATGGTTCAACTCCTACCTTCGTGAGCGCCAGCAATATGTTGTAGGAAATTCTACATTACGCTCTTCTTGGACCTACCGTAAAGCTGGAGTTCCACAGGGCTCGGTGCTCGGCCCATTGCTTTTTAAAATCTATATAAACGACATATCTGACTCCCTAAAACATTGCAAACATCATTTATTTGCGGACGACATGCAGATCTACCTTCACTCAGACAAATATTCTTTAAATGATGCGGTAACCAAAATTAATGAGGACCTTGACTCGCTAACGGCGTGGACAGAGAAATATGGACTTGAATTAAATCCTAGAAAGACACAAGCAATCATTATGGGCCATCAGAGACTATTATCCTCAATTAACACAAATGCAGTATTACATGTGTCACTTAATGGGGTTCAGATCCCTTATAGTGAGACAGTAAAAAATCTAGGAGTGTTTATGGATAAACATTTAATTTGGAATAAACAAATAAATAACATTTGCAAAACTATCTTCTCAATAATACACTCATTAAATCGTATAAGAAATTGTTTACCGTTTTCTCTAAGAAAAATGCTAGTAGAAACACTTGCAATGCCCCATTTTGATTATTGTGATACTCTTTTTACTGACCTAAATACTGTTCTTACCCAAAGACTTCAACGTGTTCACAATTCTTGCATACGTTTTATTTGTGGTATACGTAGATTTGATCACGTTACACCATCCCTGGAACAATTGTCATGGCTTCGTCTTCAAGATCGTAGAACCATCCATTCCCTATGCCTTCTCTATAACATATTACACACAATCTTTACCTTATTATTTATCACACCGCTTCACTAAACTCTCTGATACACATAACTTAGATACCCGATCCCTTGAGCACAGTGTCCTTTATATCCCTCCTCATCATACTACCTATTATTCGAAATCTTTTACAGTTTCTCTTGCTAGAACATGGAATTCACTTCCACCCTATGTCAGAGACTGCCAAACTTTACCATCTTTCAGAAATAAATTGAAAATAAAATCACTAACAGAAACAACTCACTAATACTACTTTTTAAGAATTAATAATGCGTTTTTGCATTATTTAATAAAAATAGACTTAGGATTTGTTAATATATTTACCTAATGCCTTGTATAAAAAGCGTAGATTAATTCATTGTAGTTTATTACTTTCTTTGTATTTTTTTTCTCTTCTTTTTATGCATAGTAGATTCGAGCTGTTATTCCTTTTTTTATTCATTGTATCATTAATTTAATTTTAATTGTATTTAGTTTCATTCTATTATTAGACATTAATTTCATTATTATTCAATATGACAGATAATTAATTGTTCAATGACTATTATTGTAACTTTTTTTTGTATTCATATGTAACATGTTTGTCCTGTTTAATATGACTATTATTGTAATTTTTTTGTATTCATGTGTAACATATGTTTGTCCTGTTTTATATGACTATTATTGTATTTTTTTTTGTATTCATATGTAACATATGCTTGTTCTGGTGAGTGGAAGAGAAGGCCACATGGCCTTAACTCCACCAGGCTAAATAAATCTATTCTATTCTAGAAATTTTATGATATCTCTAAATCGTGAAATGAACTTTACTGATCCCACAGTAACGTTAATTTTGATTACAAAAGCTAATCTTGGGATTCACGTTTTGGAGTTTTAATGTGATCCCACAACTGATTATTGCTTGTACGTTACACGAGCTGTCAAATAGCAAGACAATTTACACATTAATAAAATGAATTCAGCGGGGAATCTGATGAAAATCTAGTGTGTATAATTTATATTAAGTAGATTTTATAGTCGACGCGGTGGACTAGTGGTTATGCTCCTTGCCTCTGGCCCGGAAGGTTGCGGATTCAAACCCGGCCGGGAGCGATGGATTTTTTAGGATGGAAAAATTCAAAGAGCTAGTCCTCCGGGAGGGACTTTTAGCCATAGGTCCCGAGTCTGAAGATTTTCAGGCTCTTAAAATATTCTAGAGACTTTGAAAAGGTCTGTAAGCTAAATGTATGGCATTACACGAGAAATTATTATATTTTTAGTCACAATTACAATTTTATGAAGTTAAAACATGACCTATACATTTGACAGTGCTTATGAGTAATTTGCTATAGAAAAATACAATATTTTGTATTACTATGTTTAATCGTTGACATCTTAACAACAAAGAATGACATTTTTAAGAAATGGGAGAATTCAAGTAACCAAGGAAACTAATTACAGCCATGGATGAGATTCAGAAAAACGAAACACAGTCTTAATTCTAGAAACGCATGACAGTGTAATTATTATCTTATTGCCTCAACTAAAGTTCCAAAAAAAGTGTTAATCTTAAATTATATAAAATGAGGATTCTTCCAGTTATATTATCTGGGTGCAAAAAATTGAATTTGACTTTCAAAGAAGCAGAAAGTATACACGTTTTTGAAAATATAATGCTTACACATAAAAATGACAAAGAGCCATATGATTAACTAAAACTATATAGCATTGCGATATATAATCCGTATGGGAAACCCAGCGTAATAAGAATAATTGAGTCTCGTAATTGCGGTTGGCACGACTTATGACACCAATGGGGAATTATTTTAGGAAATCCATAAGGAAAGTGCTCAGTACATAGGATAAGAGCGTGATGTGAAAATAACTTTAATAGTAATTTAAGGGAGGAGAATTATATTATAATATTAACTGCGTTTAGAGATGTGTGGAGAGTTCATGTCCGCCTACATTCGATAGTGCTGCTTTTTTAAATTGTGTTGGTTGAATGCAATTCATTACTATCGCAGAATATATACATTTCTCTAATTATATTACTATACAATTTTAATTAAATATATGATTTCATCTACTTCTTAATCGCAGTTTAAGCTGTCACTTTATACCTAGAAAAGCTACACGCCGCCCTGGACTTGCAATTGAAACGACATGACGAAAGAGTGTAAACTGTGATTCAAACACACACTTCCATGATCATACAAGGATATGGTGAGCCCCCCCTCCGAGGCAACACACCATTCACACATACATTCATACTGAAAAAGGCGAATACGATAATCACGGTTATGATGGTCAGATGATATTTAGGAACGTTTGAGCTTTAATTTTTTCATAACATTTGTCTTACAGGTGAGGAAATATTTCGATAAAAAGCCATCACCCAGGAAAATTTTCCCCACCCGGAATCGAACCCGGGTCCGCTGCATAACTACCCGAGACCATGCTAATCATTTTTTGAAAGAAAATAACACTTTGCATTATTTTTAGGAAATGTTAACAATATGTGGCAGCGCTTTACACAATCTGAAGTCTACAAAAATGACTGCAGTTTCGATTTAACCAGTAAACTCTATTTAAAAAAACAGGAGACAGCGGGGCAATGTTTTGTCCTCACTAAAAGCCTGACGTTTCTATCCCAGCTGACGTGAGCCACATTGTCACATGTAAAACAGCAGTGCCACTGATATTATCTCAACAAAAGATACACAGATATAATTTTAACAATCTTTATATATAAAAATTCAGCCTGCGAATATATGTTCTCACATAACTGGAAAAGTAGCCAGTCCATTGATTTGAAATTTTGACACAATGTCACATTAGAATACGCGATGTGACACAGTTAATCGACGTTGTGTTTCCGCAGGCCGTATTACGAGTTTTACGAACTGAATAGGACTACAAAATGTCAATATCTGGTCTTGAGGATGATAGCTTAGTTGTAGAACATGGTGACCATTTTAATCATTAATTGGTGAATTGGGAATATTGACTGTTATTTTAATATTTTGTCACTAAGAAGACCACATGTGTATTAAAGGACTAGCAAAGTAGTTGTGCAGGTTTTCAAGTACGGCGAGTATTTAGTCGCTATCTACTATTATCTGAACCATTTGATACTATGAGTTCACATGAAACTAAAATTTAAAAATCGCTCTAGCGGGTCGCAAGTTTTGATGTCTGTCAACTAAACTCAATACCTGCTAGTAAAATAAACCGAAGTAGATATTTTCCGAAAATCAGTAAAATCCAACAATTTTTAGGTGTGGGTATACCCGAGATCCGAAATAAGAAGATCGACTCTAGCAACCGCCATGTTTGGATCGTCAAAATGTATACCATATAATTTCATTATCCGAAATTGTCTTTTAACTTAAATAACTAACTAACTCACTGTCTCTGTCGAACCTGTACATTCATTGTCGCGTGGACATAAGCTCTCCATATATCCCTATCCTGAGTTAATGTTTTCCAATCATGCCCTGTATAATCTTCTTTCCACTAATCATGGATAATGTTATTCTCCTACCTCATTCATGGTCTTCCAACTGGGCGTTTCCCTCTGGTTTTCCTACCAGAAGTGTCTATGCACCACTTTCATCCCTCATACATGCCATTTGTCCTGCCCATCGCTGTCTTTTAACTTACTCAACTAAAATTAAAAACGCATATTTCATTCGTTTAAGGGTTATTTGCTAGTTACATTTAATCTGTATGTTACATCTCTGATAGATTAGACTATATTTACCAACAACACGGTTAAACTTGCTTAATACAACGTTTGATTGTGTACTTAGCCGTATCACTGGACGCGTAGCTATCGCGCACGGCTGCCCGAACTGGGATACCAGGTTAGAAACCTGGCCGGAATTAATCAGGTTTTTTCTTCTCCTGTTACCCGAATTTCGTCCCATCAACATCCTTCACTCCTCTTCCCCAATCCACAAGTCATATCTTCTTCATTCATTTATTTCACTTCACCCTTCACCTAATCTCATGTTAGGTAAAAAATACCCTGGTTTAGCAAACCACAGGAGTTTAAAATATGTAGCTATGTTGATCCAATAAGGGGGCACACTCATATACTTTCTCGTGACCCCGAAGCTGCGTGAGTCGACTTAAGACAGAGTAGGATGAAAGAGAGGGTTGTAGCGCCGTAATTGAGGATCTGGACCCAGATAAAATAAAAAATGGAGGTATGTATATTCTTGTGTGAATGTTTGATATGTGTCGAAACCAGAAACATCATAACAAACTACATAATATCATAGAGTATATTTAAACCATTCATTCCATATTGGGGTAAATGCCACAGATACATGAGTTGTAACTTTAATAGTGGCAACTATTTATTTATTACTAGTATAAAAGTGACAGACCTGTGAAACTTCTACACCCATTCAATGTAGTACCCAGCATTGTTTACATGTGGACGTCGTAGTGTCCCTGTAGCAGCTCCTGTTCTGTAGGTGTTTCTGATGGACCGCCTTAATGCCAGCAGAATCTCGAGAACAGTCTGGAATTGAATAACACGAAGTGGTTCATTCATCTTAGGGATCAAATCTTAATCTCAGATACTTAGATCTGGTGAATGTAGTGAATTGAAAAGCACTTCTCACCCACAGCGACGGTACAGACCAGCTACAGAATGTGTCGTGTGCGCCCGAGCATTATCCTGCAAAATGTCATCTCCCCTCATGCTTCCACAAGACCTTACTGACTTGTCGTGCTGTACTGCCACAGGCACATTGGATTTTCAAACAAGATCGTAAATATGGCGAAACACTACAACTTAGAGCGGCAACTCAGAGGAAACTAAATTCCTCTCTCCAAGGCGCATGCGCTTTGAGACGTACTGACGAGTACATTTACTATAAGACAGGTCAGACATATATTATCGTGTGCCAGAAGTTGCAACAATTAACTCCGTCTGGTTTTGCTATTAAAGCAGTGTTGCTACTATTTTTGTTACACACCACGTATTTTAGATCATTATATATTAGGAAAGTCTACCTCTCCCCCGGTTTAGATGTGATATAATAAATCCTTTATTTTGGGTATTTTCATTTAGAATTAACTAGACTTTATTAGACTGAAAGTAAGATGTATATGATGTTACTCACAAACCCTGATCACACGCCCAGCAAATCATACCTGCTGCCGACAGTCTATATCAACAAATATTAATAATATTATACATTGACTACATATTTATGTATTCACGAATGACTGTTGTTCTTATTTTCCGCGTTTTGTCAAGACATTTAGCTAAATAAATCCTATTTCCTGGATTTACCATTAACTCGTAGCATGCCAATCTTTTACGATTTGAATTTAGAAATAAATTTCCGGCAAAAACTGACACCTCCAATATTCTAAATCGTTACATTTTACAATTATATGTATTTCGCCTTCAATGCTCGCGAGCATTGGACAAATTCGCATATCGTGATCGTCGGTAATTTTTAGAAATTGTCATGCCCCTAGCCTAAACCAAGCAAGCTCTGGTACCTCATTCAATCCTAGATTGATTTGAAGACTACAATGAGAGCTTCGCATATGTTAGAATTGTTTAAAAGAAATCTAACTTTATGTTTGCTTTAACTTTTATTCAATAAATTATGAGTAACCAAACAAACAATTTAACAAAACTTACATTATGGATATTTTTTCGTCTCTGATCATAGAGGTACTCTTTCTCAAATTGTTCCCTGCATCTTCATATAGACAAATACTTTTATTCAGTTCACCTTGTATACAAACATAGTAAGCCTACAGAATATACAGTGACATACAGGTTTTTTATGCCTCAATTATCTTCATCCCGCGCCGATGATGAGTGGTTAAAGGCCTCGTGCCTTCATGGAGACCTACGGAACAGGCGCTAGCTTCAGTCCATGGGGGGTAGATTTTTTATGGAATTTCGGCCATTATAGGACCAATGCCCACCCAGCGTAGTGAGGAATTTGAATAACTAGGAAATATTTACACTTATAATAAAAACAGGACTAAGTGCCGAAATATAGCTTCTAAAATACAACAGAAAAAACTGTTATATTATTTTTGGTCTGGACATCTTACCTCAATATTAATTGTTTTGAAACATGTCCAAGAACAAATCAACATTAATATTGAGGTAAGATGTCCAGACCAAAAATAATGTAATTACAATAACCTCAAAATGTAACTTCCTAAAATTAAATATTAAGAAAAACTGTACTTTTCTGAGTTCTTGACAGGCCAGGCACATTCTTGTGGTTAAAGTTTGAACTGCTTCAGACTAAATACCACATAGCCGCATTTCTACCACACCGGCATAGGCACATAACCCACATTTAACAATAAAATGGAAATGTATTATTGTGGCGCTTAATCCGATTTTTATTTTCAGTCTAGAATTAGGGGCTCCCATTTGGGGTAACCAGTTATAACGAATATGAGAGTGAACATACTGCCCAAAACTTTCTGGATGATCGTCTATTTCTTTAAATGACACAAATGGATGTGAAGCCAGCAGTAAGGACTTAGCCTGTGGCACCTTGGAGAATGACGTACTGTTGTCAATATTGAGACATTGTTGCGCACATGGAATTTTATAATGTTATGGAAACATTAAATGAGAATTAAGAAATTTTTCGAAATGAGATGATTCACGTAAGCACATTTAAGGATACCGAGTGAGTTTACTAAGGCGATAGTGTTGGAGAGTCAGATTTAGGAGATTCTGGATTGAAATCTCGGTGTCAAACATCAATACCAGAGTTTCTTTCTTTGTTTTCCTCAATCGTCAAGATAAATCATTATCATCGCATTGCTTTTAATTCCTCCAGAGAGCATAGGGCTCATCAAGGCAAATTCTGGGTTTGAATTACATTACAAGGACTTATTTCATCGTAAAAACAGATTCATATCATCATTAAAAGTTAAATCACTGAGATTTCGCGTGACAACACAGTACGGGTTGTTAGTAGTAGCGGGGTCATGTACACCTAACACCCTTCAAAGCACAGTGGTGGTTCATGGTTCTCGTTATATTTGTTCACTTTTTAGATCAGTCCTTATAATTATTACTGTTATCATTATTGTTATTATTACTGTTATCATTATTGTTATTATTATTGTTATCATTATCGTTATTATTGTTATCATTAATGTTACTTTTGTTATCATCGTTATCATTATTATTATTATTATTATTATTATTATTATTATTATTATTATTATTATTATTTGTGTTATTCCTAAGAAGTATTATGCATGAAAGCCAGTTATGGACTCGCAAAAAGTGTTCATACCATCTCATTCCAAGACACTCACAAATAGTCTGCCATATGGTATTGTAGGTCGATTAGTAGAATGCCTTTGAAATTATAACTAACTCACTGGCACTACTGAACCCGGAGGTTCATGGCCGCGCGGACAAAAGCTCTTCGTAAATCCCTATCCTGAGCTAATGTTTTCCAATCATCCCCTGTATAATCTTCTTCACTCAAATCATAGTTAATGTTATTCTC
This sequence comes from Diploptera punctata, assembly GCA_030220185.1. NCBI lineage: Eukaryota > Metazoa > Arthropoda > Insecta > Blattodea > Blaberidae > Diploptera > Diploptera punctata. Next base: position 2,479,995 of record JASPKZ010001587.1, on the reverse strand, counting down.
CCACCTCATTATTGGTCTACCAACTGGGCGATTTCCCTCTGGTTTTCCTACAAGAAGCTTCCATGCACCTCTTTCATTCACCCATTTATGCCACATGTCCTGTCCATCGCAATCTACGAGATTAACTGTTCTCATTATATCTAGCTTCCTATAAAGATCATGTAATTCACTGTTATGCAGTCTTCTCCATTCACCTGTCTGTTCATCTCTCTTTGGTCCAAAAATTTTCCTAAGAACTTTATTCTCAAATACTCGTAATTTCCTTTCCTACCTTAAAGTAAGAGTCCATGTTTCGCACCCATATAATATAACTGGTAGATTTTTTTTTCAAATGACCCAGGTTTGTCTTTCGACATTCCTGGTTTCTCTCCTGGCATGGCGTACTTGTAACCCACTTCTGAGGTTGGGGCGCCTGGAAGGCGGGGTTACGTTGCCCCGATGATATGATGGGTGATGATGATGATAATGGTGCGCCAGGAGAGTCCCTAATCCTAAGCTTAACCTAAGATGAATATGAATGATGATGATTGCGATGGCCATATGATTTCGGGGACCGTTTGGGCCTTAAAGTTTTCCTGACATTTGTCTTACAGGTGAGGAAATCCCCGATAAAAACCTCACCCAGAAAAACTGTCCCGACCGGGGATTGAACCCGAGCCCGCTGCGTGACAAGGCAGCACGCTACCCCGAGACCACAGCGGTGGACCCTGGTAGAATAATAGTTTTATATATTTTCAGTTTAACGATTTTTGAAAGGAGTTGGGATGTCAAGAGTCTCTGTAATGCATAATAACACGCATTTCCAGAATTGAGCCTATGTTTAATTTCCTCGTGCCTTTGAAATTATAGCAATTCTAATTTTTTTCATCATGGCATTCACAATTTTGGTCTGATACTGACAGATATATTCCAGAGCTAGATTGGTTTACAGTTCATGTTATGATTTTGGGAAAATATTGGACTTTTACTTCGAAGAGCTTCGGGCGAAATTATCCTTTAATAAGGTTCTTGAATTTTACTCTTTAAGCTTGGTAGCAGCTATGTGTTTATAGTCTATAACGGAATCACAAATGGAATAGAGGTGGTTTCTAGGTCTTTATGGGATTTATTGATTCATATAGGATTATACTGTAAGGGAGGTAAACCACTGGGAGATTATGCTAATCACTATGGGATAAAAGGTATCTTAATACCGACCGACTATATTTGATATGAATTAAGAACACAATATTTGAAATAAGCTACCACACCTCACCTATAATCCATAGTAAAGGTGCAAAGCCAAGCATGGAAATGCTATGATTGCAGTGAAAGACCTGCTCTCGGGCAGAATTACTATGGATGGATATTTTAAATATATATTTTATATAACAAGTAATCAATGAAGAAAAATAGTATTATGCCTGCATGTGAAACATTACATGTTCAATATCTACTGTTGAAGATATGTTACCCTGTTCTTTGATAAGGATGATAAAAAATACCAATTCAAAAATAATTTAGTGTTAATTTACCTTCAAGAAAGAGAGAGATAAAACAATTATAAATTAATTTAAGTATAAATGTCAATTGAAAGGCGAAACATTTATGTGTAACAATATTAAATAAGTATGGTCTAATTTTATGAAAAAAAGGTATATATTTTACTGTGTCCATCCATCCATGGTAATTCTGCCCGAGGGCAGGTCTTTCACTGCAATCATAGCATTTTCATGCTATGCTTTGCAGCTTTACTAGGGAATTGTAGGTGTGGTTGCTTCCCGTTGCTTTTTATTATGTGTAGTTAAATAATAGAATTTACGTTTAATCTCATGACTAAAATGCTACTGATGTACTTGAATTTCAAAATAGCTGTTTTTTTTTTTAATTTAGAACATTGTGGAAATGATTCTCGAATAATAAATAAATGGAAATCTATTTTCTGTAGGACATGCTTAAACAGTACATTTAAAATGCTTCTTTTTAAATGCCACTATGTGTGCAAACGGCTAATTTCGTGATACTTTAAAGTTTTAGACTATTATACCTTCATATGTCCACCGCTGTGGTCTCTAGGTAGCGTACTGCCTTGTCACGCAGCGGGCCCGGGTTTGATCCCCGGTCAGGGCAATTTTTCTGGGCGAGGTTTTTATCGGGGTTTTTCCTTACCTGTAAGACAAATGTCAGGAAAACTTTAAGGCCCAAACGGTCCCCGAAATCATATGGCCATCATCATCATTATCGTCTTCATCACCATCCTTCACCGGTGTGGTCCCTAGTACAGCTGCAAGCATAGCATGAAAATGCTACGATTGCAGTGAAAGACCTGCACTCGGGCAGAATTACTATGGATGGATACCTCAATATTATGATAACTCCTGATTACAGTCTTAGGAATATTAAAGTTTAGGATACATTCATGAAATATATTTGCTGAGTTGTCGAAAATATATTTTATTTTATTACCAACTAGCTAAAGCCCGGCGTGCGCTGCTACGCCTAAATAAAAGAAAATTAGTTGAATAAGTAAAAGGAAAAATAATTATAAATACATATTTTCAGATGCCGTGTGCTGATTATCCGGCGTTGTCCGGGAATCAACTCATCCCGATCTTCTTGACATAAATGAGCTGAAATACAAAAATTAATGTAATTCTTATGATTAGTTGAATAAGTAAAATGAAAAATAATTATAAATGTATATTGTAATTAGTTTAAGACTCCCCGTGCTGATTACCTGGTGTTGCCCGCGAATCTACTCATCTCGATCTTCTTGGAATAAATGAGCTAAAAGATAAAAGTAGTTATTGTGAGTTATCCGCAAAAGAATACCCGCCATGTGTTTGCTATGCTTGCACAGGAATCTACATACTTGTCTCGATCTTCTTGGCATCAATGAAAGACAAAAATGGTTATTCTGAGTTATTCATAAGAGATAAACGTATGCTGTTGCGGACTTTTTTTTGTAGAGCTTTTTGAGATATTCAATTGTGTGTACATTAATTTTGTATATTTGTTATGGTGTAAGCCATTTAAGCGTCCAAAGAGCTACTTTTTTCACGTTTTCCACTACAAAGTGGCAATTTTAAGGGTGTAGGAGTTGAGTATCGCAACTCTCTTATAGCCTATGTTCATCCCGGGAATCTTCTGAACATTTTGTAAAAAAAAACCATCACAATCGGATTAGCGCGCATAAAGAACGAACAAACAAACAAACATTTTTATATGTTAGATATGACATAAATTATATATATATTTTTTGTGAAGGTTTGAAGAACTCGGGTAATATCGTGATAGTATTAGGATAAATTCGTGACAAAACTTTTAATCGCTCTCCACGCTACATACAATGTATTTGAAATCCCATTTACAAACAATCAACCCTATACATTTTTCATGGAACCACAGATCACATTTTCTACATTGTATCCATAGTCCACGTTTAGCGTCGAGGAATATCTACTCAAAAAATGTTCAGACAAATATTCACTCTAACAACAGCTAGCATGAATGTAAACACGTCCTCTACAAGTTAACAAATTACACCCAAGGAACACTGTTATCACAAATATAAAAACATAGCAAGAAGGTAGACTTTCTGCCATCTACGTAACAGAAAAAAGTGTTTTTTGTTGCCAGAGCAACTTCGTTACAAACTAAAGAAAAAACATAACGAAATTATCCGTGTCACAAAATTAGCTGAGTTTGCCTTATATCCTCCTGGTCTCTCAGGAACCTCATTTCAAAAACTTCTATTTTCATTACTTTTTATTCACGTTAATGCTTCACTGCATTACATTTCAAACCATAATATTTGAAATTAAATTAATGAAAACCAACAGACACATAAATATATGTAGTATAGTCACTAAGTTCGTGGACTCAACGCATGCTAGGGCTAACTGCAATTAACATATCCCGCAAAATAATGATCTTATATAAATTTTCCTCTCGTTCCAACAATAGGCAATTCCGAGTGTTTTGAGGGGGAGATAAATGCTAGTGGCGTATGTTCACGTCCTTTGTTTTAAGTGTCATATTGTCTTAGTAGGAGGCTCTTGAATGGAATTCTGTCCACGCTGCAAAGGATTCCTTCAACGTCTATATCTAAATAGCCTACATATGATTCACCTCTCAGGCGCATTGGGCTGCAAGTCGCCCAAAGGCAAAGCCTGAACCTGAAATATCGTGGGGAAAAATTACAATGTATATGTGAAGATACATTAAATAACATACTAATTGACTGTCTCTATGGAACCTGCAGGTTCATGGCCGCGCGGACATAAGCTCTCCATTCATTCCTATTCCGAGATAATGGTTTCCAATCATCCGTTGTATAATCTACTTCCCTCAGATCGTGGTTAATGTTATTCTCCCACCCCGAAAATAAATAACAATTTGAATTTAAATGGTAAAGTATGAGGAATCGTACCACGTCTTTCTTGTAGCTTATGTATGCGGACAAGTTCGGTGTTCTATGTTGCTCCATAGACATCTGGGGTACTAATCGGTGTGTTGTGTTGATATCCGATTTTATTCGGGTAAAATGGCTCTTTTAAGTTTAGTTCTCCAAACATTTATGCTATTAATGAATTTTTTGCAAACAAACTCTTTGTTAAGCAGAAATCAATTTGGTTTCAGATATAATATAAGTACAGAGGATGCAATTATGACTGTCACCTCAAATATAATTCATAACTTAGACTCAGGAAATAAATGCCTAGGAATTTTCTTAGATCTCCAAAAAGCCTTTGATACAGTAAATCACAGCATACTGCTGGATAAATTAGATACAAATGGCATTAAAGGAACCGCTTTAGAACTATTTAAATCGTATTTAAGTAATAGAACCCAAACAACAAAAATCGACGATAAATACAGTTATATACTTAATATTAATATAGGTGTCCCTCAGGGGACTGTTTTAGGACCAAGTTTTATTCTTAATTTATATTAATGATTTACTCAAAATTAACTTAGAAAACATTTTTTGGTTCTATATATGCATATGCTGACGACACGGTTGTCTTATTTTCCGGCTCTACATGGACCGAAACCATGCATAATGCTAATAAAGGAATCAATGTAATTAAAGAATGGCTAGACACAAATTTACTTTCTTTGAATATCTCAAAAACTTCATTAATTCCTTTTTCTTTAACATCACGCGGTATATATGAATTTCATTCAAACCCCAGTCACGATATTACAATACACAATTGTAATAACGATTATTGCACATGTCCATCCTTGAGAATATCAACTCAAGTGAAATATCTAGGTATTATAATAGACCAATATTTAAGATACGACAAACACGTTTCCTTGCTGTGTAACAAACTACGTAAAACTATTCACAAATGTATCATCCTTCGATTATATTTACCAATTTATGTATTGCGAACTGTTTACTTAGATCTGGTTCAATCCATAACCCAATACGGGAATATTAGGTTGGGGTGGAATCGCAAATTCTATTCTTTCTCCCTTAACATTACTACGAAAACGAATCATAAAAATCTGCTTGCAGAAACTTTTAGATTACCCTACAAATTTAATTAATTTAGAATTCAACGTGCCAAATATTAAACAAATATTCAAGCATACATTGCTTACTTATTTTCATAAAAATAAAAACGAATTTAAAGAGCACAATCGAAGTTTTTACAGCACCAGACAAAATACCACTTCTTTGTTACATGTTTCAAAATTGTATACAACTTCTGGATCTAAACATAGTAGATATCTAGGACCCAAATTATATAATGAATTAATCAGATCTAATCCAGAACTAAGTAAACTAAACACAGCTAGTTTTAAAAAATCAATTAAATTATTAACTTTTAATTAATCAAGTGAATAAAATTAATAATTTGAATATTTTAAAATAATAAATATAAAGCATCTATTTTTGCTTATATTATTATAAATCAATATATAACTAATTACTTTCTTCTGTATTATTGGTTATAATCCATTACATCATATGATTTATATTATTTTATGTATATCATTCACCATTCCATTAATTCTCTTGTTAGAATAAGTCTTATTCCCAATACATTATTATTTTTTATTTTTATGTGCCATAATTTATGTAAAAATGAAACTGGCCCCAACTTTAAATGTATATATTCTATTTGTATTATTCATGTAACTGAACTGCACCCGAGCACGAGCACTTGCTCATTCGGGTGTCAATACTGTATTTAACATTTATTTGTAAATAAAATTTATTCTTATTCTTAACATTCATTGCTTTAAGACTCTTAAAATGTTTGGAAAAAATATCTCTATTCAAGAATTCAACTACAACGTGAAAACCCCTGAAGTTATCTGATATGAATATGATACTCTGGTTCTATGATTCTGATATCTGGTGATCCTTTTAGGGATGACTTTTTTTTATGGAAATTGTATCTGGAACTTGTGTTACAGTTAACCCGGAAGAGGTGGCACTTTAAGCGACATACGTAAGATGTGGCGCGGGGGATTTTATGACGCCAAAGGAATAAAACAAAAACAGTGCTCACTACAAAATAATATTTTGATTTGATTTATGTATGTACAAGTTGTTCTTTCGTTAATTAAACCAAAATGAAAGTACTGTTAATGTTACTTTATGTTAAAGTAGTAAAGTGTATATCTATATTTGTCAAATATTTATTTGTATTTATGCTAGTTGAGTGGAAGAGAAGGCCTTATGGCCTTAACTCTGCCAGAATAAATAAAGCATCATTATTATTATTATTATTATTATTATTATTATTATTATTATTATTATTATTATTATTATTATTATTATAAAAAAATAACACAAATGGGAGACCTACCAATATAGTTGCGTGATTTTAAACAAAATATTTAACAAATTTGCGATAAGCAAAATAAAATATTTATTAAAGATACTGATTTAAAAAGTATATCAAATTTAATTTTGGGCGTAAATGGATACTAGAATTGTCTTAATACATTTTTCACTTGATGTACGATGATAATAGTTGTCTCAAAACATTGTTAGCGCTATAAATAATTATCTTATAAATATTGTTGTTACGTATAATTTAATTCTAAATTGTATGGTGATATAGTAATAATAATAATAATAATAATAATAATATAATAATAATAATAATAATAATAATAATAATAATAATAATAATAATAATAATAATAATAATAATAATATGAATTTTCATCAAGTAAACACCAACTCAATGGATTCATTAATAATAATATTAATTTTATTATTATTATTAATTATTATTATTGATTATTAATTATATTATTAGTATTATTATTATCGGAACAGGCAAATCTTGCCTAAACCAGGAAGTGAAGAAGTATTATTATTACTTACTTACTTACTCACTGGCACTATCGAACCCGTAGGTTCATGGCCGCGCGGACATAAGCTCTCCATACATCCCTATCCTGAGATAATGCTTTCAAATCATTCCCTGTATAATCTACTTCCCTCAAATCATACTTAATGTTGTTCTCCCACCTCATTCTTTGTCTACCAACTGGGCGTTTTCCTTCTGGCTTTCCTACAAGAAGTTTCCATGCACGTCTTTCATTCCCCATACGCGCAACATGTCCTGGCATCGCAGTCTACGAGACTTAACTGTTCTTATTATACCTGGCTTTCTATAAAGACCATGTAGTTCATTGTTATGTAGTCTTCTCCATTCACCTGTCTGTTCATCTCTCTTTGGTCCAAAAATTGTCCTAAGAACTTTATTCTCAAATACTCGTAATCTCATTATTATTATTATTATTATTATTATTATTATTATTATTATTAAACCTACTATGTCAATACGATATTTCTATTTGGTTCTAGTGGACTTTATTATAATTATTATTACTGGGCCTATCATTACTGTATTATTACTATTATTATTATTATTATTATTACTATTATTATTATTATTATTTATTATTATTATTATTATTATTATTATTATTATTATATTGCTACTCATGTACTGTCCAACTGTTTAGACTTGCATGTTTACATGTTTGAATCTATATTGTCTGTCACTGTTTATGATAGATACATTACTGTGACAAACACAATTTTAGTACAATAACTCTTTTGTTTATGAACTGATAACTTTACATAAATTATGCTGCATTTATTAAATACAGTTTTTACCCCTTCACTATAATCTATACTAACATAACAGTTGACTTGGGGGAGAATGGGATCCTGTCACCGCACCACTGCATATTTTTATTTATATCTTTAGAATTTCTGCTTCATGGTTGAGGTTATTGACATCAATCAAAAGACGAGGAATGCAGTGACAGGTATGTGGACACAGAGTGCCATATACCAATAATTAATACTAATTCTTAGAACTTAAAATCCTGTGGGGTCGGAAAATACCCCGCGTCACAACTCCCGAGTTATGAAAAAAACGAAGAAAATTATAACCATGAACTTAAATTTGATAGTGAATGGAACCTGGGCCTCTTTATTGAGAACGACCAATATTATCGAGACAATAACGGTATTGCACATCAATACGTAAAACAGAGTTCGTATGTCGTTCACTAAATATGGGGTTCGTGTCGGATAAATAAGAGTCAGGTAGAAGAATTTGTCAAGTGTTTTGGTAGTTTTCCACTGCCAAAAATGCATTCTACCACGTTTCCATACTCCTGTCGGTAATTATATTTTATCTGGTTTTGTCTATCTACACCTTTAGATTTAACAGTTTGGTAAAAAAATATATATTAAAAAAAACATACTAGAACCATGAACTTGGAAATTCCAGACGAACCGAGCTTGATTACAAAGTTCTTCAAAAATACAACAGATGGCAGTTGAGAAAATGATTCATTAAAAAGAACACCAGATGGCAGTTTAGAAAATAATTCCTTAAAAAGAACATCAGATGGCAGTTCGGATTATTAACAAAAGAAAAAAATTGACAGTCGTGAAAACAGCTGACGATGGTGACAAGGAGTAGCCGATACTGCAGTGCTGTGTTTAAAGAAACATAGAAGTATGAGGTATGAAATAATCACGATTTAATTAATTCTTATGAATTGAACCTCATAATGTTAAAAATTCCCAAATTTAATATATACATTGTTATTATTGTTCAGTTTGACCAGATAATTGATTGTTTAGTACGTAAGGTATTTTTTTGTATTTAAATGTAACATATCTTTGTCCAGGTGACTGGAAGAGAAATTCACATGGCCTTAACTCCACCAGGCTGAATAAATATATTCTATTCCAAGGTCATATCGCGTCTAGGATCCAGTAGGCTGTGTGTTTCTATTACCACATGCTTGTTTTCTACAAATTTTAATTCCACTTATTTATACACGCTTCAATATATACAGTCATATCTCTTCTATCTATTCATTTATTGATGATAGTAAGTAATGAATCCTGTAGTGACATTTCAAATCACAATTTTGCCTTGATGACTGAGAAAAAAGAGAAAAATAATTAAAATTTGTAGGTCGTCGTCGGAATTTGAACCGGAATCTTCTGAATACAAGTCTCATATACAATTTAGTGAACATTTTGTTTTTGCTATTGTCACTGCAAATTTTGATCTGTTCAATCTCTCAAAATATAAAAGAGGAGATTATGTTACACGCATGACATGCACTTTCCCCTCGAGTATTCTGGAAGCGAATGGACACTAACACTGATACTTTATGTATCTTGTTGCAACCCCAAGTTTCACTTACCACTCCCTCATAAAACACAAGTTATATTACTTTCCACATGACATGATTTCTTACTCCATTTGTATAAATGTGTACGTTTCTTATTACTTTAGGATTATCTTAAACTCGGTTACAATTTGATCTGGGCTGTCTTACGTTTTTATTAGTAGCTCAATTGATTACAGTTATTAACTACAGAGCCCTCATCTTACTAGATGGCAGTTCAAATAATATCCAAAAATGTCATACATAAATACATATAATCATATAGTTAGGATAGAGTCAGCATTTTTACCCCAGCCATTATAAGTTTTTTTCTTCAATCTGGAACCAATACTTTTTGCACGCTTTATATTAGCTTGACCTGTATCTGTCCATCTATCTATGTAACGGAATCTTTGAACACAATTTTCACCCACTTAAAAACATTGGATAGACTTGACGCTTTATATACTTGTAAAGGACCCATAACAATACAATAATTTCATATTTATTTTCTAAAATCCTGGCTAAAATCATCAGAAAATCAAAAAAATAAAAACCGGTATAATAGGTTGCGGACTATCGACTTTTTAGTCAATCGTTGTAAGAGCTCAGTCGGTAGTGGTATATAATTTCAGTAATCCATAGGTCGCTGGTTCATATCCGACCCGGATGATTTTTTTTAGAAGAGTATTAAACAATTAAATTTTAATAGGATTCCGGTTTATGACAATCAATTAAACTAAAAATAAAAAAAAATTAATAATAGTTTTAAAAACTGAAACAACACGCTTTATTAGAAAACCAAACTAAAAAAATAAAAAATAAATAATAGTTTTAAAAACTAAAAACACGCTTTCTTAGAAAACCGAACTAAAAAATGAAAAATAATTTTAATTTCCAACACTCTAAGGATAAAATTAAAGTGGTCAACAAAAAAAATCATCTCCAACACATCTAGAATAAAACTAGAGTTATCTACAACAAAATAATTTTACCATCAAAAGCGTGGGGTGCTTATTATGGTTTTTACGTTTCCTTCTTAGAGACTTTACTTTTACAATATCTGTTTATTATCATATATATTAATTGATAAAGAGAACCCCACGCTTTTAATGGTAAAATTATTTTTTTGTAGATAACTATAGTTTTATTCTAGATGTGTTGGAGATGATTTTTTTGTTGGCCACTTTAATTTTATCCCAAGCGTGTTGGAAATTAAAATTATTTCTCATTTGTTAGTTCGGTTTTATAATATAGCGTGTTATTTTAGTTTTTTAAAACTATTGTTTATATATTATATGTATAAATTCCTTACAATACGTTGACGTCACGTTATTTTAAAATAATGTCATTACATTAATTCAATGTAAATAATTCGTTAAAATGAACAGAATTGAAGAGGTAACCTGAAATAGATAACCAGATGTTAAAAAAAGTTATTGTTTGTAAAATGGCACATCATTGTGTTTTATTCCTATGCTACTGCAGCAGTGTTAATATTATTATAAACAAATAATATAGAGAAATGTCATTAAACCACTATTGCATGAAGCAGAATATCCCATTCTATAGTGTTCTGCACGAGGGCAGGTCTTTTACTGAAATCATAGCATTTTCATGCTATGCTTTGCAGCTTTACTATGGAATTATAGGTGTGATAGCTTCCCGTTGCTTTCCACACCGTGAAGAATGATAATGACCAGATGATGTTCGGGGACCTTTTGGGTCTTAAAGCAACCTGACATTTGTCTTAAAAGTGAGGACAAACTCCACAAAAAAAAACTCACCCAGGGAGCTTGTCCCGACCGGTAATAGAACGCAGGCCCGCTGCGTGACAAGGCAGGACTCTACCACGTAATCACGGAGGTAGACTAAGCAGAATGTAAGTATGTTAAATAAGACAGTTTTATAGTTAATAGTATAAAGCTATGTTCTGAATGCAACTTGAGATGAAATGTTAAATAAATCTTCCTTGTTTATGAAAAGTGTATAAAATGTCAGAACGTACCTAGTTTTATATAATTTCAATATTTAAATGTGATAGTCAAACGTGGCTTTTCCGGACGACAAAGAAAAATAGTGAGCCTCTCCATTCTTTCATATTGAATCGAAATTAACTTAAATTAATTTTTCCACGATGATTGAAACATCAATTTCCTAAATTTCGGGGTTGCCAACCTATAAATAACTAAATAACTATACTGTAATATTAGAAATTACGTACCTAGTGCGGGATATAAAACCACTGCCCCTTATATATACTACGCGCAATATATACACAAAAATATATTCAAAAGGTAGTGTTAATATGCATTATACAAAACAAATCACTGCATTTTAAATAAACTGAACATTATTTGAAACAATATAAAACAAATTCGTACTTGCCGCCATTTTATCCTGATTGGTGTCACGGCCTGCTGTAGTCTCAACTGAATAATTTTCGGCATTTAGCGTATAAACATTGGCCAGACTGTTAACTTAATCAAGTTTATAATGAACGCAAATATTTCCGACAGTTTTGTTATTATTTTATTATTATTTATTAATTTGAAAACCCCATCGTGCAAAAAATAATGTACAATGCACGTTTGTATTCTGCAGAATCTCGGAAATTAAAAACCGATCGATAGCTTCTGTAAAAATCACTTCCCAACCTCGCATTGAAATATACTATTTAATGAATTTAATGTCCAGTAATATCGAATTTGAGAAATTAATTATGTTTTTAATATTATTTAATTAGAGACACGAGTTAAAACTATTTAAGATAGAACTATATCTAACAAAGTGTTATGGAATATGTATTAATGAAAGAATATAATGGTTTAATTGATAATAATGGGAACACATAGATAATCAAGGATAAAAAATTAAATGAGATAAAGAAATACATGAAAAGAGAATAAAGAGATTAAGTGAATGATTGTTAGTTGAGACATGTTAAGAAAACAGGAAAAATATGGAATCAATACAAACCAAGAAGCTAAATGTAACAAAATTGTTAATAGGTAAAATGTGGCAATGAACTGATTTAAATGTAATAGATTATTACACAAGTCGACAAATTTTGAATTTTTGTCTGGGATTTGCAGAAAAATGAGACTTTCTGACTAAATCGATTGCGCTAATGACAAAATAGTAGCCAGTTTCTCTACAGCACGTCACAATCGGCATATTTATCATAATCTGTACCGAATTAAGTCGGAAAGAAATTTCAGGAAGTTGCAGGCAATATGGAACAATTATATCTTCGGGTTTTACAGCTGCTGCCGTCTTCCCGTGCAAAACCTCCAAAGCCCACAATCCTGGGCATTTTCAATGCTCAATCCTCTTGCATGTATTGTCATCCTCTTCCATGTTAACTTTGGTCTCCATTTTTTACCCCTTTTGGTTGGTTGCCATTGATATAGTTGTTTCGGCCATCGCTCATCTTATATTCTTAAAATGTGGCCCAACCATTTTAATCCCTTCTCCTCAATTCTTTCAATTATATATTTTTTCTGCTTCCATTATGTTTCTAATTTCCTTATTTGTGACATATTATAATTTTTACTTTCTGGCAAAAATGGTAAATATCTAACGTCAGAGACATATGATATTACAAGAAGTTAATATATGTGGTGATAGGAAGGAAACATACACCGTTCACGTGTTCAGGAGTATCCAATTAGAGAGAAACACTACCTACTTTCCAAACCACAGAAACAGTGGACTCGTGTTATTATTGAAGAAAAATAGACTATAATATTTAACTGAATTGCTGAAAGGTAGGCCCATTATTAAACTGAATTACGGTATCACAAGTATTATCTTTTCTATTTCATTTATGTAGGCCTATTCGTTTTTATTATTACTCATTTAATGTAGTAAACAAAGGCAGATACTAAACAAATAGAGGCTGCTGAAATGAAGATGTTGAGAGCAATAGCAGGATACCAAAGGACCGATAAAAAGAAAAACGAAGATATAAGAACAGAACTTAATATATTTAATCTCTGTGAAAGAATAAAATATTATCAAAATGCTTATCTTCAGCACGTATTACGAATGAATGAACAGCGCATGCCAAGAAGAATGTTGGGAAGACCATTGAAGAGATGGAAGGACCAATTCGACCTATAATGAGATCGGAACAGGCCATTGGGCTTAATCCTTGTTGTTGATGATGATGATGTACAGGGCAAGTCAAAATGTTGTGCAGGTTTTCAGAAATTTATTATGTGAAATGTAATGAACATATAATATTGTGAGACATATTGTATGAAAGGTAAACTCTCAAAGTTTTTTTTAAATATTCACAGATGTTCTATGTGGGCGCCTTTTGTTACACGACAGATGTCAAGCCGATATTCAATCTCCTGCCAAACTTTCTGTAGCAGTCCGCGGTCGATATCAGCAATGGCTGCTGTGATGCGGGCACGCAGTTCATGCAGTGTTGTTGGAAGTGATGGTACGTAAACATGATCCTTTACAAGACCCCACATGAAGAAATCACACGGGGTTAGATCTGGTGAACGAGGTGGCCAATGAATGAGTTGTTGATCACCCTGAGATGCACGGGCCTATCCAGCGTTGTGGTAAAGCCGTATTCAAATGGTCTCGAACACTGCCATGGTAATGTGGAGGGGCACCATCCAACTGCAGAATGAAATCTGGACTATCCGCTTCAAGCTGCGGAAGGAGCCATTGTTGTAGCATATCAAGGAAAACATGTCCGTTCACAGTACGTTCATGAAAGAAAAAGGGCCCATAAACCTTTGCATTGGAAATGGCACAAAAGACATTCACTTTCGGAGAATCGCGTTGATGTTCCAGAGTTGCATGGGGGTTACCAGTTCCCCAAATCCTTACATTGTGTCTATTCACTTTTCCTGAAAGGTGGAAAGTCGCTTCATCACTGTAAACTACCCTCTCATGGAACTCATTCTCTTCCATTAATGCGAGAAAATCAACACAGAAGGACGACATCTAGGCCCTGCCACCACCCCTTGGGATACCTCGGTCGTCATGACCATACTCCCAAGTCCTAGTTCTAGTCCTCCCTAATCTAAATCTCGCGTCCACGTTCAAGGTCTCGGTCCTATAAAACCAACACTCCAGGGAGAGAGTGTTGGAGTTTTGCATTTCTCGGGCAATTGATGAGCTACATAGTACATCAGGTCACTCAATCCTGATGACCCCACAGTTGGTCCACGGTCTCCATGAGCCTAGTCGGGAGGACTGCTGTCGCAGATCCACCGACTATTCCCCTGTTCTGCCTCCAGGGACGTGTCCTGCAGCCGTTGTGAGACCGGCTAGGGCTACAAGCCCAACAGTGTGAGACTTTTAGTACATCCAGGTGCTCATCTCCTGGCGACCCCACAGTTTGTCGACGGGCCCGTAGGCCAAGCCAGGAACCAGTACAGTAGCTCCCCGCTGGACTGGTCCGAGCCGAGCCCTGGTGTGCCCCCAGGGACGCCTTCTGCAGCTGTTGTGGGCCAGCACGGAGCTCGCAAGCTCCAACAGATGAGCAATTAGTACGACAAGGCGCTCAACTCTTGCCGACCCCACTAATGGTTCACGAGTCCCTTGGACTTAACCGGGCGGACTGCCTAGCAGATCCACCGATCTTTCCCCCAGTGCACCAGCTGGGGACGTGTTTGGTTGCTGAAGTGGGTCAAGCCTGAGCTATTAGTACGTCAGGTCGCTCAACTCTTGCCGACCCCACAGATTGTCCTTTGGGTCACTCGGTTCCAGAGTCGGCGCTAAGCCCTCCTCCAAAGACCGCGCTTCCTCCTTTCCCGAGATTGACCTGGTGGTAATTCCCAGCATTACGCCCGGTATTGTCCCATCCAGCCCGTTCGCAAGACTAGGCCTAGTCGTGTAGCTGCTGTGAGGCAGCCCACTGAGCAATGTAGGCATCCAGGGTGCTCATCTCCCATGGTGCCCCCACAGATGGTCTCAGGTTCAATGAACCAGGAGATAGGGCCACGAACCCCTAGTCTCCCACCACCCCACCAACGGTGGCACAGGCCCCCGCTGTGGGCCGGGGTCGTTCAGGCTTGGCAGCAGGCTCCTATAACCAATAAAAATTCTCCTGCTGACCCCACTCATGGTCCGCGAGTCCATCGGACTTGGAAGGGAGGACTGACTAGCAGATCCACCGACCTTTTCCCCACTACGCCACCGAGGGGACGCGTTTTGCTGCTGGAGTGGGCGCAGCACGAGCTAAATAGTACGTCAGGTCGCTCGAGTCCTGACGACCCCACAAATGGCCCGCGGGTCCGGTCCGGACCTAGCCGGGAGGAATGCAAGCAAACCACCGACCGTTCCCCTATCCGCCGCCCGGGGACGCGCCCTGTTGCTGTTGTGAGCACAGCTGGGGCCCGTAACGGACCCCCAGGGAACACAGAAGGACGCTCGCAAAGCATAATCGGCGGGTTTTAAGGCTTGAACCAGTTGCAAGTGGTAGGGTTTCATCTGTAAACGTTTCCGGAGAATCCGCCATACAGTTTTTTGTGGTAGTTGAAGTTCTGTCGCTCCCCGGTAGGTGGATTTCTGTGGACTCCGCACGAAGCATGTGCGAACGCGTTCGACTGTCTCTTCACTCGTCGACGGACGGCCAGTCGATTTTCGTTTACAGATACAGCCTGAATCCCTAAATTGTGTGTACCACTTACGAATGGATCTCCCATCCGGCGGGTCTTTATCGTATCTGGTACGGAAATGTCGTTGAACACTAGTCACAGAGTTGTTTACTTGGTAATCAAGCACACAGAAAGACTTCTGATCCCCAGTCAACGCCATTTTCCTTTACTGCCCTGCTGTTGACATCTTGCGGGTGAACGCGGAACTTTAGAAGTGGACAACTAAACTTTGAGAGTTTACCTTTCATAGAATATGTCTCACGATATTATATGTTCATTACATTTCACATAATAAATTTCTGAAAACCTGCACAACATTTTGACTTGCCCTGTATTTTGTGCAAATTGTTCTTTATTAAAAGCACGGTTCTTTATTAGAATGTTCCTTGATGTATGTAAATCATCCCTAGGACACGGAGAGTATCAATGGCCCATGGTGAGTTTGTGGTAATTGCATTCTAGTTACTCTAAATTATATAAAAAATAATTAGCATATAATAAAGAGGGAGACTACCATAAGATTTAGACAGCTCGACAATGATTGCGTCAATAAAAATTGGTGACAGTTGGTTAGGAAAACATAACTTACCATTAGAAATGGTGGATCAACAGTAGGACCCGTTGAGCTCCACCATCACAATGAATCTGGTTAGAAACTTGTAAAATAGACGATTTCACTTCACTTTAACCCTTAAATTGGCAAAAAAAATCTTCTGTTATTTAAATGTGGCGGACCGCAGCGAAAACGGAATCTAGTATAGCTGTTTTTATTGTATATACTGTATCCATGAAGGACATCGCATGTTAAATATTGAAAACACCCTAACAGTAATGCACAGGGAAAATAATCCAGCGAAAATAAACGTACTCGAAGAGATGGAAATCATGAAAGCAGCTCACAACAACGACAGCCTGATAAACGAAAACGAACCCAATACATGCAACCCCCTCTACCAGATCTTCAGTGAAACACCAGTTTTGAATCCTGCCGATGATGGGACAAGTCCCGAAAGCGCTACGGTTTAAATGATTAATTAAGTTGAGGAGACGGACCTTTCAGGTGAATATTCCATAATTATATATTAATTTTGAATAATACCTCAACGGAACACATCATGAATATTATAAAAGTTGATTATATACTGTATAATTAGACACACATTTAAGTGGTTTCTTTTTGTTTGTTTCCTTCTGATTTATTTAAAATATTAAATTAATTGAACCAACTAATGTATCCAGAAAAGATGCATTATGAATTTAAGAGTTAAGACTGTATTATAAGAAATTAATAGTGATTAAGTATAAATGTGCCATGAAATGGGGGTGGATTGGTAGGTTTTTAACTGTTTTAAATTTTTCTATAATACAAGTCTATAGGCCTATAATGATCATCGCTGCTTCTAATTAGTTATATCTTTCTATTTAAGTCCATAAAACATCGCTGCTTCTAGTTAGTTATATCTTTCTACTTAAGTCCATAAAACATATTACCAAGGCATTTTTAAAAATTCTAACATTAACCATATATGTGCAACTTTGATGGCAATTGTTAAAGTCTGTTTGAACAATGATGCATTCATCAGGGTAACTTCTCAAGCATGTATAAATTTTATTTAGAAAAATAAATATTTACAAATAAATTAAATAGAAATATTTAACTTTTGATAGTCACAAAAAAGAGTTGATAGTGGTGTGTAATAAATATGTTGAGACAATCAAACAGCCACAATACAATGTTCAGATAGCAAGTCGTAATGTAATTATTATTTCGGTTTTAATTTCGATATAATAGTTGTTAAATCAGTTACGTTAGAAAATATACCAATGGCATAAAAGAGCAGGAAATGTCGAGAAAGAAACATTTATCAATTTTATCCCCGTCTATGCCAAAGTTACCTCTGTATCAGGAGCAGCGACATTCACATTATTTATAGAATTCATTTGTTTAAGAACAATTATTTTAAATTTTGATTTGCAGTCGTTTGATTAAAACTGACGTAATTTCATTAACATGTTCCATCATAGAACTTTATTTCGCGGCTAAACACAATCAGAGTTGCGCTCACAATTGTGTAGATTGATATTGTGGAAGGTGTTGAGAACTAGTTTCTGTCTGTACAGTGTGGTGGTGCGCGTGCACGCCGGCTCGTAATGATATGCTGAGTGTCTCTCAGACACAGTAAAAATTTGCCTTGAAGGTTAGTCTGGAGTCTCGTTCGGTTGGAAATTCTGATAATATTTAACCGACACATATAAACAAATGCAGTTTTGAATTACAAATAACAATTGGTTTATTCACCAAAAATTGTCAATGCAACTTTTATCAATCATGATTTAATTATTTTTACAATTTGAAATTTGTAGTAAGCTGTATAAATATAACAATAGCTACAAATTTAATTAAATAAAAATCTCAAGAAAAATATGAAAAGTATGGGTGTGTTTAAAAACGAGCGGCTGAGGTTACCCATGCCGGACAGGTCGAAGGCGACAAGCCAGAAGAAAAATGTATCTTGATCGAAGAAATAACGATACTTCGCCGTTTAAACATAACGGTTAAGAAAGGCAGATATGGATTTAATTTATTTCCGCGCGGCCGTAATAATTCCAGTGAATTAGTTAATTATTCAAGAAAAAATGTATGTCTCTCACGTTAGATTTTTACCATTTTTGCCAGAAAGTTATCAAAATTAGAATATGTCACACATAAGGAAATTATAAATATTTTAATTCGTGTTAAGGTTCTAGGGAGTTTTAAAATAATGTAGGACAAGATTAAATGTACTTTTAAAACATTAAAACTTGCGAGATACAAAAAAAAACTAATCCGTATGTTCTAATGTTAAAACAGAATGTTATAGACTACACAGGTGCGCTGCTAATGTGACAATTTTGAGATTGGGAATAAATGAACTTATAATTTCATGAAATCTTCAAATATTAACAAAATGTATAATTGTAGAAGAACATTGCTTAAGCCGTTACATATTTTTGTTCGTAGAAATTTTTCAAAAAGGCGTTTGCAGATTTTGTTAACAAGGCGTGTAATATGTTACTTGTTGTACAGGAGCCGGAAGTTACTTTCTGAAATTAGCTGGTGTCACATGTCCATATATTTTCCTATGGGTCACATAAAGTCGTACGTGTATCTTAATAATGTCTCTCGCCATGGTCGATCTTTCACTCTAGATTTGGATGTGTGTCAATAAATAAAAGTTTAAAAGAAAACGTAAAATGCAGATAGACTTCTCAACAAAATGAGCAGGAGCCCTTTGTTATTGTTATCTTATCACTGAAAATACACTCGCTTCGGCGGTACATATACTTACTTACTCACTGGCACTATTGAACCCCTAGGTTCATGACCGCGCGGACATAAGCTCTCCATATATCCCTATCCTGAGCTAATGCTTTCCAATCATTCCCTGAATAATCTACTTCCCTCAAATCATAGTTAATGTTATTCTCCTACCTCATCCTTGGTCTACCAATTGGGCGTTTTCCCTCTGGCTTTCCTACAAGAAGCTTCCATGCAAGTTTTTTCATTCCCCATACGTGCAACATGTCCTGCCCATCGCAGTCTATGATGCTTAGCTGTTCTTATTATATCTGGCTTCCTATAAAGACCATGTAGTTCATTGTTAAGTAGTCTTCTCCATTCACCTGTCTGTTCATCTCTCTTTGGTCTAAAAACATTTTCGTAAGTACTTTATTCTCAAATACTAGTAATCTCCTTTCCTTCCTTAATGTAAGAGTCCATGTTTCGCACCCATATAATATAACTGGTAGAATAATAGTTTTATATATTTTCAGTTTAACGTTTTTTGAAAGGAGTTGGGACATCAAGAGTCTCTGCAATGCATAATAGCACGCATTTCCAGAATTGAGCCTATGTTTAATTTCTTTGTGCATCTCATTCCTATTTGTGATTATTGTTCCTAGGTATTTGAATTCAGCCACTTCCTCAAAATTTTCCTCAATTGTCATTAGCTGTCCATTTCCATTATATAATGAATTTCTATGTGTGATCATATATTTAGTTTTACTGATATTTATTTCCAGTCCTATTTTCTTAGTGTTACTCAATAGTGTGTACGGGACATTCCACACGAAATCGGCAAAAAAGTGTGAAAATTGAACTCACATCTTCAAAAGTTTACCTTTTTTACAGTGAAACTTTATGATATACTGAATATCTGAACCGAATTTCAAGTCTTCGCTTGGCGTAATTAAAGAGTAATAGAGCTGTCAATTTATCGTATTGTTTTAAATAGTCTCTATTATAAAATACATTTCTCGAAGTATGGCTATTCCCTCAACTTGAAAAGATAGTCACATTATAGATGATTTTATGCTCTATCGCTTGAAAATTAGTATGTTAATATTTACGTTTTTCTGAAGGGCGTAAATGCAATTAATATGCAATTGACCATCCTCACCAAAAATTTTATAGAATCAAAAAATGCCACATTATTTTCCTGAACACCAGTTAATTTTTTGTAATTGGTATTAAAGTGGAGTCTTGAAAGGAAACTACCAAAAATAATTATTTTTCCTAAAATCTCCTATGTGTAGACTGCCCGCAATACCTTTCGCGTGAGTAGAGATCGCTCGCTCGTACAAACAATGACGGAGCTACTTGGTAATAGCCCTTTGCGCACTTACAAATATTTTTTTATTGTTATTATCATCATTACATTATTTTATTATCATTATTACAATTATTACATTATCATCATCATCATCGTGGACAAGTGGTTACTCTGCACGCCTCCGATTGCGAGGTTCGCGGGTTCAAATTCGATAGGAATCAATGGCATTTTAAAGGCGTAACAATTCTGAATGTAGCTTTCTCCAGAAGGAAGGAAATCCGTGAGTCCCGTGTCGTAAATTTATGGTACGTAGGAGAACCTCGCGCTTGAAACAAATTGCCACATAATAAACGTAATTAAATATAACAATCGTTATTGATATATTCAGTAGGCGGTTAATTTTGTGCTGATTTTGGCTAATTTATAGTTTAATTTAAATTACTAAGCACCTACGAATTCAAGCTGGTAGGTCTATTAAAAATATTTTATAGAGAGTAGTTTTGTAATGTGTTGTAATGTCTTGTGCTTGTACCCTACATCAATGTCTGATGTTGAATAATGTAAGTAATGCTATAAGCTATCGATAATAATTTATAACACTTTTCATGCAGTTACAAGTAATATTTAAGAGGTGTAAATATATTTTCTTGGCTTGGTATCACTTACTGATCTTGCATTCCCTACTCATGACATATCTAAGATGATATTAAAATGCGCGATAATATTATCTTTTATTATAAGCTAAATTACTATAGTATTTAATTTAATCTCTAAACTTCCCATTATTCTCCTTTTATAACCCAAAATGTATACCTGTACGATTATTCTCTCATTCCAGAAACATTTAAGAAATTGTAAAATTATATATTGACACATAATATTGTTAATAACTACTGTATACTAATATATGCATAATTAAAATTATATTTAACTTCTAACTCACCATTCAGTCTTTGTAGATCTGCAAACTTGTGAGTTAAAAACAATAAGATATTATTTTAAATTTGACTGTGACTCCTAAAATGACGAGATGCACTAAACATACTGATGTAAATCAACTGTCTAGTATGTAATCTGAACTTCAGAATTGTTTATGTAAAACAGATGTTTAAGGAAGACTTGCTGATGCTGCATTATTATCGTTTGGTAGGAAGTAGTACGAGTATTAAAACATTCGGTTTTATTTGGAAGTGATATCTTATAACAATACTATTTCGTCAAAGTTTTCAGGGTACAATACAATACACTGAATAAAAAGTTATTTTAAGACTGAAATTAGTAATTATAACATAATAAAAATTTATACCAGTTTATTCAATTAATGATGAAAGAGTTTTTATTATATAATATTGCATTTAAACTGTAATAAAAAATTTGTAACAAAATAAATAATGTGTTTTAAAAAAGGGCAGAAGATTACGAGTATTTGAGAATAAAGTTCTTAGGAAAATTTTTGGATCAAAAAGAGATGAACAGACAGGTGAATGGAGAAAACTACATAATAGTGAGCTACATGATCTGTATAGGAAGCCAGATATAATAAAATCAGTTAAGTCTCGTAGGCTGCGATGGGCAGGAAATGTGGCACGTATGGAGGATGAAAGAGGTGCTTGGAAATTTCTGGTAGGAAAACCGGACGGAAAACGCCCAGTTGGAAGACTAAGAATGAGGTGGGAGAATAACATTATACATGATTTGAGGGAAGTAAATTATAAAGGGGATAATTGGAAAACGTTAGCTCGGGAAGCGATGTATGGAGAGCTTATGTCCGCGCTTCCATGAACATACAGGTTCCACAGAGCCAGTGAGTGAGTTAGTTATAAATAATTTGTTTAATAATTCACAGTAAACGTAAGTAACAGAGCTCTTTACTTCTCACTTCAGCAATAAAATTTGATAAATAAATATCTACTGCGTAAGAATTAAAATATCGCCACTTTTATAAATTTACGGTACTTTTCCATTAAGCAGAACATATAATAATCTATTCGATTTAATGGCAGTTGAAAAAGTCACTGATGAAGCTCTTTCAATAAAGTACGCGCGCGACCTTGGTCGTGAAATGAATCTGCTGCGCCGTGGACCCGCGAGTTTTTAACGAAAATAGAATAAAAAACATTTATATTGTCTGAACTATTCAACTCTCTAAAAGGGTAATTACTGGAAATTAATCCTTATTACGTGAGTAGTATCCTGTATTTTTTCCGTTTTTATTTTTTGATATGTACTGCAGTAAACCGCCATAAAACAGAAAATTTACACCGAAAATTAAAATATCCTAATTATAAAAATAACACCCTTAAACTACATGATATCACCTATATAAATATGTTTGAAACAAATTTTTGCTGTTTACTGTTTCAGAAATATTAGTTAGTAAACGTTTTAGTTTCACATATTTACGATAATTTTAGATCATCATAACTACGGACCTATAAATGATAAAAATTAAATGTCTGTATTAATACGTTTATAAATGTATTCACTATATTTAGGGATACATAAAATTAAAAAAATAAATTGCAAGATTTTTTGCTGTCCGATTTGATATGAATTGTCCCGTACGTGTTGTCCTTTAGTATCTCCTCGCTATCGGCCAATAGTACTACATCATCAGCATAAACTAACAGCTTATTAATACCATTGAGTTGTAAGCCTTCCTCATTCTCTAAAGATTTAATGGCATGCTCCTGAACAAAATTAAATAGTACAGGAGATAGTGAATCTCCTTGCTTCAACCTATTCTGGAATTCAAAAGTGTCCGAAAACTGTTTGCCTACACGCACTCTACTCTTTGTGCCATTTAGACACATTCGTATAAGTCTAACGTTTTAGGAATTCCGAACTCCAGCAGGATACTATATAACTTCTCCCTCTTAATTGAATCATATGCTTTTTTTGAAGTCTACGTATAGTTGATGTACAGTGCCATTATATTCCCATTTCTTTTCTAAAATCTGTCTTATACTAAAAAATCTGATCTCAAGTATATTTGAAATGCGCACTTGTAAATGTGAGAATGATGGTCACATAACTCAATTGTTGCTCTTAGTTGTAAATTATTTAATTGAATAAAAGTGAAGAAACTTAAAAATGGTTCATACTTCATTGATTTTTAAGACCATGTCAATAATTACGCAGCTATTTCTGATCCTGGAATTATCTAAATACTCAATTAGAATACATAAGCAAATACTTTGGTTTGGCCCGAGATTAATGTTTGCAAGATTTACAGTACAGATTTCGCTTATTATTTAGAGAAAAGTATTTGCCCAAATACTCAAAGCATTACATTTGAATATTGACATGATTTAGCATATTTTCATTTCATCCTATAAATGTGTGTACCAATAAAAGAATGTCCCTCTATATACATTAATTTCTCATTATATAATAAACAGTAATTTTCTTACCAGCACGAAACATTGTCAACCTTAACAGGATTTGGGATACTGCCTTTCTTTCATTCCACATTTTGTTATTAAACTTAGACTATGTGGGTGTTACGTAACAATTCATTAGAAGTTTAATTGGTGAAAGTAATAATTTGTCTGCAATTTATGGAATGGACATTTTCAGTTGTACAGTACTTTACTACTGCATTCAGAGAGATATTCCGTCCATTTCACCATTAAATGTGAGTCTGCCAATAGTACGTTTTGAAAGGCTCAACACGCCATTAGCGTTGATATGTTTTCCGAAATTAGAACCACCCGCTGACCAACATTCATTTTTTTTAATTTTTCGACATTGC
Source organism: Diploptera punctata (assembly GCA_030220185.1). Lineage (NCBI taxonomy): Eukaryota > Metazoa > Arthropoda > Insecta > Blattodea > Blaberidae > Diploptera > Diploptera punctata. Next base: position 2,455,357 of record JASPKZ010001587.1, on the reverse strand, counting down.
AGTTTCAGATTCAAAGTAAATATGCTCTATTCTACGTTTTAGGAGCCACGAAAACTGTAACACATTCCATGCTAATATTATTCTTCTGTTCACGCTGAAATACGTTACAGAGAATTTAAAACGAATCAGATATTTACTTATAACAAACAAACAAACAGTTAGATGAAATGTTTAAGTAATTGCTAATGTATGATCTAATAGTGCAAAAATATAAAATAATAAACAATATATTATCGTCATGATATTATTTGCTTCTACCTATTTGTATAATTTTGTTTTGAATTTTTGTTATATTTTGTTTCAAATATTGTAGTTACATCCGTATTGTATCAAAATTCATCAGTTTTAAAGTTCAACTTTCACTTACAAAATTTGTGTTTTAAGTTATGTTATAATAGCCTTTACTCCACCAGGCTAAATAAATAAATAGAAATAAAGTAAAGATGAATAAAAAGTATAGTTCCGTGTGCATAGATTTAAATCTAAATGATTATGTGAATCACACAAGTCAATAATTCCTGAAATATAGATTTTTCACATTTGAATACCAGAAGAACATAATATTACCAGTTGGCAACTATACACACATAATTTCACAATTTGTCAAGGATACAAATATAAAAAAAACAAATTTAATATACAATTGACTTGAAACTCAATTCAGGAAATGTAATATATAAATTGGTAAGAGGCACTCGAAAGAGCATTAAGTTATAAGTTTATGATTTGTCTTTTATGAGTTCGTTCAGTGATCCTGTCCATATTCTGCATTGTTTGTAATGGTATCGCTCACACTTTTGGTCGCATATCTTGCATTCACACGAATCACTCGGTTGGTGAATTTTGCATTTTTGCACATTTTGTGATGATATCCGTGTGTTGCTAAACCTATGATTCTGTGCCTTTGTGGTTGGTTACTTCCAGTCCACTCTCTGTTTACCATGGCATCTGAGGAAATGTGCAAATCAAATTGCGTCTGCAGCATCCCAAAGAATGTGCACAACAGATTCGACAGATTTAAATTTAATTTCTTGGTATGCAGACGGGTGCGCCTGCCAAAAAAATAATGGTACAATGATAGGCATGTTAGGTCACAAGTTTAGCAGAAATGTACTCAATAATATTGAATAAATTAACATTTCCAGTGTCGTGTTATTCCTTTATATCTCCATACAAGGTGTTCGGTAGAATCGAACAAGCTGTCAAGAAACGTGAAATTATAATTTAACCTATTTAATATGTTGAAATATCTTCTAATTTTGGCACAATGTATGAGTTGATATGGGGAATGAAAATGTTGTTAACTGAAAGATAGCTGTTTTGTTTAAATACAAAGCCAGTAGATATTTAGAACTTTAAACTCTTATCATCAAAAATAATGTTTGATAAAAAGTTAAAATCACATTTTAATCAGGGATGAGGTGAATTATCGTCAGTAATGCCACGAGTGATTTGTTAGGACTATTTAACAAATAAAATTAAGCTGTTTACTCACAAATCATTATTTAAATATAGTTATTTTAAAATATTTATATATTTAATGTAAACGGCGATGTTTGAAAACAAATGAGAAACGTTATGTTTCACTTGTTTATCACTACAACCAGATCATATTATTTATTGCCAAAGGATCGCAATATTGTAAGAATGCACCCCAGTGGAGAAAAAATCAAACACATCAAATTGTATATTAATTAATTTCTGATGTCATATGATATAAATATGTCAATTATATTTTTCTGAAACGTTATTACCTGGGAAAAAATACGTTTAAGAAAGTGCAAACAGTGGTTTCTTTTTTTTTGTGGAATAATCAATTGCTACAAATGTTTTTATATTATCTCCCGCAACCACGATAAGATTACATTCGTGCACTCTATACAATCTGGTAGCTACATGCGGCTGTTACGAAGTAATGCTATGATATATTCAGAATGTTAAAAAGGAGGAGCTTGATTTTACAATGATAAAATTAAACTGACAAAATCGAGGTGATAAACGACTATGATTGGTTGTAAATAAAAGCAATCATTGAAATGTGATTGGTCATTGACTCCCATTTGGGACATGAGTTAAATAGTCATTTATATTTTAACCTGTACAAAGGAATATGAAAAAAAAAAAAAAGTTTCACGCGGATTAAAAAAGGGACATGTAACACTAGCTTCGATATGTGGAAAACCTTTTAAATAAGGATGTCGAGGACAACTGGTGAGAAGACATATGTTTGGATTATTACAGGCGAAGTATTAATGTCATCTGATAGGGTACTGAAAATAATGTAGTCGAACATGAGGATGATGTGCAAGAAGACATAATTGTCCAGGAAGATAATCAGTTACATACGCCAGAGTAGAAGGGCAGATTTTCAATTTTTTGTAATAAAATAATATTGTAAGAATTTGAATATTTTTCATGATTAAAAAAAATTAAAAATAAATTACATTGATTTTGTGCTAAAACGGATCTAATCCATTTTCCACTGTTCCTTAACTTTCGTATCCATTGTATAGTTCTATAATTTTTATTATCCATACTTAAAATTCAAATATAGCAAAATATTATCGACTTGCATTTTTCAATTTAGATTTCAAGCATAAAATATTACCATACAGCAAAAATGTAAATTACAACAAGATATCTCGCCATCGATTTTTTTTTATTTCCCTAATAAGGATAAGGCGAGTTTTGAAGTCGATGAGTTACAAAGGCTGGATCCACTTGTACCGTTAGTGCTCCAATCATGCAATAGAAAAATCCGGATGTAGAACAGCGTATCTCGAGAATTCTAGAGACATGGACTATACCCATTAGATATCTGACAATGTTCTAAATGGCATTGTATAAATTTGTAAAAAATAAAATAAAATAATAAGAATATACACTAGCATATTGCGAACTATAATAGGCAACAGTATTAATAATTCAATAGAAGCACAACGTAACCTGAAAAATGTTGAATAATTCTGGAATAACGTGAAAGTAATACGGTTTGGAATTTATGATATAGGCCTAATAAGTGTGTAAAAGAAGTAAAATAAAATGTATCACCAACATTCGTACACGTGTACCTCTTCGACGTTTGCATTTTATTCCTGCATAAATATGTAGCATTAAAATATGTAATTATTACATGAAATCCGAACTCATCAAAGAAATAACCGGAGACTTTGAGTTCCTTATATCAAAACATGCAGTAAACAACCCTAAATATATATATATTTTTTAATTTTTGCTCGGTGCAGTTCTGTTCACTCTGTACTTAACAATGAATACACTTCTAAAATATGACAAGACAGTTAATATAATTCCAGTATTGTCATTGCCGTTTCTTTTAGAATAAGGTGTCTCCATTTAAGTTATTTCTAGAGGTATTCTGGAGTAATTATCACTCTTTTGGAAGTAGCCGTTGAGTAGTGTTATGTTTTATCCCACAGGTTATTCGGGCACTCAGTGCTTCTTTACTAGAATTATTAACAATATTGATTTTGCCGTAGCTATTATTCAATCATATGTATTTGCAGTTCTTAGAACATTATACTCTAGTGAAATTAATCTTAATCTATCCGACGTCTTTTCCTGTATAAAATGAAAAATATAGAAACTAATGGAGATGCAACAAATATTATATATATATATATATATATATATATATATATATATATTTGTGGGGAATAAAAGAAAATGTCAAAATGGAGTATCTGACTCTTGTATTTAAATCCTGAATTATAAAAATTAATTTAGGCTATGTAACAAAAGTAGCTGAAATGAAAATCTTACGTTCAGTATCAGTATACTTAGCTAGGTGAGAAATGCAATGAAGAAATAAGAACATAATTAAATGAATACAGAGTTACGGATAAAATTCACAATATTAGATCCCACTGGCTCCAAAATATAGGATTAATGGCACCCGGTTGATTCCTACATATTTTGCTTCACTACCAACCCAAAGGAAGAAGAAATATTGGGCGCTCAAAACTAAATGTGGGATACAGTCTCTTGACGTGGAAACAGGTTCATTACGTAGATGAACAACGACAATAAAAGTGGGCCTTTACCTGTTTTTGAAATAACTTATGGATATAGTTTCTTACTCTTCTCGAAGAAACATGCTTCAATGTTGGGCAAATTATTCAGATTTATTTTTGCGTTGTCATCCATAGCATTGTGGTCTTCAAATTTTAAATTAAAACATGCGTAATATGTCCGATAAAATTAAGAAATTCGGTGTTTCATTCGATAACCAGAACGTGAAACATATTCACTTTTAGGCAAATATTTTTAATAAGTGAAAAATATATTAACAGTTTCAAAAATAAGGTGTAGTTATATACCATAAATTGTCGGCCGCGGTGGACTAATGGTTATGCTCCTTGCCTCTGGTTGCGAGTGTCGCGGGTTCAAACCCGGCCGGGGTCTATGGATTTTTTAGGATGGAAAAATCCAAGGAGCAAGTCCTCCGGGAGGGACTTCAAGCCGTGGGTCCCGAGTCTGAAGATTTTCAGGCTCGTAAAAAATCCTTAAGCCCGAATGAAAAGGCATCTAAGCAAAATTTACCGAATTTCCCAGTCCTAGTATTACCATGGTTTCCTAGATGTCAGTATGAGGCGGAGTGCTGACCACGGACCACTCAAAATGTATCTAAATTAATATGGTTCAAATTCTTCTCTGTAGGGGGAGAGCGCCTAAATCTCTGTAAAGGGAAAACATGGGCTTACAATACAAAAAATATACCTTAAATTCCGAACAAGTTGGCTCTAGCTGTAGAATTTCAGATATGTATTCATAATGCTCCGGGTTCTAATCCCGATATGGGAAAAAAATGATTGAGATTTATTCTAGATTTCCGCAAACGTCAAGATAAAATGTGAGCTGTAATTTTGTTACCATTCCTATTTTTATGTAATCACTACTCCAAAAAAATCATCACGAACACCAAGCAATAGACAAGTAGATATATGTATATTGTATATATAACCTACTGGTTAGAATCAAACATTATAGACACGATTTGACTTTTAGATGTTAAAAAATCATATACAAAATTGAAGTAAAAACAATTTTCTATAATAAAATTCTGCTTTAACCTTTAATTCACGAGGGTTCAAACATAGGCCAAATATGTTGTTGATTAAAAACTTGAATGCATATTATTTAGAGGGCGTTATATTACTTAGTGTCATATTAAATAGATTTGCCTGCCAATATTTTTATTTCGTTACATAAAAATGTTTTAAAATAATATAAAGTATATTATCTAAGAAATCTGGTTTATGTAGTCAAATATTCAAACCAAATTCTGTTAAGAAATGAGTCTTGTTTTATCCATAAAATCATTTACGCTAATCCATACATTAGTTGAACGTAAAATAACAACACATGGTGAGTTGATGCCGCGAGGAGGAAAGAGAGAGTGGATGAGCCGTCATATCAATCACGTATACGTCGATGGTAATGTTTGTTATCAGTGTGTGGATATCCGTTGCTACCGATATTTTGGATATCCAACCATATGCAGTTGCGTGAATTTGTGCCGAATTGACTCCTGAATTTAAGTACATTTTGTACAGTTAATCGTTAACTCATTTATAGACACCACATGCAGAGAAACATCAAGCGGACCAATTTTTAAAATGCGCTCCTACGCTGAAGCAAAAACGCACTGAAACCAACTAATTATTAATGTAGGGTGCACAATAATGTATGATTTGATAATGCATTCCTACCATCGTCATTGTCACAATCAACTTGGAAGATTGTTTAACACTCCTAGCTCATGTACTGAGTAATATTAATTTATCTTGACAGGTTTTATTTATTTTTTGTGCGATACTGTGTTTTTTGTACTTACAGCAAAGGCGACCATGAATGAAAGTTCAACTTCCTACATTTCGGGTTGACCACCTAAATAACTATACTGTAATATTACATATTACAGACCACGTGTGGGAAGTAAAACCACTGCCCTCTACGTATACTACATACAAGGTATATATAACAAATATTCAAAAGACAGTTAATATAGGTTATAAGAAACAAATCACCGCATATTAATTGAACTGAAATTTATTTGAAACAATATAAAACAATAAATATGTACTTGCCGTCATCTTATCACTGATTGGTGGCACGGCCTGCTGCAGATTCAACTAATAAACATTACCCACACTGTTAACGTTAGTCAATTGTTTATATTGAACGCAAATATTTCCAACAAATATATATTTTTTTTATTTTGAAAACACCATCGCGCAAAAAATAATGTACAGCATACGTTTGTGAAGTGTTTTACAGAATCTGGGAAAATAAAAACCTCGCTTCTGTAAAATCCACTTCCCAACCTTGCACCGTAATACACTATTTAATTATTTATTTTATCTTATGGAGTTAAGAACGTAGGGTCTTCTCTTCCACTTCAGCAAGGTCAAATTGTACATATAATAACAATTTTGAATTATCTACACGTTGATTAATGATACATAATAGATATACCCTCTTACTAATAATCCATATATATAACTTTTATACAAGGTTTATACACATCTCAGTTGAAAATTCTTACTAATAAACACTGTATTAGCTCTTCAGGGTATAATAGGTGTACAACTTTACATGGGAATCGTTATACATACCTCCAGCCTTGTATAAGGATTGTATAACTAGACAAAATGTCGGACTTCAAGATCAACTGATTGTTTTCTTATGATATTGATGAACGTTTCCTTAAATTTAACGCGAAATGCAACACTTTAACGACTGTTTGATTGATGCACAGGGCATAAATAATATTAATAAAGTTCTGGGTAGGAAAATAAAGGCATCATAAAATGCCTTTCGTTACATTCATTCTCGATTAAGTCTAATAATATTTTAAAATTGAACATTAATTCACAAAAGAATATGTTCTACAATAATTGCTGTAGACAAGATTTAACTTGAATGTAGTTTAAATGCTTCATAATATTATTTTAACGAAACTTGCTTGCATCATTAAAACATAATACACATACCGATATAAAAATGTCCCCAGCTCTTTTCCTGGTATAATATATGTCTGATGTATAACTCGTATATATATATTTTTTCGCTATAGGAAACTTTCTCTCTGAGACTTCAGATTAAATTCACAGCAGGAAAAAAAATGGTGAATACAATAATTGAGTTACATTTAAATAAATGTGATGAATGCTGTTATGGTTTTATTAACACGCACCATACACACTTCACTTCACAAAGCACACAATTTCAGAAAAAAAACACAAACATAAATATGGCTATTCACGAAGTGATCAGAAACAAAGTTAGCACAGTACTCAGAAGGCAATTCAAAAGAAACAATTTTAACAGAGAAATAGAGCATAATCTACTGCTACATCGTACGTTCACCAAATATTAATTTCCACTCATAAACATACAAGATCGGTAAAAGTTTCTTATTAATTTGTTTGGAACCAAACTTTAAGACTGATACAGAGTCTAGAAACCATAGAGCTATAAAATTTAGCGTTTGATACAGCAGAACGGATTTCAAGTTCGTTATCAGCACACATCCCTTTTTTTCTTCAATAGTGACAGGCCTAGAAGGCCCTTGGCCTAACAGCCGGCTGCTGGCCGCACATCAACATGTGTTAATCACAGAGGTAGACGATTATCTAGCCAGTGGAGGGGTGACATGTGGTCAGCAAGGCGGATCCCCCAGCCGTTATAGCTGGTCTTCTCAACCTGGAGTCGCTACTTATTGTAGGTACCCAAATGCCTCACGATGCTGGGTGGTCACCGGTTCCATACTGGCCGAAATTCCATGAGAAAATTTCTTCCCACATGGGGACTCGAACCAGCGCGAGTTCCGTAGCTCTGGGCCAAGGCTTCTTGCCTCAACCACTCGGCTACAGCGCGGGACTGCACACATCACTTAGTATCATTTAGATGAGTATTTCAGTGTTATTAATAATAGGTAACCGCAGAATGTAATGTTTTCGCTATTACATTGAGCCACAATATGGTGTATATTACGTAAAATTATTAATTTTCAATCGCTGCCGTTAAAATCGCTGCTTAATTTAATTAGTACGTAGTTATATATTTTGCACATGAATGAAAAATATCCAAAGTTCTATAGAACATCACATTTCAACTAAATGTTCTGTTTATTTAATGCGGAAGTTAAATGCCTCAAACACTCCACTGGTCCTCATCCCGAGCCAGTTCGTATCTCCGATATTCACTTCCCGATGATGAACCTGAATTTAATTATCCCGCCTAGGCCTACGCCTCCCTAACAATTTTATCACCAATAAATAATAATTTTATCACCAATAAATAATTTTATCACCAATAATAATAATTCCAATGGTCGCCTATTTGAGCTATATTTAATACAAATCTCACTCTACTCGAATTAATAATCCAGACAATATTAGAGCAACGATATAAATGTCGGTGCTTTTATTATTCTCACTATCCTACCTTAGCTTATTTCGTTCCTTTGCTATAAGAATCCAAGATTTACATCCCTAAATACCAAAAACAGTATTAATGTTATATGAATTGTAATATTTCGATACTTGCACAGTCAATCATCGTTTTCTCGATCCGGATCGAAAGAACTTTGCTAAATGAAGTTTTTTTCTGCCGTTTTGCTCACCTGTAAGAGACATTTCGAGAAACGTAAGGCCCAAATATTCCCCGAATACTATTTGGTCATCATAAGCATCCTGTAATATTTTCCTTCTTTATTAGGATTGTGTGGGTGAACGGTATGCCTTGTCTTGAAGGTTCCTGCTGTTTCAAAGCTGGCGCAGCAATGAGCTGATCCTTGGTTCATGCTTATGTGAGCCATATCCTCTTCCGACAGTTCGTGTCACTGTAAGACCCGAGTGGCTAAAAATACCTAAAAGGTAGAGGTTCAATAAGAATACATTCAAACTAAGGCAAGTAAAATGCTTGCTGGGTTTTCAATTGCCACAGAATCTACTTGAGGCTTGGATTGTACAATTTAAAACATTATTTTATGAAGGTGCTGCAGCTCCTATGCTACTATACTGTGCTTCTATTTATCAAGATGATCTTAATAAAAAGTTGGTTCAAAAGAAACTTGCTCAAATTCAACGTGGATTTACTTTAAGAATTACTAGGGTATATCGTACTATCTGCATTGATGCAGCTCTACTTTTGGCTGATAGAGAACCTCTTCACCTTAAAGGTATTCTACGGTAAAAAATAATCAATATTAAAAATCGACGTTGTATTATATAGTTTTTTAATCAACAATAAATAGAACATCCAGCACACTATTTGTCTGAGGGATACCCTGCTATAATGTTGATGTGCTACATCCAGATTCTCTATTTGATCATGAATACGGATAGCTCTCGGATATCATCTATGGATGAAGCATTAATATTAGGTTATGTTTGGTTTGTTTTGGTTTAGTCGGTCACGTCACGTCACGTCACGTCACGCCATGTCATGTCATGTCATGTCATGTCAGGTTAGGTTCGTTTCGAATCGATTCGTATCGGAGAGGTTCGGTTCAGTTCTCTTCTTTTCTATCCTGACCTCTCATTTCCTGTCCTGCCTTGTTCTATTTTGTTCTATTCTGTTCGGTTCGTTTCAGTTCGGTTAGGTTGGGTTGGGTTAGGTTGGGTTAGATATGGTTAAGATGGGTTAAGTTAGGTTAGTTTATATTAGGATGTTTTTAGTTTGGTTTGGTTAGGTTAGGTTAGAGTAGGTTTGGTTTGGTTTGTTTCGGTTTGGTACAATTATGTGTATAATAATTTAGTGTATTTGTTATAGGTTAGGCAGCATAAGCCATTTAAGCGTGCAAAAAGCTATTTTTTAGTGGACCGAGACCCGTTTTCTTTTAATCCCGACCCTATAATATGTAGGGTAATATATACATTAATTGTCTAAGAAACATTCTCAAGATATGGTAAAAAAATCTTTCAAACTGGTCAAGTAGTTTTGAGTCCATACAGGACAAACAAACGGAAAAGTAGACATTCATTTTTATACATAAATTTGACATGAATAATTATCGTCATCCTCAACAAACTTCACAAATGAAGTCTTTGTCTGTTTCGATCTCACATCTGTTCAGCCCAGCACTTTCTTGGTCTTCCTACCGATCTTCATCCTCCAGGATTAATACGTTAATGCCATATTTGGTATCATATCCTCTGTCATTTTTTGCAGATATTCTATCCAAATGTTCTTGTGTTCTTCTATTTGTTAAAGAAGTGATTGTACTTTTAGGGTCACCCTAATATTCTCATTTCTAATACGTTCTTCTCTTGTAAACCTTTAGCAGCCCGTAGGAATATCATTTCCGCTGCCTGAATTTTACTTTTTTCTTTTTCCTTCAGGGCCCAGGCTTCACTTCCATACATCGCCACTGGTTGTGCCATCGTTGAGCAAATCTTAGCTGCGTATCCTTTCTTACTTTTTTCTTAAGTGTTCGTCTGATTGGTCCACAAACATGTTGAAATGTCTGCATTTTCTTATATATATTTTGTTCGTCTTCATAAGTTATATAGCAGTCCAAATACTTGAAGTGTGAAACCTGTTCCAACACTTAATCTTCTCTTACTATTTTTGTTTTTGCTGGGTACTTTCCAATGGAAGCCATTACTTTAGTTTTTAACTTTGAAATCATCATATTGTATTTCTTACATATATTATTTAACTGATATTTAAATATTTTGTTGTCTGTCCTTCTGTCAAAAATTAATACTATATCATCTGCAAAACATAATGTATGCAATGTTTCATTTCCAATTTTGAGTACATTATGAACTAATTGTTTCCATTCATCAAGAATATCGTTTAAATATATATTAAAAAAGTGTTGGGGAAAGGCTACATCCCTGTTGTAAACCACAGTTAGTTATAATTTCTTATGTTATTTTCCATTTATTTCAATTATTATTTTTGTATCTTCATATAAGCTGTAAATAGTTTTATTAGGTTGTATCGGTTATATTTGTTTTGTGCATTGTCTTCCATAATAAACGGTGGTTCACTTTGTCGAAGCCTTTTCTAGGTCTATAAAGGTCATGTGAGTTTCTATATTAAACTCCCTATAATTTTCTATAATCTGTTTCATTGTAAAAACATTGTCCATACATGATCTACCAAGTCGAAATCCACTCCGTTCCAACTGATTAGCAGATTGCTCAATACTTCGAATCTGGAATTAATAATATTCTTGTATACATTTTATACATAATATTTAGTAAACTTCTCCCTCTGTAGTTCTTACACTCACTTCTTTGCCCTTTCGTAAACAAAGAAATAGTTTTTGCAATTCTACATTCTTCTATATTTTTTTCTTCTCCAACGCATATTCAATAAATGTAGTAAACGTAATTGCAATATTAATCCACCATATTTAAATATTTCGATTGTGATTTTATACATACCCGGAGGCTTTCTACTTTTTTATGGAATCTTCAAGTTATTCTAATGTTATTAAATCTACTGCTTTTTCTTCTTGTTCTTCATTCTGTGTATTCTCTTTTGTATCGTCCAATAGCAAATCCTTATAACGTATCCATTATTTTTCCGTTATACATGTTAGTATAGCTTTATCCCTTTCTGTTGATTTGAGACGCCTTATTACTTTCCATGCTATATGTTGCCTTCCATAAGTATCATGCTCATTAATGACAAAAATCTGCTTCAAAATTTCAGATGGGTTTCTTTTATTTTTGCTTTTGCTGTACTTCTTTTTAATTTATAATCTTCCCAATTTTCATTATTATGTATTTGAAGATAATTTAGATATGCTTCTTCCTTGTCCTTTACTGCTGCTTGTATATCTTCGTTCCAATACCTAGGGCCTTTTATTATACTTTTCTTTTTATAACCGAGAATTTCTTTTGTTGTTCTCCATATTATATTTTTTATACTATTATATCATATTTCTAATTCATTTTCCATTTTAGTCGTCGCTGAATACTGTGTCATCCTATACTGGAGCAAATCTCTTATGCTCTCTTCTTATAATAGTTGTGTATTAAATACCTCATTCTTTACATTCGTCATTTTTTTCAATTTTCAAATTTGTTTCGCTTCAGGATAGAAATTGATCCTTCCATCGCTTCTTATGTCTACCTGGGTCTCTTCATCCTGTGGGTCTGTAGTTGAATAGCTTCAGAGGTAGTCTACAGTTTGGCATTCTAAGGAGATATTCATGCCAATTATTTAGGTATATCCCTTAAATCCTGTGTATATATACAATATAACGTAATACTATCTATAAGAAAAAATGAAATGTAAAATACAAAATTATTACTCTGCTACTTTTTAGGACGATAAGATGGCCTGGGTTATCTTTGTAGGATGAAGTGGCCTCCAGTCTGTATAAAAGAGAGTAAAACTGAATAAAATGTTGTGTCTTCTAGTATTGATTTCCTATACTTATCATTTCCTAGCTCCTTGTCCTGTTTCTTTTTGTTGGACGAGACTTTGATGGTTGCAATATTTTGCGTGTTGGGAACACATGTGCCCTGTCCTGCAACTAAACATACTACACATGTGGTTAAACATTGGTTTCAAGGATAATATTTATTTAAACGTAATGGCAAAGAAACCATCGAAATGCAGTGTCAATTCGATGTAATATAAAGGTCAAACCATTATTAACTATAATTTCAAAGGATATATATATTTTTTTTTATAGGTGTATGTGTCTAATATATATATATATAGTGACAGGATGCCGTGGGTTCAGTGTCCACGTCGGTTCATCTTAATTGTACATTGTATTGTATGCCTATGTTTTCCCTTTACAGAGATTTAGGCGCTACTCCCCCTACAGGGAAGAATTTGAACCATACTAATTTAGTTACACTTGTTTTCGTATATATGTCATTTTGAATGGTACGTGGTCAGCGTTCCGCCTCATACTGACATCTAGGAAACCAAGATAGTACTAGGACGGGAAAATTCGGTAAATTTTGCTTAGAGGCCTTTTCATTCAGGCTTAAGGATTTTTTACGAGCCTGAAAATCTTCAGACTCGGGACTCACGGCTTAAAGTCCCTCCCGGAGGACTTGCTCCTTGGATTTTTCCGTCCTAAAAAATCCATCGACCACAACCGGGTTTGAACCCGCGACCCTCGGAACCAGAGGCAAGGAGCATAACCACTAGTCCACCGCGGCCGACGTTCATCTTAATAAAACAACAAAATGAAGTCGAAAAACTCCACAATAACTTCATTTAATTCAATAAACTCTTCCTGATATTCCATTAACACATTTCTGTAATAATAACCTTGTTTTAAATTTTATCTACCTCACAATTGTTTTACAGTCTCTAACGAGTGCATTATCGCAGTCAATTCACAACTGACTTGCTGCCATCCCTAGCACCTAAGAACGGTTGTAATAAACGGATTAAGAAATTAATTTACTATGAAGATGTATGTACTAATGTTTGGAAATGGGAGGTTTTTCTGCAAATCCATAGAAATATATTCAGTTTACTTACTCATACTACTGCTATCCCTTACTTCCCTCTTGGACTTAACAAGTCTAATCACTAGCTATGCGAACTTTATATTCAGTTTCAAGATGTATGACCTCCTCCTCTGTCTCCAGCCTCTTATCTTCAATGGCAATGGTACTTAACTGGGACATAAAGACATAAATGACTTCTTGTTTGCAGTAAACTCATCACACATACTACTTGAATCCCTTCTGGTGTATCAGATGGAAGTATTGGACCATGTATGGTTCTACATGTTTCATACGAAACTATGTTTTCAGAATCATTTTCTTTAAAATAAGTTATACATTTGCACCCTCGCCGCTGCGATCCTACCTACTTATAACATTCAGTTTGAAAGTTTTAAGTCACTTTCTCAACATTCCTTTGCTCGGGCCCATAGAAGGCAAAGATTACTTAACATATAGTACTGAATGCTAAACAGTATTATAATCGTGGAAGCTAGAAGGAAAAGGGGGATTAACTAGGCTTGAGAAAGCTTTAGAATATCTATCAATAGGAAACGTGACTCGCTACACAATTCGTAAACATACGTTAACTTAAATGAGAATCATAAGTCAGATAATTGAAATACAAATAATATAACAAAAAAAAATTATCTTCTTGACCATTGAAAGAAAATATATGAATGAAATAATATAAATTAACAAACTCGGTTATCAATAATTCAAAAGTCAATAAAAATTATATTCATACATACACACACACAATCCAGTCCAGCCGAGGGCTAGGGTTCACAGTCCTGGTTGCCCTACCCTAGCTTGTGGGACTGACGAAACCAAAAAGCTCCTTCGAGCTACAGTCGACTTGACCACAACTATCTCAAAGTTGATGATGACCTTGGTACTAACTTGCACAGCTTATTGGAGGCTTTCGTTAACGAGGGTAGATGCGCAGTCACACGTAGCGCATAAAGAAGGAAGGGGGAGGTACGTAGGAGGGACGGCAACGAATACAGGAATTTGGCGCTGTTCTATAACATCACTGTAGAGGGAAGACACGATGACGTAGTAGTTACGTAGTTTTCACGTACAGAAAAGGTGATTTCGGTACACATTTTTTATGAAATGCTTAGTTCCTAAGGTAAATACAACTTATCTGCTTTCAATCTGCTATAGCGGCTTTCACGATACTTAAATGGTAAGATGTTTTCCATTAATCAGCTTTTAAGTATTTAAGGATAATTTGTTGTGTGTGTTGGAGTTTTTGCCTCGCACATCCATTCCAATCTCTGTATTTCTATTCATGTATCTTTGGATTCCTTCAAGTATCTTTTTTCCAAATGCCATGTAGAGACCTGGAAGCTTTTTGACAAACATCTACTTCCTTTATATGATTCTCTTATGAAATTCTTTTCTTGTACTTGAAACTTTTAGTACGAAGGATGGCATCACCTTCATCTCTTCTTGGCCTCCTGCGTTTAACGTGGTGGGATGTAACGAGACCAGACTTATACGAAGTTTGTTTCTCCTAACACTGTAAATTGTTCAATTTCTTGATTAATTTATTCCTTTGATTTACATGAATAAGGTTGAAATATTCTAACTTATAATTACACGTGTCCTCAGTTTTACGAGTCTGGGATTTTAATTTTTTACTAGCATCTTTCATTCTATTGGAACTCTTCCTCTTCTTACTGCTTCCATAAGATACAAACTCGTTCACCTCTCAAATACTTGAACTCACATTTTCTCGTTTCTCGCACAATATTATTGGAAAGATGTTACATGAAGTACTGTAAAGATATTATACTTATAATTCTCCTCCAAACCCCGACACAACAATGTGAAAGAAATATTTAAATTTGGGCAGTTTTGCCAAACTTATTACATATATTACTTCACAGGAGAATTGTCAACCATTTCATCCCGAAACCTACATTGAAATTTATCCCAGAAAACCGTTGTAACGTGCCACTCAGCTCTATTCGCGCAGGGACGTCCATCTACTTCGCTCAGTGGGTTGCCATTGCTGGATTCTAGCTTTTATTTACGTACCGTACAGTTGAAAGTGGTAGAATTGATTTGGACACGGCCTTGGAACATCACAATATTTCTCTGGGAGGAACTTGAAGGTATGTTTCGGCATATAACGATCCCTTATCAGCTCACCTGAATTGTAACATAATAAAATGTCTCGTCATCATTTTCCCCTGATTAATACTGACGTACCTCTCTCTTCCTCTGTAGGTGGAATTTTCAGTATCAAATATATCAGTGATTAGCCTCACTTTTGTAATTTACCCCACATAACATACACTGCCCAAGCTTTTTGAACGTGTCCTTAACTGATTTCATCACGTCTACCTCCATTTCTCCCGTGATCTTCAATCGTGTGTAATTATGAGCTTTGTAGCTTTACGATATAATGAATTTTGATGAAGCGCTGCTTATACTGTAGTTTAATTAACCTTCAAATATCATAAGCGATTTTCAATTGACAACAAACTGTTTGCATCTTCTTGTTGCGGCCGAACAAATATTTAAGATCACGAAACATAGTTTAATCGGCCGCGGTGGACTAGTAGTTATGCTCCTTGCCTCTGGTCAAACCCGACCGGGGTCGATGGTTTTCTTTAGGATGGAAAAATCCAAGGAGCAAATACTCTGGGAGGGACTTTAAGCCTTGGGTCCCGAGTCTGAAGATTTTCAGGCTCTTAAAAGATTCTTAAGCCTGAATGAAAAGGCCTCTAAACAAAATTTACCGAATTATCCCGTCCTAGTACTACCTTGGTTTCCTAGATGTCAGTATGAGGCAGAACGTTGACAACGGACCACTCAAAAACACTCAAAACAAATGTAACTAAATTAGTATGGTTCAAATTCTTCCCTGTAGGGGGAGAGCGCCTAAATCTCTGTTAAGGAAAACATGGGATTACAAGACGAAGAAACATAGTTTAATAAAACATGTTCATGTCACGAAGTTTGATTATGTTTTCCAAACTAGTTGGATTTAAGTTCCCCTCGATAACCCGGTTTAACAGCCAGGAAGACAAAATCTAACTACGATACAAATGCCAGCCGTGAAAGCTTAAATCAATGCACATGTTATAACTAGCAAGTTGTTGAAACAATAGTTTTTTGAAGAACTAATTTTTGAGAACACATGTTTTTGAAAACGAACTGTAATGCGATAGGGATTTGGATAATCTGTGTGTTGCGAATAGCTTTGAGGAAGTTGTGTAGCTAGGAATAAGAAACAGACATCAAATGAAGATAAGATGAGATGGACAGCAACTAATCCATTTGTGCTGGGGATGAAAGGCGACCCCAGGATACAACGAGAGGGCGACTCCTCGCCCAGCCTGGATAGTGCTGCTGTAACAATCCTGGCTAATTGAATGCTTCGTTATCTCTTATTTCTTGCGTGGATCCAGGTCTCTTAGTCTAAACCAAAGTACGCATTTGGTTAATATTGTTACTTGGAAAATAAGGACAACACTCATTCATGAATAAATATGTTATCAAAATGCAATAACATTAATTCTTAACAATTATATATAAATTAATTAGTGTATAATGCTATTGTGTTATTATTTAATTGTAATACTATTGTGTTTTCTTTATGTAATTGTAATGTTAATGTTTTTTAGTGTATAATGCTATTGTGTTATTTAATTGTAATATTATTGTGTTTTCTTTATGTAATTGTAATGTTAATGTTTTTAGTGTATAATGCTATTGTGTTATTATTTAATTGTAATAGTATTGTGTTTTTCTTTATGTAATTGTAATGTTAATGTTTTTAGTGTATAATGCTATTGTGTTTAGTGTATAATGCTATTGTGTTATTGTGTTATTATTTAATTGTAATAGTATTGTGTTTTTTTCTTATGTAATGGCTATTGTGTTATTGTGTTATTATTTAATTGTAATAGTATTGTGTTTTTTCTTTATGTAATTGTGATGTTAATGTTTTTTAGTGTATAATGCTATTGTGTTTAGTGTATAATGCTATTGTGTTATTATTTAATTGTAATAGTATTGTGTTTTTTCTTTATGTAATTGTAATTGTAATGTTAATGTTTTTAGTGTATAATGCTATTGTGTTATTATTTAATTGTAATATTATTGTGTTTTCTTTATGTAATTGTAATGTTATTGCTTTTTTTGTTGTTTATTTTTCTTTACACTAGTACCAATCATTACTTTATTGTAACGGACTGTCAACAGCACGTACGGCTTACTGGCCGTGCGACCCATATTTGTAAATAATATTGTAAATATCTTACTTTTTGTCTAATCCATCCATAGTAAATCTGCCCGAGGGCAGGTCTATCACTGCAATCATAGCATTTTCATGCTATGCTTGCAGCTTTACTAGGAAATTGTAGGTGTGGTAGCTTCCCGGTTGTCCAATAAAGTCCTACTAATTCACTTTTATAATATAACTAAGTGAAGCTATGAAACCGCTAAATTTCAACTTGTTAAGGGAGAATATCAACATCAACATCATGATGAAATTATTCTGTTTCAGGCTATGTGACCACAGACGGTAAACTTAAAGAAAATTGTCTTCATCTTTCCGGCGATGTTTTGGTCTTCCTTGGACCCTATGTCCAGTTGGAGTATATTGGAAAGTCAATTTTGGAAGTATATTTATTTCCATTCTTCTCAGGTGATTTTTCCATTTTTTTTAGTACATTTCTATATCATCATCATCTTCTTATTCATCCGGTATCATGGCATCATCATCCGAAAACCATACTCCATTCCTCTCTGTCCATCTATTGATCTTCCTCCAATCCTATAATATTCATAGCCGCTTGTACCCCTTCTATCCAAGTTTTCTTCGGTCTTCTCCTTTCCATTGAGAGCCATTCCATAACAATTTTAGGCAATCTTTGCTCTGGCATTCTTTTGACATGGCCATACCACTGTAATATTTTCAATTAAACTTGATACCCTAGGTTTTTCTCTGTGAAGTGTTCCTTTGGTGATCGGGAGAATGTTAAATTGAATTAACCTTTGGCCCAGCTCAATGATTTCTACTAGTTAGCTGTAGAGAGACATTCATTTTGGGGTATTTAAATTTTTAATTTCTTCTCGACTATTTTAATTGAAGAATGGCATATGTGGAATAGGTATGGCCACTTCTTTGAAAATAATGTGAAACAAATTACATCAGAATCTGGTTGTTTTGTAATTACGAAATTCTTCATGAAATAATTAAGCAAATGTGTAAAGATACAATATATGTTTTATATATGTATATATATATATATATATATATATATTAAACTAATCTTAATACATCTTATGGAGATGGTATTGTTTACAATATCCATAACATATATTTATAAAATCAATATATTAAGAAACCATATTAATTAGGCAATTTCTAACTTTTAAATTCCAGCTGAAAGTATTATGCCAATGTTTAAAAAATATTATATTTTGAATAAATAAAACAATGTGCACACAGAGAAAGTAGTATCACTGATTTACATATAGCAATTCCATTGTACGAATACCCATGAAGTACATTTGTTGAAATTTATTAAATTTACTTACTACTTTATTTGCCACTTTATTTTCATATTACCCTTTCTCTCTATTTTATATCTGAAGAAAATATTCCCCCATATTCCGTAATAATTTTAATATAATATACCGACAAAAATGAGTTTTATACTTTTAAAAATAATGTATTATAATTTTGGTCACCCAATACATTTTTCGCAGTAATTGCCGAATTTGAATCATTTTGTTAAACCCACTAATAACTAAATTATTAAATATTTAATTTAGCAGGAGTAATCACCATTTTCGTGTCTAGCTGTTGTTCTCAATTGCATATACAATATTCATTGCTTGTATTCACATACCCACACATATATCATTATAGACCCTACTTAAAAATATCACTATACCTAAATTAACATTTAAACTCTTTAAATTAACACTAATTTTTAATTTGCACTCCTCTCTCAGTGTGATAGAAATTTATAAGACCTCTTATAATCAGCCGTTACATATTTACTGTATGATGTTCAGTGCGTGGCGCATTTTCAATATTATGTCGTAATATTCTTTCCATAACATCACTCAAATGGAGATACTGTGATTTTTTTTCGAATCGCTTAAGAGTCATTGCTTGTCTTACAATAGGACATACAGAAATATCATAAAAAAAGTCTAATTTATATAAATTTACTATAACTCAAAATAGATATAAGATGGTATCCGTGAATATATTCAATAGTCTTGAAGACGGTATAGAGTATCTTCTTGTTTCAAAATTTAAAAATAAATAAATCAGTATTGACTTTGAACTCTCTTTATGCTGTCCATGAATATATTAGCATTAGCTGGTTGAAAATACCACATTAATTGTGTACCAATTGACGTCATACATTGTACTATGTTTCTGACGATAAAAATATCTATCAAAAGTATTAAAATTCCAACTTAAGCTCTAATTTCATTTGGATATGTTTCCACCCATTTTTGTTTGGTTTTCTTTCAATTTTCGCGGCATATTATATTCTTCTGAAATCAGGATATAGAAATTATCTATAGGCCTGAATAGTGGGGGAAAAAAATCATTCGTTTGTTCCAGCTTCCAAACTACGTACAACATAAGTAAATGATAAAAGAGTTTTTTTTTAATTCCGAGGACCAATTTAATTAAAAGAATAATAGTATTCTTTCCTTGGTTATCTATAGGCTCGGCAGTCGACGCTCCCAAATCTTGTTCACAGACACACGCTTGCTCTATATAACATTCATGCGCTAAGCTACCCCTCTACTTAGCGTTCCAACCATCACTTTAATAATCAATTTCTTCATCAATCGTGGTCACAATCTCTTCACTGCACAGTGGATTGAAACTAGAAATAGTTTTCCTAAGACCTGAATTTTTGCTTTCGTTAACAATGGTTACAGATGAACCGATAGAGGTTTCGAAAAAGGGTTCGATACACAAATAAAATACCGTTAACAAATTTACGAAAATGTACAAAGCAAACCTTATTGCCACTTTTAATGTATTCCACAGACACCACAGTATGACAAAAGTAATAAAATTTGCCAAGAAAATAAATACAAGTAGAAATACAGCCTTATTATAGTCTACTGCGCTTTGGTACGTTATGCGGGGCAGCGACAAAACATATTCGGTACATTCTACTACGCTATACGAGGCAAAGGGTTAAATATCTATTGCGCTTATACAATCTATGGTATGATTGTAATGAAATGTATTCTATGGTGTTACGTAGTCAGGTACGGGTTCCTAATTTCAAGACATATCAAGCATTCACACGTAACAAATTCCGTCACTTCTATTTGGGCTCAGGGCCTCGAGGAGGAGCTATAAACACTCCCTTTGACCCTATTTTACCCTAGTTTGAGACTCACAGACTCGGAATCATGAGAAAATACTTGAGCATGACCCCCCCCACCTACTTCAAATAAAGTTGATCCACAAACGGAATCAGCAATGGTAAGTGGAGCCTCAAATATTCAACCAATATACTTAATATGAGATGAGGACTAAGGTGACATGAAATGAATAACTGAAGATGAAATGGGATGGTGGGAGAGGAAAGAAGAGTGGAGAGTATTGGTGAGATGAAATTCGGGAAACGAGAAAAACCGAGAGACAAATCCGAGTGGCCTACCACCAATACCCCTCCGGAAACGGCAGGATTTGAACCTGGGATTCCAGTTGGAGTAGCCAAACAAGCCTCCACCAAGGCGGCAAACTAACCTTTACAGGAGTTAACCCAAATGTAAAGTATTTCTTGGCGCCACACCTTAACAAACCTATAGAACTTAACAAGTAGTGTATGACAGAAGTAGAAGTCTATTAGCTTTCAGAAAACAATCGCTGTTAATAGAACATGTGAAAATTGTGCTATTTTATTTAATCAGAACATAAGAAGGGACCACGGACTTCAGTTATATTTTGATTTAGAGCAGATATTAACAAGATATAAAAAATATTATATTAAGTTAACGTGACAGAGAATGTACTTATATTGAAATATTAACACTTTACCATGTATAACGTATCAATATTTTCTTCGTTTATTGCAGCAATTACCTTATATTTGTTATAATAAAGTAATTTATATAAATATAATATAACACTATAACACAAATGTCTGAAACTTTCAATTTACTTTGTAGGAAATTTCTCTTACAGGCACAAAATATTTCGTATCCATAAACAAAGGACGCTAAGTGTTAATAATCCAATTTCAACAAAGAAATAATTTGCTCATTATATGGTATTAGGACTCTTTGTAAGGCATGAGTGAATAACCATTAAAAAATACAATAAGAATTTTAGGTACATACAATGTATTTTCCAAACGATTCCAAAAAAAATCTACAATTACAAATGTGGTTTTAATAATAACAAATTAATATATTGCATCAGACAAAGTCTTCAGACACATTCTCTGGATAACCTTGATCAAATACCTGTTCGTAGATATATAAATCCTTCAAATGTGTATCCTCGTGTACATTCTCAGGAAAACCTCGGTATAATAGTGGTCAGTAGTTATATAATTCGTTCAAATGTTTATCCTCATGTCAATCCTCTGGATAACCTCGGTATAATAGTGGCCAGTAGTTATGTAATTCGTTCAAATGTTTATCCACATGTAGATTCTCTGGATAACCTCGGTATAATAGTGGTCAGTAGTTATATAATTCGTTCAAATGTTCATCCTCATGCCGATCCTCTGGATAACCTCGGTATAATAGTGATCATTAGTTATATAATTCGTTCAAATGTTTATCCTCATGTCAATCCTCTGGATAACCTCGGTATAATAGTGGTCAGTAGTTATATAATTCGTTCAAATGTGTATCCTCATGTCAATCCTCTGAATAAACTTGGTAAAATAGTTGCCAATGGTAATATAATTCAACGAAATGAATCCTAATGTTGACTCTCTGGATAGCTATGTTAAAAAATGGTTAGTAATAATATATTTTGGTGAATTGTGTATTCTTGATCATTCCTTGGATACCCTCGGTCAAATTGTGGCCAGTTACAGTTTCTTCGATGAAGTGCGTATCGTGTTCTTTCTCTGGATACCCTCGGTCAAATGGTGGTCAGAATCTCCGTATGCTTAAATCCTCGTTATATTAGTTGTTATGCCTGAAACGTGATATATTCAGTCAAGTAGAATCACATGCTCTGTACATTCGTAATTAATTAATTATTACCTCAGGGATTAGTGTTAGTGTCTTAATCACTCCATGTGGGTTTGTAGTGGACGAATCCAACCATGGCTGACATTTCTAGGCGTTAATCCTTTTTTTTCTCCCAAAAAATGTTATATTTATCCTAGCTCATGTGTTGCATTCGTCTAATTTTTTCAATCTCAATACTAATAAAATTCATATCAAATTCCGTTGAGGTGAATAATCATATGATAAAAACTTAAAATATGTATCTTTTAGGCAGGTGCCGTCGACCTCAACTGAGTTAAAATATTGTATTTAAAACTATATGGAGGCCTTTCGGAATTTAAATTCCATCAGCGCAGGATGCATATCTGCTACTAGTTGTTGTTGGTTAAGACGTTGTAGACTCTATGTGTCTTTAGTAGCCACTGACTTTTTTTTACTATCTCACATAATGGATTGTACGACTGAAGTGCATTCTCATTAAGAAGTAGGGTGTTGTTTATTTCTTTTATAATTTCGAGGTCTTCCAATGTATTGTTCTTTGCTGGAGTGTTTTCTTTGTGGACTATCGTTACAGTGTTTTCTATTGTGTTCATTCTGTGCCCTGCATTAATGATGTTTCGCATAGTTTGATTTACTACCCGCGTACATGAAATCTTTCCAGGTGTTCCTTATAGACCTATATATTGCATTTTTTACATGTCTTCCTATATAAAATTCATTACAATCTTTATATGTTAGTTACTAGAACTGAACAATATGCACAATAAGATAGATTCACGGAGGAGATAGAAGTTATAACAAAATGAATTATCTAGACCTTACTATAACGAAAAACATTGAAAAGAAGAAACTTCAAATTAGTATTTTCCACAAATCTACAAATAATATGCTCACAATCAACAATAAATCTAGACACCCATACCAACATAAAATCAGCACACTTAATAGTTAAATCAACAGAATGTTAAAATTACCCTTAAACAAAATAAATTATAACAAAGAATTACATTATATCAAGAACATGGCAAAAAACAACGGTTTCAATAAACGAATCATTGATAAGCTTACAAAAAACCAAAAAAAAAGAAATACTGGCATAAATAATATAACAAAACTTGAAAGAGAATCTGTTAATGCATAATAAAACATGGATAACTTTAACATACACAGGAAATGAAACCACAAAACTAGCTAGAACCTTGAAAAAAAAAACATAAACATAGCCTAAAAAAGCGAAAAAAAATTAAACAACCTTATGTACAATGGAATAGAAGAACACAACAAATTTAATAAGGGAGTCTATAAACTAGCATGTAAAAGATTGTAATAAATTTTATATAAGAAGAACGTGTAGAAAATCCAATACAAGATAAAAGGAGCACCTGAAAGATTTCATGTACGCGGGTGGTAAGTCAAGTTATGCGAAACACATCATTAATGCAGGTCAAATAATGGACACAATAGAAAACACTAACGATAGTCCACGAAGAAAACACTCCAGCAACGATCAATATATTTGAAGGTCTCGAAATTATAATGGAAATAAATAACACTCCACTTCTTAATGAGAACGCACTTCAGTCGTACAACCCGTTATATAAGATCATCAAAATATGTCAGTTGCTAGTAAAGACACATCGAGCCTACAACGTCTTAACCAACAACAACTAGTAGCAGATACGCATCCTGCTGATGATGGAAGTTAACTTCCGAAAGGCATCCAGATAATATAAATACAATATTTTAACGCAGTTGAGGACGACGGCACCTACCATAAAGGTAGATATTTTAAGTTTTTATCTCATGTTTATTCAATCTTGCCCATTAGATAGTAGAGAGAACTGCTTACGGGGGATCTTCATATATCAGAGGTCTTCAATATTTGCTGTCTTCGTCTTATTCCATCCCTCGATCTGTTTTTACAACGAACCCGAACAGGGAATTTACATAATGCATGCATATATATATAATTGGTAAATTTGGAAGATGATAGATTTCATTGCAGAATATTAGGATAGGAGAATGAGATATTAGTGTACTATGTCTAGGACTGTAGGATTACATCGCTTTGGAAGATAATCTTAGAGTGTAGGGCACATACTGTTTTATAAAGCAGTTTATAATGACGTTGATATTTAAATTTTGGCAATAATTACAAATATTGTGACTTTGATAGTTTTATTGATTTTAATGTCTAGAATTTAATTAGGTAAGTAATTTCAAAATATTCGTGGGTAAAGTCTCATTTAACGGAACTTTGCTTAATTTAAAACAGGGCTTAAATAAAATGCTAACATATATAGTTTTGGCATTTGACTCCACATTCAAAATACATGATCTCAGCGTACCGATTTTTCCACTTCAGAACAGACTAGAAGAGAATGGTATCTGCCCTTTTCTCTACATAAATCTAAAAATCGTTTAAGGATATATTGGTCCCGTTCTCCTTGTAACTGAAGGTTACGCATAAGATGGATGAATATACTGTAGTTTATATTTATTTAAATTTGTATATATATGCTATTTTATTTCAACAGCAGATTTATTCAATACAAGGTATTCCTTTATTTCATAAGTAAAAGTAATCAATTCCCATAAATTATCACACCAATACACTCGTTATAAAATATTCTCGCGCAATAATTCAAATAAAGAGTTCAATCATCTTGAACCGGTAAAAGTAAATCTATGCACAGTAGAAATACAAGTACCCCACATTCTTCAATATGGTTGTCTGGTTTATTTGGATGTGTTTCGAATGTTTCATATTTTGTTAACAAATTTGTCTCCACGTGTGAAGTGTGACAGTTTTCCATGCTGATGTTTAGACAACTTTAACTTAAAATGCTCATCGGAGAGAGGCGTACCCCCACGTACACACCAGATTGTATAATAATTCATGTAGGCCCATTAGGGTATAAAACTTTTTGGGAATTTTGTAAAATAAAATATTCCTGTGCAATGAATGGATGAACTTTTACTCTAGACACAGGCCTACCTCTATGAATGCTGGGTGAAATATTTGAAGATTTTGTGGCTCAACGGCACTTCTACTAGCGCTTGATTTTTAGTTATATTGTTGTAAAACTATTGCCTCTCTTTTGTATTTACTAACATTATTAATATTTTAACTTTTTCAAACAATTTTATAACATTATTAGACAATTTTTAAGTATTGATTTAAATATGCAATTACAATATTATGACACTGTAGGCAATATTGTGATGCTAGCTGTCTTTAGTATATTACTTTGTCTATATTTTCTATCGCTGTTTTGGGTTTCGCTTATTGATCAGCGTTAGGGAGTGACCAAAAAACGTAAGTGTCACCAATTTTTAATAAATGTTTGTAATTTTTATTTATTACTATATTTTTAAACACAGATTTGGGGATTTATTGCAAATATTTGAAATTTAAATTTCATAGCGACGGATAGTAATCGCGGATGAAAATCGATATGTTGTCGATTGTGGGTGAATCGCTGGCTCTAATAACTTCTGGCTCTGCGTCACTGTTTTCTATAGGAACTTTGAAAATTTTCAACGCTAGTTTATGTGCAGTTTTTTCCGGTTTTTTACTAAGGCTTTGAACGCAAAACCATAGTTCTGTAAGATTAAATTTGATACAACTTACTTACCCCACTGTCCTACCGAAACCGGGTGTTCATGACAAGCGACGTTAGCTCTAAATATGTCCTGACCTAGGTTTTTCAACATCCCCTTTATAATCACCTCTTCAAAAGGTTATAATATTCTTTCTAGTAAGTCTTGTGCTGCCCGCCTGTGCTATATCCCATACTTTTTTCCTCATTCGTGCCACCAAACAAATTGCCAGCCCCATCGCAATCCAATAAGACTTAACAGTTCTTAATATCTGGGTTTCCATAAAGATATAGACGCTTCTGTTATACAGATTCTGCTTCGTCTGTCCAACTCTCTATCGTCCAACATGTTCGTAAAACTTATTCTAAAACGCACATAACTTTTATACTACCCTAAAATCGAGACCACATTTCGCTGTATTATGCAGGTGGAAGAATAATTGCAGAATAACACCTTAATATACTTTTTATCTTTTCTGAGAAATTGGATGGCAATAGTCACTAAAATACTATAGAGAGCTAAATACAAAGTGGCAATAACTAAAAAATGACGACAATGTTGAAGTGATTATATTGAAAGTCACTGAACAACGGACAATAAGAAGATATTACTTTCTCAGTATCATCCCGTAATAAAACTCAAAAAAGGTCTTGAAACACACACAAACGACCTGAAAACTGCCCTAATATTTTTTTGAGAACTTATACGCAAAGAGCACAAAAAAAATTCAAAATCAGAGAGATACCCTGGAGAACTTATTTAGAAAATGAATGGTTAATAAAAGTGTGAAACATACAAATTTGAAATATCTCGTCACAAAGTTAATATACTACGGAATGTAAAGTGTACAGGTATAATAAACGGCAATGAAATCATGACCCTAATAGACATGTTTGTACATTTCCGGTCAACAACTAGAGAACAATATGAAAGAGTGTGGCTTTCTTTAAATACATATTATTATTGTTCTGTGATTGAAAGAGAGTGATATTACGGTTTTTATTAAAAGTATTATTTTCGACGATAAAGATCTTAGAGATCGAAAGTATATATTTGAACCTGTAAGTGTTTTATGAGAGAAATCCATATTTCATTGTACGAAATACACCACTTGTCATGAATATTGCATTTTTGCGAACAATTATTGTCTTTAGAGGAAATCCTTCCTTCTGCTTCTAAATTCCCATCAAACCTGACCTAAAGTGTGATCTAAATGTTTAGAAAGTTTTTTTCTGGACAATGGCTAACAAATAGTGCTCGCTGTGGTTTTAACAATACTATTATTCTACTAGTTATATTATATGGGTGCGAAACATGGACTCTTACTTTAAGGGAGGAAATGAGATTACGAATTTTTGAGAATAAGGTTCTTAGGAAAATGTTTGGACCACAGAGAATGAACAGACAGGTGAATGGAGAAGACTATTAAACAATGAACTAAATGGTCTTTATAGGAAGCCAGATATAATAAGAACAGTTAAGTCTCGTAGACTGCGATGGGCAGGACATGTTGCGCGTATGGGGAATGAAAGACTTGCACGGAAGCTTCTTATAGGAAAACCAGAGGGAAAACGCCCAGTTGGTAGAACAAAAATGAGGTGGGAGAACAACACTATCAATGATTTGAGGGAAGTAGATTATACAGGGAATGATTGGAAAACATTAGCTCAGGATAGGGATGTATGGAGGGCTTATGTCCGCGCGGCCATGAACCTACGGGTTCGATAGTGCCAGTGAGTAATTAAGTAAGTGGTTTTAACAATAGAATACATTTATATGATACTACATACATGTAAAACCTCATCTCAATTTAAATACTCCACATACTCTCTCCTTTTAAAAATGATTAGGCTCCACTTGTGTCAATTTGAAAAATTTGGACTTCAATCTCCCGACACCATTCATTCAAAGAAGGCTCGATCAGTCGCTGTCGAGATAATTTTCAAGTGCCATAAGGGTAGTTCTGAACATTCAAAGCGAAAAAAATACTGATCCCCTTCCTTTTGACATTGAAGAGCCTCCATAAACAAAGGTCTTAAGCAAGCTAGATACCAGAGCGAAAGATCGGAAAACCGAAGTGTGATTTTCTGTCTGTTACATATCAGCTAACATTACACCGAACACATCCACATTGTGGTTTATTTAATCTGTATTTTAATAATATTTTAAAACTGTAATAATTATTTAATAATTTGTGATTTTATTATTCACTTGTTGAGTGGAAGAGAAGGCATTATGGCCTTAACTCTGCCAGCTTTAAATAAAAGCATTATTGTTATTATTGTTATTATTATTATTATTATTATTATTATTATTATTATTATTTTTATTATTATTATTATTATTATTATTTTGGTATCATTACCTTGTCGTGGTGGAGTGGCTTGTGTGCTTAAATGATCCTGAGAGCTATGCCGGCGGTAGCATTGCTGCCGATAGGGTTACCCATGCCGGACTGGTCGAAGGTGATAAGCCAGACGAATAAAGTACCTTGGGCGAAAGAGTGACGATCTTTCACCGTAAAAATACAACCGTCAAGAAATGCGGACATGGGTTCATCTGGGGTAAAATTTTCCGGAGGTCAAATAGTCCCCCATTCGGTTCTCCGGGCGGGGACTACTTCAGGGAACCCCTGCCAAAGGCTCAAACACAGGGACATGTTCCTAGGAACATGGAATGTTAGGACTTTATACAATAGCGGGGCACTAGAGATATTAACGCGGGAATTGGATAAATCGCCCTTGGATATAGTCGCTTTACAGGAAGTTAGGTGGCCAGGAGAAGGTAGTCAGGAATCAGGAAGCTTTGCATTATACTATGGGGGTGCAGAAAGACCTGCATTTGGAACAGGTTTTTTAGTCAGAAGGAGGATCCTATCCGCTATCCGAGATATTAAGTTTGTTAGTGATAGGATATCATACATAATTCTAAAGGGTAAACGACATGATTTTATAATTGTAAATGTACATGCCCCCACAGAAGATAAAGATGACAAGATCAAGGATGAGTTCTATGAAGAATTAGAATGCTTATTTGATAGCCTTTCACGATATCATATGAAAATTGTCTTAGGAGATTTTAATGCAAAAGTGGGGCGGGAAGATATATTCAAACCAACAATAGGCAAATTCAGTCTTCATGAAGATAGTAACGACAACGGGGTTAGATTAGTCACATTTGCCACATCAAAGAATCTCATTGTTAAGAGCACAACATTTCAGCATAAGGATATTCATAAATACACCTGGACGTCCCCAGATGGAGAAACTCGGAACCAGATAGATCATGTATTAGTGGATAAACGCTGGCACAGTAGCATCATTGATATTAGATCAGTTAGAGGGACAGACTGCAATTCGGATCATCATCTGGTCAGAGTGAAAATCAGACAACGGCTATCGCTTATGAGAGGAACAAACGCTAAAGATGATTCTGTAAAATATGAATTAAAAAACTTGAAAAATGATGAAATGCGGCAAGAATACCAAATCAAAATTGCTAATAGATTTGAAGTACTGGAATCTTCAGATGACAATGTGGCAAACGAAGAAGAAACTGATATAAATAAAGAATGGGAGGCTATAAGAGATACTATTAAATTGTCAGCATCAGAAAGCATTGGTTGTTTAAAAAAGAGGCAAAACAAGAAATGGTTTGATGAGGAATGTGCCGACATTGTAAAGAAAAGAAAGCTAGCAAAAATGAAATGGTTACACGAGCCAAATGAGGTAAATTTAGAGCAATTGGGTAGTGTTAGACGGGAAACCACCAAGTTACTAAAGAGTAAAAAGAGGGAATATTTGAGAGAGAAGATTAATGATCTTGAAATGAATGCAAAAAATAGGAACATTAGAGAATTATATCAGGGAATTAGTATAGAGAAGAAAGGGTTTCAGGCTAGAACAAACATAATTCGGAATGAAAATGGGGATATGATTGCAGATTCCAAGAGTATATTAAATAGATGGAAAAGTTATTTTAATCAGCTATTAAATGTACATACAGAACAGGACATTGAGGAGGATAAGTTACAGACAGCAGAAATGCTAGTCGCAGAGCCAAGTGCATTAGAGGTTGAAATGGCAATTGAAAAATTGAAGATGTATAAAGCATCAGGTTCAGATGAGATCCCAGCAGAACTGATAAAATCAGGGGGAGAAAAATTGATGGACAAGATACGCTGGTTGCTTAGTATGATTTGGGAAAAAGAAGCTCTTCCAGATGAATGGAAGGAATCAATTATCGTACCAATTTATAAGAAAGGAGATAAAACTGATTGCAACAACTACAGGGGCATCTCATTACTTTCAACTTCGTACAAAATTCTAACAAATATATTAGTAAGCAGACTTACTCCCTATATTGATGACATTCTAGGAGATCATCAATGTGCATTTAGAAGAAACAGGTCTACAACAGATCAGATTTTTAGTATAAGACAGATTTTAGAAAAGAAATGGGAATATAATGGTACTGTACATCAACTATATGTAGACTTCAAAAAAGCATATGATTCAATTAAGAGGGAGAAGTTATATAGTATCCTGCTGGAGTTCGGAATTCCTAAAAAGTTAGTTAGACTTATACGAATGTGTCTAAATGGCTCAACGAGTAGGGTGCGTGTAGGCAAACAGTTTTCAGACACTTTTGAAATCCAGAATGGGTTGAAGCAAGGAGATGCACTATCTCCTCTACTATTTAATTTTGTACTAGAGCATGCCATTAAATCTTTAGAGAATGAGGAAGGCTTACAACTGAATGGTATTAATAAGCTGTTAGTTTATGCTGATGATGTAGTACTACTGGCCGATAGCGAGGAGATACTAAAGGCCAACACGCACACACTATTGAGTAACACTAAGAAATTAGGACTGGAAGTAAATATCAGTAAAACTAAATATATGGTCACACGTAGAAATACATTATATAATGGAAATGGACAGCTAATGACAAATGAGGGAAATTTTGAGGAATTGGCTGAATTCAAATACCTAGGAACAATAATCACAAATAGGAATGAGATGCACAAAGAAATTAAACATAGGCTCAATTCTGGAAATGCATGCTATTATGCATTGCAGAGACTTTTGATGTCCCAACTCCTTTCAAAAAACGTTAAGCTGAAAATATATAAAACTATTATTCTACCAGTTATATTATATGGGTGCGAAACATGGACTCTTACTTTAAGGGAGGAAAGGAGATTACGAGTATTTGAGAATAAAGTTCTTAGGAAAATTTTTGGACCAAAGAGAGATGAACAGACAGGTGAATGGAGAAGACTACATAACAATGAACTACATGGTCTTTATAGGAAGCCAGATATAATAAGAACAGTTAAGTCTCGTAGACTGCGATGGGCAGGACATGTTGCGCGTATGGGGAATGAAAGACGTGCATGGAAACTTCTTGTAGGAAAGCCAGAAGGAAAACGCCCAGTTGGTAGACCAAGAATGAGGTGGGAGAACAACATTAACTATGATTTGAGGGAAGTAGATTATACAGGGAATGATTGGAAAGCATTAGCTCAGGATAGGGATGTATGGAGAGCTTATGTCCGTGCGGCCATGAACCTACGGGTTCGATAGTGCCAGTGAGTAAGTAAGTAAGTAAATGACTTGTTTTCTATCATCTGTCCAAGTTGTTCCAATTTTTTTTCTTCGGTTTGTTGGTCAACTTGCCACTTATTCACCTTCATTCTAAATATATCTCTGTTTGGGATATCTTCTTTAGTAATTCCTGGCAATTTTAAGTCCTTTTTGACTTCATCAATCCATTTCATAGTATCCACGGGAGCTTTACTTCTGTTTTCGTAGAATTCCATTATCTGTTTTGTTAGCCTATTTGAGTTCAGTCGTTTAATATGGCCATAAAATTTTAACCTTCGTTTTCTAATATCACTATGAACGTCTGTATATATTATTATTTCCTTTTTACTTCTGAGTCTAAATGTTTCAGCCATGACTTGTGGACCTAAAACTTTTCTTATAATTTTGCATTCTTTTTTCACTATATTTTCGATATCTTTTTTCCTGTTCAAAATTAATGTTTCTGCTCCATAGGGGCACTCTGGTTTAATTACAGTGTTATAGTGTATTGTTATTATTATTATTAATTATTATTATTATTATTATTATTATTATTATTATTATTATTATTATTATTATTATTTGTATGTGCGGTTTTTCGTAAATATATTTGCAAGGATGTGTGAAATGGAAATAACATTTCTCGAACTATATTAACTAACTCTGTTAGGAATTTAGACTGTACAATATTGTAGAAACGTTTTCATATTTAGCCAACAAAATGCTCTACTAAAATGAACATAATTGCTTTTCCTTCATTGTTCAAATTGCGTACATAGGATTGTTATTTACAATTGTAATAGTTTTATTTATTTATATTAACTCTGAAAATACTTTAATATAAAAAATGCACATTCTGAATTTGACAGCCTTTCCTGAAATGGACTGGCTTACTCAGTGTCTTGATCTACCCTGGCCTAATGTAGCCTAACTTGAATTACACATGCCTAATCCTCTTTAGGCTATACTGAAACATGTATTTAAATTATTTACCCTGTAATATCTAGACATTCTAATCACAAACTTTACCAAGTCACTATTTTTATAATACGGTAATTTTCAAAAGTTTGTAAACCTTCAAATATTAACCATGGAATAAATATACAACATTATGTATAACCCAGTACGTGCCTTAGTCTTCCGTAAGATTGTTCACCAAGCAGATATCTCTCTGGACTCATTCCATCAATTTATTTTTCCCAACATCCTAACAACCTGCAATCTCCATCAAATCAGAGGGTAATTGGTCTTCCAACTTTTTGTCTATTACAGTCCAATTTTTAATTATCAAGCCTCTGAATAGATTCTCCTCATTTTAATCTATTTAAGATTTTACTTATGGTAACTATCAGGTAATTATGTATGTGTGTACGCTTTGCTCGTGTCTAGTGTAAAGCCAGGCCGAGGGATTAGACGAGATAAAGTTCCTGTTATTTAGATGTATGACACAAACAAAATGGCGGTAACGGGCGTACCGCACAATCACAGAGGCAAGTAAAATGAATTCGAACGTTTGACATGAGATTGTATATGTGGTGGAATGAACTTTTTGGCAAGGGAAACCGGAAAAAAAACTTGGAAAAAACCTGCCCTGACTCCGATTCATCCACTACAAACTCTACATGAAGTTACCGAATCGCGAACTCAGATCCCAGAGGTGGAGGACCAGTTCTAACCACTTACATCACGGAGCCTCTAAATAAAACCCTATGAAGCCACATAAGGCGTATCTAAAAATCTTTAAACATTCGGTAAATGACCACATTGTTAAATAGTATTCCTCACCAATTTGTTTAACACAATATTGTTTTATTACATGTGGTATTATAAATAATAACGTTTTAACTAATAGCGAGTTCTTCATTTATAGCCTAATGGGCTTTGCTGTGCGCGGTTGGGTGTGCTGCAGCCGGCTTTGCTCCTACATAAACTCCGCGCGTAAAGCATGTATAAAAATCTTACCTTATAAAAGATGCTGGAAATGTCGTCCACCCTCGGCTAAACAGGCACTATAGCGGGAAAACACATTCTGATTCACTTAATTAAATTACCCAGTACCGATTGTTATGAGTGTTGACACGACCATTTAGGCGGAACCGCGCCTCGTCGGAAAAGAACAGAAGCTGTGGATCAATTAAACCGTCATTCACTGATGAAAGAAACCATTCACAATAATGCATTCATGATACTGAGTCACCTTGTTTTAAATAATGTACACTTAGGCCTATAAGGTTTTAGTTTTAATTAGTTGCTCTATTTTCAGAAGACTAAACTTCCCACCTGCTGTATTAATTTTGGTATGGATTTTGTTGGTGTACGCTCAAATCTCGCACCTACTTCGTCTAACTTTTTCTCTGTTAAAACTGTAACTTTACTCTTTCGTTTTTTGTTTAACACAGAACCAGTGGTTTCGAATTTCTTCACAATCTCGCGAATTGTAAATCTGGAATGGGACACTTCACCAGGGAACTTTTGAATATACGCTGTGCGAACACGGTTTGGTGATTCACAATAAAAATAACTTTCACATACAAAAATGCGTTGCTCTAGATTCAATCGCCAGTTCATATTGCTGGATGATAAAGTACTGTCGAGTGCCGCTGCTAGCAGATGCGCTCTCTCAAATGCAGCCGGTAGTGGGGGAATTTAGCAAGAGTTCGGGAAAGGCGAAACGCCGTGTGCCCGTTAGGTTATAAATGAAGAACACAGTAGTAACAATAATCATGTTAGAATATCAAACAGCTTAATTTTACTTGGGATTTTAATACAATTTAATTTGCACAGCATTAAAAACTGCATTAGCGTTCTTCCTGACTTTGTTTACTGATAGAACTATTTATCATAAGTAATGAAACAAGTGATTTTCAATTTATCTAGAGAATTTGGAAATCAGGAGTGGCATTTGTTAGAACTATTTAACGAATAAAATTAAGCTGTTTACGCACAAATCGTTATTTACATATAGTTATTTTAAAATATTTATATATTTAATGTAAACGGCGATGTTTGAAAACAAATGAGAAACGATTGCTACGCTTCATTTGCTTCTTTTGTTCGTCACTGCAACCAGATCATATTATTTATTGCCAAAGGAACGCAATATTGTAAGAATGCACTCTAGTGGAGAAAGAATTAAACATCAAATTGAATATTAATTAATTTCTGATGTCCTATAATGTAAATATGACAATTATATTTTTCTGGGAAAAATACATTTAAGAAAGTGCAAATAGTGGTTTCTTTTTTTGGTGGTATAATCAATTGCTATAAATGTTTTTATATTAACCCCCGCATGCGGTATGTGTTGACATTCATGCAGCATATATACAATCTGGTAGCCGTATTTCTTAGTGAGTCAGTCACTGCAAAATAATGCTATGACCTATTCAGAATGTTAAAAGGAGGTGCTTTTTTTATTCTGATAAACTTTAGTTGATAAATTCTAGGCGAAACACGACTGTGATTGGTTGTAAATCAAAAATCATTGTAACGTGATTGGTCATTGACTCCCATTTGGGGCATGAGTTAAAGAGCCTTAGTAAATACGTAGGTAGTGTGACCACTAAAAATTACTATGGTAAAAAAATTAAATGTTGATATACGTCATTATGGCTAACAAAGGAATTTTCAATCATTGCAGGCCGAAACATGCCTTGAAATTTCATCCTGAAAAGCGTTGTGATGCACAAAGAACGTGACCCAAAATGATCTACTGTTTTAACTGGAATGCACTAAAATCCAGTACTAAATTTCCCATTTAAATTATAGTGAAATAATAAGACTCTTGTATTGACAGACTGGATAACCCTTACTATCCGCCATCCGAGCCGCGACACGTCTCACTCCACTTCGTTCTTAACTCATGCAGGGACATATATCTGATCCGTACAGTGCGTTGCTATTGCTGGAGATTCTGGCTTCAATTACTGTGTGTTAAAAACGATAGGTACCCCCCAATGGGTGAAATTTCAGGGAAGACTTCAGCATGCATGTTGACAGTTCCCTTGTAACAATAACACTATAAATAAATAAATAAATAAATAAATAAATAAATAAATATATGGGTGTGTGTGTGCGCGTGCGTGCGTGCGTACGTGCGTGTGTGTGTGTGTGTGTCGCATTTCGACTATTGTGATGTTCTACTAACTGACATAAGTGACGGATTGTCGGACAAACTGCAGTATGTGTATTAGATTCATATTTAATGTTCGAAAATACGATCACATTTCTCTATTTTTCCACGAATTGTCTTGGCTACATCTAAAAGAGAAAAGAAAATCGCATTGTCTAATTCTCTTCTTTAAGATCCTACATACCTCGATTCCCAATTATTATTTATCATCTCGTTTCCAGTATCTATCCTCAAACCATAACTTAAACACAAGATCACAACATAGTCTCTTGCTTAATATACCGCAACATAGGACATCACTCCATGTCATGTACTGTCTTCACTTCTCGCAACTGGAATTCCCTACCACAAGAAATAAGGGGCTGCTGGACATTGGCAACTTTTAAAAAGAAATCTAAATTTATATTTGCTCTAACCTCGACTTCATCATTACCCAGTGTAAGGTATATAATTTAATTGGTGTTTCTCGTATAATTTATCATATTCATACTATTATTATTATTATTATTATTATTATTATTATTATTATTATTATTATTATTATAGTAACTATTATTATTATTATTATCGCATAAAATGTTGTTTGTGCATGAAATTTACATTGCTACATTTAATGTATATTTAACTGTTTATAATTAGTATAGTGTATATCTACTGTATATTTGTCAAATATTTATTTGTATTTTTGCTGGTTGAGTGGAAGAGAAGACCTTATGGCCTTAACTCTGCCAGAATAAATAAAACATTATTATTATTATTATTATTATTATTATTATTATTATTATTATGTGTGTGTATGTGTGTGTGCATGGCGCGCTCAATTGGCCAACGCTGTGGGTAGCGTGCTGCCTTGTCACGCAGCGGCCCCGGTTCGATTCCTGGTTGGGACAGGCTCCTAGGTGAGGTTTTTTCGGGGTTTTTCCTCATCTTTAAGACAAATTTCAGGAAGGTTAGAGCCGAACGGTCCCCGAAAACCATCCGGTCATCATCATCATCATCATCAATTCACCGTTGTGGAAAGCAAAGTGAAGCTACCACACCTATATTTCGCTGGTAAAGCTGCAAAGCATAACATGAAAATGCTATGATTGCAGTGAAATGCCTGCCCTCGGACAGAACACTATAGATTAGAATATTCAATTGCAAATCAATCTATGTTTTATCTGTGTCTTAAGGGAATATTTGTTAATGCAATGTTTTTTGTAGGCCTATAAAACTAATATGAAGGAATTTTAATTATAACTACGGTACTAAAATGAATGTATATATGTATCTTACTTTAGGCTAAAAAAAAACAATATGCACAACATTTATTTTTCAACTTACCAAAAATAAATTATCATGTTTGCTTCAGTAATTCATTACACAAAGAATACACTCTAGAAATCTCCGGAGCAATTATTATTAATTAACAGACTCTTATTTCAGTAATTTCGTATTTTATTGAAGACTGATTCAACTTATTTCACTATATTTATATAATTTATCGTTTCTACGGTTACTACCACGTTTGTTTAAATCATTGTTTCAATAATTAATTTTAGCAATTGGACATCTATACAGTTTGTAAGGCCTACATAATTATTGTACATTATTATTATTATTATCGGCCGTGGTGGACTAATGGTTATGCTTCTTGTCTCTGGTCCTGAGGGTCGCGGGTTCAAACCCGGCCGTGGTCGATGTATTTTTAGGACGCAAAAATCTAAGTAGCAAGTCCTCCGGGAGGGACTTTAAGCCGTGGGTCCCGAGTCTGAAGATTATCAGGCTCGTAAAAGATCCTTAAGCCTGAAAGAAAGGCCTCTAAGCTAAATTTACCGAATTCTTCCGTCCTAGTACTACCTTGGTTTCCTAGATGTCAGTATGAGGCGGAACGCTGACCACGGACCACTCAAAGGACATCTATACGAAAACAAGTGTAACTAAATTAGTATGGTTCAAATTCTTCCCTATAGGGGGAGAGCGCCTAAATCTCTTAAGGGAAACATGGGCTTACAATACAATACAATTATTATTATTATTATTATTATTATTATTATTATTATTATTATTATTAGCAGTAGTAATATAATAAATTAATCGGTAAACGCTAATTAATACCTGTACATTACTTGTGAAAGTAATGATAAAGTCAACATTACAGCCAATATGAATTTACATTTAATTTAAATGGTCTAACGTCCGCCAGCCCCTGATTTCCTGTGGTAGGGAATTCCAGTTGAGAGAAATGGAGATAGTATATGATGTGGAACGATGGGATGTCCTGTGTTGCGGTATATTAAGCAAGAAATAATGTACTGATCATTTGTTTAAATAATGAAACGAGAGCCTAAATAATTGGGAAACGAAGTATATAGAATGTTAAATAAAAAAATTAGACACTAATTTTCTTCTACAGTTGAGTTGGAGGTACGACATTTAGTGGAAAAAATGGAGAAATATGAATTTATTTTCTGATATTAAATAAGAATCTGATACACATATTATTTGAACGTTGCAGTTTGTCCTACAATCACCCATATTATTCAGTAGAACGTCTCAATAGTCAGAATATGACATTAATAAGGTCTCGACTAAAAATATTTCACGATCGTTATATAGAAACTTCTTGAGACGCTTTAGGGAATGCATTTATAGAGAAAACCTTTATAGATATTTATTTTAGTATTCTAATTTAGATTAGAATCCAGATAAATTCCCAAGTTTTTAACACCTGTTAGCATATGAATTTTATTTATCATCTAATATGATAGCCGGCATATTGCTATCGTTTATGGAGCTTAATAGTCTTAGTTGTCCGATAATTATTGCTTTCGTTTTACTTACATTTAGTTGTAAACCAAACTAAAATTTCAGTAAATATTTTTATATAATAACACTGAGCAACAGAAAAGGAACTTTTTTTTCTCAGAAAGAAATATATGTGATTCTGATAGTATTTTTCTCCTGAATTGAAATATTATATCGGGTTTTCTCCATCACGTAAGGTTTCCGAGAGACAGGAATTTATAATTTCAAACACCAATATTTTCTACATTCGTAACTATACAATATTCGAATATTCGGACTCACCTAGAAAGTAAGAATAAGAAATGACGATTTTCTGCAATATTTTGCCTGTGGAGCATCTCCCTTGATGGTCCAACAATAATCGGCCAGCACATTAGGATTCCATTTGTCTTGATATCTCTTTTCCATAGCTGAAAACCATTTGAGTTAGCTCATTTGGTTTTATTTTTACAATGGACAAATGGACGGAAAAACGTTTATTAGAACATAATTATTTAAATCCATTAATTTAAATTTAAATAAGAAAAACTGTGGGTGATGGATAAGTTCCGAATACATATTTGAAAACACGATAAAAACTGCATTAAGTACAACTATTGGTACTCATGAGAGAAAAAATCATTTGACCAGTGTAATTGGTTACTGGAAGTGGTGGCCATGTTGATATTCATACCAAATTAAAATCGACGGCAAACAAATTTACAAAATCGTTCACCTGAAACATTTCCCCAACATTTGTAAATAACTTTATTGAATGGTTCTATTACGAACTGTTGTTTTCTTAGGGCTTAAAGAACCTTCGGGACTTCGAAGTTTGGTAGCATGAGGTTCTAGCCGAGCGTTAGTATGTGGATGTATTAGTTATAAAGGCATACGTGTTTTCCAACATAAATAAATGGATTCTTAATTTTATCTATTTTATTTCTAGGGAATAATGAATATAATACCCCTAAGTATTCTAACCCTAAATAACTAATCTAAGCTTATCTTAAGAAAACCTACATTCGAACTTTCTTGAGATTTGAAAGAGGGAGATGTGGGTTTATGAATTTACCCTAATTTACATTTTAATAATTATCTGATAACTCTACAATATAATATTGAACTATTTAAAATACTTGACTACATTTCTAACTGTTCCTAGCGAATTTATTAAGAAAAATGGTATGCAGACTTACCCATCAGAACACTCTTCAACAGACAGATACGAGTCCCCTATTTTGCCACGGTTATATACTAAGCTTTTGACCTACATCTCCAACTAACTGTATTAAACATTCCATTAGTCTAAATTCAGAGATTTTACAGTTAGCCTTGAAAACTTTGTTCCTGCCATAAGTCAAAATTCTGTCCTGAAATATATGTCTAAGTGCTTTATTTCAACTAATGTTTTTATTTGGAATAATTAAAATAATCTATGAAATAATTAAATATCTATGTAAAATACTCTATGTATTCGAAACAGGTTCCATTATAAATGTATCCACATAAAATGAACTGCTCCTCCGCAATGTGCGTCCGACTCGCTGCCGAGTACAGGGATGAGATGCCGTGAAACCCCTTAAACGTTATATTCATTACAGTGCAGACATAGTTCATGGTTTTCTATCTCTGTCTCTTTACCTTAGTTTAATATTTCTCTCTCTCTTTTAGGTACTTTTGCATGCCCCACTTCACACGGGCCTTATAAGGTCATGACTTGTCGGGAGAGGTGTTGTAACTCTAATTCACACGCATTGATTTTTGACCACACAAGGGCTTCACTGCATGAGTGATTAGCTCAATGGCAGGGTCACCTCTGAGACAAAACGAACATTCAAGACACACTCTTCACTGCCTTCACAGTAAGCAAGGCGAACGTGATTTGGATGATTATTATGATGTGCGGGTGATGTACGGGCATTAGGCTTAAAGTTGAGGAAATGTCTGAAAATACTCTTCTGGTAAAATTGTATCAATTGGGGATCGAATCTTGCCCCGATACGTATGACTCAACGAAATTACCAGGAGACTACAGCCATTGGCGGCATGGCCTTCCATCCCAAATTAAAATTCAAAATAAGTTACAAGCTAAGAGAAAACTGAATGCAAATATCGCATTAAGCTCACATTAATTCTACATATTGTAGCAAGAACGAACTTCTGTCTCCATACGCGACAGGACTAGAAGACTTTTAGCCTACTATCAAATTCCCGGTCTCACATCCACATGTGTTACTACTCATACAGATGATCCTTTACTTAGTGCTAAGCAGTCAGGTCCCCCAGCCGTTACAGTTGTTTTTTTTTCAACCTGTAGCCGCTGCTAATTGTATCT
Source organism: Diploptera punctata (assembly GCA_030220185.1). Lineage (NCBI taxonomy): Eukaryota > Metazoa > Arthropoda > Insecta > Blattodea > Blaberidae > Diploptera > Diploptera punctata. The sequence continues at coordinate 2,414,260 of JASPKZ010001587.1, read as the reverse complement.
ACCAAAAATCTGGATGGAGATCGATCCCATAGTGACCGATATTCCATGAGATAATGTATTTCCCATGCGGACTAAAATAACCTCTGTAGCTCTGCAACAAACCATAATGTCTTAAACCGCTCCATTACGGCGTGTTACAAGAATCAAAATATTCAGGTTAATAAAAATAATGGTATAATAATAAAAATGGTATAATGATAATAATAATAATAATAATAATGATAATAATAATAATAATAATATTATTATTATTACATGTAATTAAAATAATGATAGTAATAAACTAAATCTTTGGCACTATTAAAAGCGGAGATTCATGGCTGCGCGTACATACGCTCTCTATACATCCCTTTCGTGAGCTAATGATTTCCAATAATCCTGTAATATAAATAATAATAATAATAATAATAATAATAATAATAATGATAATAATAATGATAACATTAATAATGATAATAATAATAGGCCTAATAATAATAATAATAATAATGATAACATTAATAATGATAATAATAATAACATTAATAATGATAATAATGATGATAATAATAATTAGCAAGACAAATTTAATAAAAAATAAGGGCAGTAAAATATTCGCCCGTAAATAAATGTAAAAAAGTCATCTAAGAGAAATAAAAAAATCTAGATGAAGCCAGTGGATAAAGCAATATGTCGTAAAATTAAACTTGTATTGTCATAAAAAGCGCAGTGATTGTTAACTATATATGACTGAAATTACATTACAAATGTTACCAATGTAGAATAATGGTTATACAATTACGCTGCCTAAAAATTATTTTTTTCGGAATATATTTGATTTAATTCGTCTATACTTCCACATGCCGAATTTTCGTATATAACATTATAAGGTGATTACCTAGTGTTTTAACACAGAGTCCAATATAAATACGGGTCAGCCAATAGGCTCAAAGCTACCAGGGACCATAAATTAATGTAAATAGCAATGTACGAATCACCAGTTTCTGTTCATACTCTCAATATGTTTTAATGTTTCTGAGTGCACATCCACACAAAGAATGTAGGTCAGCCTGCAGTCATAAGACAGTTGTAGATTCAGAAACTTACAGCATTCAAGAGACGAAACTACTGAGGCATTTTTAATGAATATTGCTAGGAATTCTTGAGCTACCCTCGGGGCTCTTCATATTTCACAGTTTCTCTCCACATTCACTGAACTTTATTTCTCAAATTTGCTTTCCCGTCTCAGTAAATTCATATAGGTTGTACACATTTCATGTTCAGTTACTTGGGATTGCTTTGTAAGCAGGAGAAAAGTTTGTTAAGAGTTGTGTGTAACATAAGTGGATAAACATTCTTTGGAACTTACTCATCGCACCACGTAGGCCAAAAAAGAATTAGTTGCCATCATTTTGAATATATCAGAGCTTATTTCTGGGAATTATTTTTCTGTATCTTTTAACAGGCCTTACTTTATGCTGGGTTTGTTAAATTTATTGAATAAAGTTGAGCATATTTACATTAATTTCTTATCAAATGGGGAATACATGCATACATCTTATGTCAAAGTCTAATTGGAATCTGATTAGGCCTACATATACAGGGAGTATATGAATTATGCCGCACAAATTTAACAGAGTATAGAGGGGTATTATATGAGCATTTTGAATAACGAATAAAAATGCTATTTGATAAAATACACAACACAGAAATTAGGGCCAAATGTCATATTCAAGACATAACCAAATTTATTATAGACAGAGGAAAATATCGGAAGCGTCATATAGAAAAAATGGAAGACAACCGACTTGCAAAAAAGAGCTAAATAAGATAGACCAATGGACGGGAGAAGAACAAGGGGAAGACCAGTCAAGAGATGGATAGGCAGTGAATGCACATCCAATACGTCTTCCTCCGTGGAGTGATTTTGATAATAATCAGGGTGAAAATTCTACAAATTATGATTAAGAAGAAGAAGAAGAAGAAAAATATTCAAGTTATGATTCAATTTGTAAAACGGTTGGCACGCCACTGATTATTTCCAATTAAATCGAAATAATATGATATAGAGACTAACTGGCAACATGTTGTACGCGCCTTACTTCAGCGGTTACAGCAGTCTTCCTACCGTTGCACATTACACTTAGAACTGACATATATTTTTTTTTGAAGCAACTGTTCCAAATAACACTTTGGAGACAATCCCTTTTGTACACCCTTCTAGAACCTTCTCTCCAGCCAACCTCTTGTACACAGGGAAATAATATACAACTCGTGTAGCAACATCGTTTTCTTAGTTGTCGAGTCATGTCGTGGTGTATGGTCCCCTTTCGCCAAGTATCGGTTATAGAAGCACCAGGAATCCTCACTATTGGACATTTGAAATGTTTTCTGTTTTTAATGGTAGACATGCAATGATACAGACAAATATGACAGGTTTCATATTTTGGTTATTTGGTACATTTTTCTTTATTCACTTCTGTAATAAGCCTGATTACAAATTTTACCTGTTGGTAGGTGCCGTCGTCCTCAACGTTGAGGACCAACAGGTAAAATTTAATTTTTAACTTTCATCATATGACTTCACCTCAACGGAATTTGATGTGAATTTTACTAGTACTGATTACAAAGTTTAACAATACTGTTTCTTCTTTCAGATGTCTTCTTTTTTTCCCATCCAGGGTCAATCCTTATTTTTTCTATTCCTTCATAGTGTTTCAGAGACCAGTACCTACTTATTTGGCGATGTGGTTAACACGTTCATTTATGTTATTTCATCGTGTGCTCCATACACTAATAAGTCTCGTAATTGTTTTTGGATCTTCCCATCACCGTCACATAGAACAGTAAAGTAGCGGAAGCCCATATTTAATGGATCGCTCCCATAATTTTTTCTATGGCTGCCTTTATTGTATTGGAGGATACATGGGAATTTTCTTCGCATTTAACACTATTTTTATGTTCCGTATATTCCTCAAAAATTGTATCTGTTTTTCTTGCATGTATTACAATATTTGGATAAAACTTCATAATCTGCCACTAGCCCTGTCGACACATCAATGTCCACGTCAATTCCATACAATGATGAATGACCACGCTTGTGTCAGGATCCATCATACGAAACAGTTATACGTATCTATTATAGTCTCATGTTTTAGGGATGGATCCAATTCTACAAGAGTCAGAAGAACAACAGAGTGAAGAATAATAAGTACAAATTCTTCTCTGAAATCACTTTCATGTGACATTGAAAAATATAGCACTAATTCTTTGCATCTCCATTGAAATACATTATATGTCCAGACCAGCGTGGATTAGGCAATTGAATGTAGCGTTCACCGATTTACTTCAAAATCTAGACGAGAAGATTCAGGAAGGTTAATGTACATTTTGAAACTTTTCCCCCACAAGAAATAGAACAAACACAAACCATTCTTGCAAAACCCATTGAATTATTTACATTTGTCTCAACAGTACTTAGATTTTCAATACTTTGAAAATTCCCTCACCCGCTAGCATGAAAATAACTGGACCTGACTGTATTTAACGCTATTTCAAATCTACTTTGTATAAAAGCTGCAAGCTTTATTTTTGGCTAGTTGTTGGAGTAGAAAGTTGCTGAGTATGTGATATTATTACGCAATAGTAGAAAGCAGGCATAGGCGGATCATTTGATGACATCTCCACGAGGCTTAATGTTTTGTTAAATTTTAACTTTTTTAACCATGTTTTCAGCCCTATTTACTTTTCTGGAAGCCCGTTTCTTAGTTCAACGATATTCAGTTGAGAGATCATGTTTTGCACTCTTTTGTTTTCACTAAAATAACACTAATACACTACTAACATTTTATATCTAAATAGACTAGTGTTACTGAACATTAAAAATAATAAGAAGCGTTAACTCAATTTATACACTTACTTACTTACTTACTCACTGGCACTATCGAACCCGTAGGTTCATGGCCGCACGGACATAAGCTCTCCATACATCCCTATCCTGAGCTAATGCTTTCCAATCATTCCCTGTATAATCTACTTCCCTCAAATCATAGTAATGTTGTTCTCCCACCTCATTCTGGTCTACCAACTGGGCGTCTTCCCTCTGGCCTTCCTACAAGAAGTTTCCATGCACGTCTTTCATTCCCCATACGCGCAACATGTCCTGCCCATCGCAGTCTACGGGACTTAACTGTTCTTATTATATCTGGCTTCCTATAAAGACCATGTAGTTCATTGTTATGTAGTCTTCTCCATTCACCTGTCTGTTCATCTTCTTTGGTCCAAAAATTTTCCTAAGAACTTTATTCTCAAATACTCGTAATCTCCTTTCCTCCCTTAAAGTAAGAGTCCATGTTTCGCACCCATATAATATAACTGGTAGCACTTACTACTACACTAATAGATACATATTAGGTACTTTCCACCGGTCTAAACTTCATTAAATATTAACAGTCAATACGTAAGTTTTCACAAAATAAAACAAACACAGAGTATTTTCTCCCTCTTTCAGGAAATCAGGGCGCAATTAGATGTTCGTTTGTTTTACAGTATGCCACTAAGTCTCAATAGAACATTTCCCCACTGGAGATGTGGCGGCAATTTTAAATAACACATTTTGTACATTACGAAGTTTAGTGAAAAACAAAACTTTGTGAGAACTGAGATGTTTGGCGGATCACGCCCCCAGACGCACGGGCATTTAAATGACAGTTAGTGGTATTTAATCAACCGAAATAAAATATTAACATCAACGTTAAGTGAATAATGATGTAAAATATGTATAAAAACACTTTTTTTTTTCAATTTTCATCATATTTATGGATATTTTATCTGTACCTTGTCTTTATCTACAGAACATGCCTAAGGGTGGTACTCATTTCACTTACAGGCTGAATCGATACCAGGGTCATAGCGTCGGCAGAAGGCTTAGGTCAGTTTAAAAATCCTGACCCTATCGGGACTTGAAACCATGACCTTCCGGCTTATAGCGCATTGCCTTAACATTACTTAATAGCCAGTTTATTCTAAGCTTACTTTAATTTTTACAAGTTATTCTTTATTGTTTAATGCTTTCTATACCGATAAGTGTTTATTTATCGATAAAGTTATTATGTTGCAAATATTGAAAATGTTTCGAAATTTCGGCCCAAGCTTACTCTATGCATTCCTAAAACCTCACATTCGATCTTAAAAGTTTACATACCTTCTTTTATTAACGTTTTATGAACTTTACGTAGTATTTTAGAATTCAGTTTAGATTCGATTTTCTAAATCCTTACATCTTCTTAGTGTGGCATGACCAAATCGCAATTGGATTATTTTTCAAGTACCAGGAGTCAAATAAATTATCCTTCATAAAGACAGCGATGCATCGCAGCATAAATCATGTTCCTCTTTATAATACAAATGTGTATGTGTCTCGAAGAAGAACAGTGACCTGAAAAATGTAATGAAGTGTGAAATTGTCTCCTGCAAAATTCAATATACTATCACTTGTGATGTAATTCAAAATAAAACCTGTCCGCTTAGTATATTTTTAATGGAACTTGAATTTAAATATTTACAATTAATAGATATTTGTAATACATTTCAAAGCAGCTCTTATTCTGACTACCGAAGTGTTTTGAAGATAACTTCGTTGCTTCTTCTGGCAGCCGGCCTGGGTTCAAGTTTCGATCAGATTGAATTTTCTAGTTGAAGTTATTAGCTTTGTTAAATATCCAAGAAAAATGTCTTCTTTATAATGCATCAATTATATAAAGTAAAGTGATTCCACAACAGGCCCGGAGGCCCTTGGGGTAGTAGGAGGTTAAGGCTCCCACTTTTTCTAGACAATCGACACTTTATGTCAGCCCTGCGTGACGGCCGCCATTACCCCCAGAACAAGCGCGTCTGGTACTCATTTCCGTTTGACGCTGAGTCGACCCCAGGGCCATAGTGCCGCCAGAGGGTTTGGGTCAGTTTAAAAATCATGACCCCAACGGGACTTGAACCCTCGACCCTCCGGCTTGTAGCTCACTGCCTTAACCACTACGCTACGGCGTGCCCCCTGCATCAATTATATCCATAATGAAATTAGTTAAAACCATATAAACATTTTATAAGTTCAATGAAAAATTTATGATAAAATATCGGACTGTTAATTTCAAGAAGCAGGCAACCAAAAATTAATTTTCATATATATGTATATATGTATGTATGTACGTATATATATATATATATATATGTATGTGTGTGTGTGTGTGTGTGTGTGTGTGTGTGTGTGTGTGTGTGTGTGTGTGTGTGTGTGTGTGTGTATACAGAGTGATTGAAAAGGTTTCACACAAATTTCAGGAGCTTCTAGAGGGGTCGAAATACAACAACGTTTGATCACTAAGTTACGGTCTGAAAAGTAATGCTGGGAAAGTCGGAATCTTCAATGCGGGTCTAAGCTTAATTTTCAGAGACACTGGGTTCGATATACTACTTTCTGAATTTATAAAGAGGCTCCATCTGTTGCCATATCGTTTAGTACAGTACAGTACTTGAGTACTCTTCTGTACACATCTGACAGTTATTCCTGCGCTTTGTAGGTTGTTTTCATTTCAGTATTGTATCTGTAGTGTATTGTCGAGTTCCACTACAGCATTACTTTGAAGATATGTGATTTTTGTGAAATGGAATACACGTTGTCAGAACTTCCAGACATGCATTTCATGTATGGCAAATGCACTCGAAGCTCAACGCCTGTACAGCGCACAATATCCGAAAAGACGTCAACCACATCCTCGAACGTTTCAAAACGTTCACCACGGACTCGGGAGACAGATTCCTTGCGTTCATGGCATCATGATAGGCCGGCGGCTAGGTAACGCTTCGAACAGTCGCTGTGGAAGAGGAAGTTCTTGCTTACTTGGAAGAACATGCCTATGCTCAATGTGGTGGTAAGCATTTTGAAAACCAAATTGGTAAATCAATTTGCATTTGCTTAAGCGTGTGCACAAAATAATGTCTTATCCATCCAGGCATTCCAGAGCTTGTACTGACCCAGAATTACTTTCCAGACCATAAGTTACTAATCAAAAGTTGTTGTATTTCGACCCTCTATAAGCTCCTGAAATGTGTGCGCAACCCTTTGAATCACCCCGTGTGTGTGTGTGTGTGTGTATGTGTGTATATATATTCCACCGCTGTGGTCTTGAGGTAGCGTGCCGCCTTGTCACACAGCGGGGCCCGGGTTCGATCCCCGGTCGGGGCAGTGAGGTTACAAATGTCAGGAGCCCAAACGGTCCCCGAAATCATATGGCTATCATCATCATCCTTATCATTATCATCATCCTCCTTCACCGGTGTGAAAGCAACGGGAAGCTATCACACCTACAATTCCCCAGTAAAGCTGCAAAGCATAGCATGAAAATGCTATGATTGTAATGAAAGACCTGCCCTCTGGCAAAATTCCTATGGATGGATATATATATATATATATATATATATATATATATATGCTTTAATATGTGATTTATAGTAGTAATTAGACTCTGCTGTGCATCTTTTTTTTTAATACTGGTTTTCCTTCTTCTTTTACTTTTTTGTTTTACCTGTTTGTTAACTTTCTTTAATTCTCACATAGACACAAGGACAGGACACACACACCCAGACCCAAGGTGGAGATTTAAAATCCCCTACCCCGCCGGGAATCGAACCCGGGTCGCCGAAGTGGTAGGTAGGGACTCTACCGACTACTCCACGGCGACGGACGTCTCAAATAGCATCCATATCGTTAAAAGTACTTTCTAGGGGATACCTCCGGTAAATAAAGAGGTAGTATTTAGTCTCCTGCGTTATGATTATAAGACGGCGCAAAAAGTGGACATCCTAATTCCGAGATAATTTTGGTTATAAAATGAAGCTGAGAAACGTCAATGACGAAAACATAAAAATAATTGTGAATCATCTAGAAAATAATTTATGAACCACTATTTCGTATGTTAACTGAAGAATGTGGCAGCCATTGAGGTCCTGACATCTGATTCAATATTCAGATTGTAGTCCAGGATGAAAACATGTTTTCTTCAGTTGAGAATCGAAATAGAATAAACATTTTATTGCAATAAAACAGCAGTGTTATGTTTCCAAAATTAATTAGCAAAGACGTTGAAATTTAATAAAAATCATATCCACATACTGAGAATCGTAAGAAAAAATCGTTAAACTGAATCGATTGTCGATAATAATCGACATGTTCTCGTCGTATTTCTCGAAGACGTACAGCGGTAATTAATTATCACAAAATATTCAATAAATAGTTGCCACTTATAATATAACGTATTCTTAACTAACCTGAACAAATCAGTAACATACTACATTGTACTCTACCGCTGCACACGAGACAACGACGCTACCTCGAGACTACACAAGAAATTACGTAAGATTTAAATGTATTGCTTAGCCTATGGTTTATCAAATTCTACTCTGTCCTAGGGTAGCACTGACCATGTTGTCACTCGTAAACTCCCAGCTGAAGAGGCAAATTGAAGCCGAAACAGAGTTTGAACAGAGAATTAACAAAATTATATTCTTACAAGTTTGTGTTATCTTTTTTTAATTAGAAAGGAAAAACCTTTGTCGAACACCAAACCCGCGCAAGCTCGAAATTTGAAATTCATTTAAAGCACCGTTGAGGTTATGTAATCTAATATATAAATATGAATGTTTGTTTGTTCGTATTTTATGCGCTCCCATACCGTTCATCCGATTTTGATGGGGCTTTTAGCAAAATGTTCTGGAGATTCCCGGGATGAACATAGGCTACAAGAGAATTGTGATACTTAAATCCTACATCCTTGAAAATTACCCTTTGTAATGAAAACGTGAAAAAAGTTCCCTTTTTGACGTTTAATTGGCTTACGCTGCCTGAACTATAACAAATACATAACATTAATGTACACAGAATTGAATATTGAAAAAACTCTACAAAAAGGTTCCCGACAGCATATGTTTATCTTTTACGGTAAACTCACAATAAACCATTGTTGTCTATAATTGAATGCCATCGGGATAAGTAGCTGCTGGAGGAAGAAGAACAGAGCACGGCGGGTTATTCTTTTACGGATAAATCAGACTATAAACGAATTTTGTCTTTCAGTTCATTTATGCCAAGCACATCGGGATAAACGTACATTCCCGGGCAACGCCGGTAAACAGCACGGGTAGCCTATCTAAAAATAATTACGATATGACTTTACTTATAGTGATTGCTTGATATTAAAATTTTGGAAGATGAAATTCTATTTAATAGTTGAATTGTACGAATGGTAATATAATTAATAAAATATGATTAATTAATATATATAATTATAATTAATTATAAATCGAATTAATAATTAATTATAAATAATAAATACAATACAATACAATACAGTGCAGTGCAATGCAATGCAATGCAATGCAATACAATACGATACGATACAATACAATACAATACATTACAGTACAGTACAATACGATACAGTACAATACGATACAGTACAATACGATACAATACGATACGATACAATACAATGCAATACAATACAATGCAATACAACACAATGCAATACAATACAATGCAATACAATACAATGCAATGCAATACAATGCAATTGCAATGCAATGCAATGCAATGCAATTTGCAATGCAATGCAATGCCAATGCAATACAATGCAATGCAATACAATACAATGCAATACACTATAATGCAATACAATATAATGCAAATACAATATAATGCAATACAATATCATACAATACAATATGATGCAATACACATGATAACTGCAAAATACAATGCAAGACATACCAATGCAATGCAATACAATACAATGCAATGCAATACAATGCAATGCAATGCAATGCAATGCAATACAATGCAATGCAATACAATGCAATACAATACAATGCAATACATTGCAATGCAATACAATGCAATGCAATACAATGCAATGCAATACAATGCAATGCAATACAATGCAATGCAATACAATGCAATGCAATACAATGCAATACAATACAATGCAATACAATACAATGCAATACAATACAATGCAATACAATACAATGCAATACAATACAATGCAATACAATACAATGCAATACAATACAATGCAATACAATACAATGCAATACAATACAATGCAATACAATACAATGCAATACAATGCAATACAATACAATGCAATACAATACAATGCAATACAATACAATGCAATACAATACAATGCAATACAATACAATACAATGCAATACAATACAATGCAATACAATATAATGCAATACAATATATGCAATACAATATAATGCAATACAATATAATGCAATACAATATAATGCAATACAATATAATGCAATACAATATAATGCAATACAATATAATGCAATACAATATAATGCAATACAATATAATGCAATACAATATAATGCAATACAATATAATGCAATACAATATAATGCAATACAATATAATGCAATACAATATAATGCCAATACAATATAATGCAATACAATATAATGCAATACAATATAATGCAATACAATATAATGCAATACAATATAATGCAATACAATACAATACAATACAATACAATACAATACAATACAATACAATACAATACAATACAAATAAATACAATATAATACAATACAATAAATACAATACAATACAATACAATATAATATAATATATAATATAATATACAGTACAATATAATATAATATTATAATATATATACCGGGTAATATAATATAATATAAATAATTAATATACCGGGTAATATAATATAATATATAATATAATTAATATACCGGGTAATATAATATATAATATAATATAATATAATATACCGGGTAATATAATATAATATAATATATAATATAATATAATATAATATAATATATAATATATAATATAATATAATTATTATGTAATACAGTACCGAACTTTCTACAGTGTGTATTGAGCTCTAAGTGGGTAATTCTACCCTACAGTGTACTGCCCGAGGGCAGGTCTTTCACTGCAATCATAGCATTTTCATGCTACGCTTTGGAGCTTTACTAGGGAATTATAGGTGTGGTAGCTTCCCGTTTCTTTCCACATCGTGGGATGATAATGATGATGATGGCCAGATGGTGTTCGGGGATCTTTTGGGCCTCAACGTTTCCTGACATTTGTCTTACAGGTAAGAAAACACCCCGAAAAAACCTCACCCAGGAAGCTTGACCCGACCGAGAATCGAAACTGGGCCCGCTGCGTGACAAGGCAGCACGCTACCTCGAGACCACAGCGGTGGACAAGTGGGCAATGAGTGTCAAAATAAAGCAGCTTGCAAATGATCTTCAGGTTGGCGTTTCATCAAAACATTAATTTCCGACCACAGGTTCCTTATGTCAAAATGCTCCAAATAGAGTCCTCTATCGTCTGTATAATTTTGACCCTAAAGGTTGGGGACAGATTGTATATAGTCCACCGCTATGGTCTCGTGGAAGCGTAGCTGCTTCGCACGCAGTGGATACTGTTTCGAGGCCAGTTTCCATGGTGTTCTTTTTGTGCGGCAGCGGGGGAAGTTCCCTCATCTGTAAAACAAATGTCAGCAACATCAATGCTCACACAGTTCCCGAACGTCATCTGGTCGTCATAATCATCATTATCATATTCGTCAACGTTCAGTGTGAACGCGTGTGCCTGAATGACATGTTTCGTCTTTATGCTGTGTTGTGTAGGAGGAGGCTCTGGCAATGAGCTGATTACTCATTCGGGAAGGGCCTCCATATCCTTGTGCGTTAAAAAAAATTACGTGTCTGATCCAGCGTTTAAAATCCCTCTCCCGTCAGGTCGTATCACTTTAAGTCCCACGTGGCTTGTGGTATGTAAAAAGTACCTGTAAGGCGAGAGGTTGAACCAAGTTAAAGAAAAAGAAGTTTAATATATAACCGATAGATTAGTACGTTACATTTGATTAGTTTTCTTGTATAGCTACTTACATTAGATAGGGACTGTGTACAGAATCATTTACCTTGTTTGTTTATATTATATTTATATAATTATATTTATATTTATATTTATATTATATTTATATTTATATTTTTATTTATTTTATATTTATATTTATATTTATATTTATTTTATAGTTTATATTTATATTTAGTAGTATTTATATTATATGTCTATTTATATTTATATTTATATTTATATTTATATTTATATTTATATTTATATTTATATTTATATTTATATTTATATTTATATTTGTGCATTTATATGTGTGCATTTACATTTGTGTGCATTTACATTTGTGTGCATTTACATTTGTGTGCATTTACATTTGTGTGCATTTACATTTACGCATTTGCATTTACATTTATGCATTTATATTTGTGCATTTATATATATGCATTTGGGGGAGGCACGCGGTAGCGTAGTGGTTAAGGCACTGAGCTACAAGCCGGAGGGTCGAGGGTTCAAGTCCCGTCGGGGTCAGGAATTTTAAACTGACCCAAACCCTCTGACGGCACTATGGCCCTGGGGTCGACTCAGCCTCAAACGGAAATGAGTACCAGACGCTTGTTCTGGGGGTAAAGGCGGCCGTCACGCAGGGCTGACAACCCGGCTGACATAAAGTGCCGATTGTCTAGATAAAGTGGGAGCCTTAACCTCCTACTACCCCAAGGGCCTCCCGAGGCCTGTTGTGGGATCACTTTACTTTACTTACTTTATATATATGCATTTATATTTGTATTTATATTTGTGTTTATATTTGTGTTTATATCTATATTTTCATTTTAATCATCTTGAACATTGTTTTATCATGGGGGATTGGAAAAGGTTTATTTGCTATAATTACTGCGATTGCTGTATTTTAACGTGCAATGTGTTTGTCTCGAGTGTGGAAGAAAACGCCATATGGCCTTTAGTGCACCTGGCTAGATAAATAAACAAACAAAATAAGTAGTACTACTATACACACTTCTCTTAAATTCAAGTCTCCAATCAATTCTTCACTCGCAATACAACATAAACGTTTTCTCTCCCATCTTCTCTTGTTTACAGAGCGTTTTTAAGAAAATAAATTAAACATCGTTGCTGCTCCCGAGACTTAGGATTTCAAGTGTAACTGCGTGTAACAGCTAGTTATCAGTTGTCACCTTGTGAGGCAGGCGGTCACTTTCCTATCTCCATGCGCTGCAGAACAGCTAACAGGAAATTAAAAGCCGGGACTGGACAATGTCTGTGACAGCGCCGCAATTAGCTCCAGTGAGTGTAACCATTGTACATCTCACGTTATGTACTTCTATTTGTTACCATCTTGAGAGAACATTGTTTCTAACAATTACAATACGGTACTTAAAAAGTACCAGCAGATCTTCAAATCTACATTTTGTTGATATTCTAGAATAAAATATTAGGCCTATATTAAGCCAAATTAAAGAGCGCTTTTAATGAAAACTTAACCATAATAATAACAATAATCATCATCATCATCATCATCATCAAGATTACCAAGAGCAGCATTCAACTACAAGCCAAGAGGTTCAAGGAATGTAGGAAGGCCAGTGAAAAGATGGACAGAACAACTGCGAGGCGAAACAGGCAATTTGCCTAGCCCGTGAAGTGAAGAAGAAAAAGAAGATAATAATAATAATAATAATAATTTATATTATAATTGTAATAATAATAATCATAATTATAATTGTAATATAATAATAATAATAATAATAATAATAATAAATGTAATAATAATCGTAAAAATAATAATAATCGTAATAATAATAATAATAATCGTAAAAATAATAATAATAATCGTAAAAATAATAATAATAATCGTAAAAATAATAATAACAATCGTAAAAATAATAATAATCGTAATATTAATAATACTACTAATAATAATAGTAATAATAATAATAATAATAATAATCGTAATAATAATAATAATCGGAATCATAATAATAATAATAATAATAATCGTAATAATGATGATAATAACGTAATCATAATAATAATAACCGTAGTAATAATAGTAATGATGATGATGATAATAATAACAATAACAATAATAATAACAATAATAATAATAATAATAATAATAATAATAATAATAATAATAATAATAGCTTTACTTTAACTGACAGAGGCCTTGTGTACCACTGAACCAGGTTTTAAAAAATACAAAAAATAATAGGCCCTATTACATCTAAATTATAATAAACATAAAACGATGACATGTTATATATACAATTATTATTTATAATGTATTTTTATTTACTCTAAATTTTACAAATCAAATATATGTACAAGGTATAAAAAACGAGAAAAATCATTAATGACATAGTATAAATTTAAATAAATAGATAAAAATTAATTATTAGACAACTTAATCGTACTTTAAAAAATATGCATTAATTCGTTTCCGACACAGGACCGCATCGAGGGATAAGATGACTGAATATCTGTAAATTACAAGGTTGCCGGTTGTCCACGCCTGACGCACAATCACAGGAGAAAATTAAATTAAACGAAATAACGACATGAGTCTGGAGGAATATAGGATTGAAATTTATGGCAGGGAAAACAGCAGAAACCCCGAAATACACCTTCACAGATTCCGTTCTCTCCATGTGAAGTAACTCCAGCGGTGAGAAGCGAGTGTTTTATCGCTTGCGCCACTGAGCTGGCTAACATTTATAACGAAATTTAAAATAATAGAAAGCTAACACTCTCATAAGTTCTCAATATTAGACAAGGAATCCGTGCAAATTTATTTTATCCAAAATCATTATTCGTCAGTAGAACTTTCCTATAAAAACAGCGCGATTTTACAGACACTTCTACTTCAACGATGTAGTAGGGAGTACCTAGCAATGCGGGCAGTGTATAGAGCTATTAGCACAAATGTCATAACAATATCTCACTATTCTTTTGCTTGTTCCCTGCTATAGGTTTCTCTGATTACGTCACAGGACATACTTTCGATAGTGATAGCTGCATTGCATATTAATATTGCTACGGGAATTTCGGGAGTATGGACCCTTCTGTTTGAGTGGACCCTGTTAACGTCTTCTTTAATTGGTGCTGCCCTCGAACAGAAAATATTGTAACTTTTTGCCCTCATCAACTTTGACGGGTTCAAGGTCAGTCTCTTTTATTCTTTGTGGGAAGAAGAGTTTATTTGTGATAATTATGAAAAGTCCACCGCTGTGGTCTCGAGGTAGCGTGCTGCCTTGGCACGCAGCGGGCCCGGGTTTGATCCACGGTCGGGGCAGTTTTTCTGGATCAGGTTTTATCGGGGTTTTCCTGACCTGTAAGACAAATGTCAGGAAAACTTTACGGCCCAAACGGTACCCGAAATCATATGGCCATCATCATCATCCTTCATCGGTGTGGAAAGCAATGGGAAGCTACCACACCTACAATTCCCTAGTAAAGCTGCAATCATGGCATGAAAATGCTATGATTGCAGTGAAGGACCTGCCTCCGGGCAGAATTACTTATGGATGGATGGATTTATGAATATTACTACTTTAAAAGTTTTTCAAGCTAAGAATCAATTCTTAATACGCACATTTCACAATGTAATATGTATAAAATATTACAAAACAATTCAATATATAAACACATACCAATAATTACTGTATTGTGCATACAGACACTACCAATATTATGATACAATATTTTATACTGCATCAACAGTGTATACGCATTACTTGATCCTTGACTGATTGATACATGATAAAATATTCCATACTAATACGTATCAACAGATTAAACGCCTACCTGAGTGATGCAGAACGATTATGACATCATTATCATTACGTCTAAGTGTAATATTGGAATATTGACCGTTAAAATAAATATAAATTGTTTTTATTCATACAGTACGCATCAGTATATACAAGATAATCATATAAGTGATTATCAAATCAAGAATAATTAAATAGCTCTTGCTAGAGTTTAAATTATAAACAAATCTTTGAACTCGTTCTTTTCGGAACTTACATAATGACGCATAGCCGGTTGTTGCATAACGCCGTCCACTTCTAGTGCAGTCAAACAAATTCGTACGTAGCAGAACTTGGTGAATATTCTTTCATAGTTTAATAAATGTTTTTGCCCTTTACTTGTAGGTTCTAAATTCAGCAATAATAATTATATTTCGTTGTGATTCACTAACTGCAGATTCGTTTGCAACTAGTAATTGCAAGTATATAACAGTAGAGAGGACCGATATCTAAGTTGAATTTGGTACTAAATCATTTTCTGAGAACCACTTCTTTAGTTGTAAGTTCTGAAGGCGGGACAACTCAATAATACGACTCACTTCACAAAAGCGTCATGTTATTGTAGCCTACAAATGTTTGTAGTAAGTAAACAAAATAAATGTAATGTTGGATAATTATTTTTGTTGCTGCGTTGTAAATGGTAACGACGTAATCAAAAACAATATTTTTTCTAACTTACTGATTGCAGCTGCCGAGACGATTTGCCACGTTGCTGTTTTCTTCTACTTCGCTTCCACTGCATGATAAACCAACGAGAGTTTCACCTTCATCCATCTACACTACACTGATAACATTTCAAGATTGTAGTGACAACAAACTTGCGTTCTCTTAGCACTGACCAAATAATCACTACTACTAACCTAACAGAACAAACATGAAGGGATTACCAACTGCCTGACTTGAAAAAGAGTAACAAAAAGTCTGGCTAAATATTTCCTTAGACAACATAGTATAAAAGCATGTTCTACGTTAGTTTTCATTATTATTTAAAATTTTGCACTTTCTTTACCAAGACAATTATTTAATCAAATTATCGGTTATTATAATTATAACTATTATTATTATTATTATTATTATTATTATTATTATTATTATTATTAACTGTTAATAATTTAATATATTTTGTTCTTTCCTTGTCATCTATATATTGTCTAGTCTAGACCTATTATGTAGTATTAAACAAGTTGTAGATATTTCATAATTGTTAATATATGTATAACTTTACTCTGGTGAAGTGCAAGAGAAGACTTTACGGTCTTAACTCAATCAGGTAAAATAAAACATCATATATATATATATGACAAGATAAGAAAAATAAATGCCTGGACGGGATTTGAACCCGGACCCCTGAGTTGATATATCTTACGCTACCAGGCGAATCCAGAACAAACATTCATTTTTCTTATACATACTCTCTCACTCTCTCTCTCTCTCTCTCTCTCTCTCTCTCTCTCTCTCTATATATATATATATATATATATATATATATATATATACCCTCCATGGTATCTTTACCTTGTCGTGGAGCATTGCTGCCGACAGCGTTACTCATGCCGGACTAGCCGAAGGTGATAAGCCAGACGAAAAAAGTACCTTGGTCGAAAGAGTGACGATCTTCCACCGTAAAAATACAACCTTCAAGAAATGTGGACATGGGTTCAACTGGGGTAAAATTTTCCGGAGGTCAAATAGTTCCCCATTCGGTTCTCCGGGCGGGGACAACTTAAGGGAACCCATTCCAAAGTCTACCAGTTATATTATATGGATGCGAAACATGGACTCTTACTTTAAGGGAGTAAATGAGATTATGAGTATTTGAGAATAAAGTACTTAGGATAATGTTTGGACCAAAGAGAGATGTACAGGTGAATGGAGAAGACTGCATAACAGTGAATTACATGGTCTTTATAGGAAGCCAGATATAATGAGAACAGTTAAGTCTCGTAGACTGCGATGGGCTGGACATATAGCACGAATGGGGAATTAACGACGTGCATGGGAGCTTCTTGTAGGGAAACCAGAGGGAAAACGCTCAGTTGGTAGACCAAGAACGAGGTGGGAGAATAACTTTAACTATAATTTGAAGGAAGTAGATTATTCAGGGGGATGATTGGAAAACATTAGCTCAGGATAGGGATATAAGGAGAGCATATGAGCGCGCGGCCATGTACCTATGGGTTCGTTAGTGCCAGTGAGTTATATACAACATCATCATCATAGTACATTCACGAATTTAGGCCATTTGTTGACCTGTTTCGGCCTCAAGAGAAACACCACCCAGAAGTATTTTGAGTGGACGTCCTGGTCTTCTTCTTCCTGCAGTTTGATATCGTAATATTTGTTTGGGTATCCTGTGATCTTCCATTCGATGAACATGTTGCATCCATCTTAACTTATATATAAGAATAATGATTGCTTGTACATTTGTTCGGTAGCGTAATCGGTAGCGCACTGGGGTATCAATCCAGAGGTCCGGGTTCAAGTCCCGTTCGAGCATTTATTTTTCTTATGTCATATATATATTCATTAATTTTGAGAAATTACCTCATCAGTGAGAGTTTCTCCAACCAATCTCAGTAATTAACACGAATTTAAAAAAATACATAAGTGACTACGGACTTATAGACTCTCAGTTTGCAACAAACATTCGCAAATTTCATTTAATTAAAGTTCTCCATCCTTCTCTGTCCTCTGTGTCTTCATTCGTTAAACCAAATTTCCTCATTGAATTTTGAATGTTATTCTTCACATTGTTCTTGGTCTTCCTTTTCTGCTCCTTGTTTCAATTTTCCATGCATAGACGGCCTTTGGTAGTCTTCCATCCTGCATTCTTATTACGTGCCCGTACCATTTTAGCCTTCTATGTTCAATCTCATCCATTATACTTCTTTCTACATCCATACATTTTCTAATGTCTGTATTTCTAATTTTTTCCAGTCGAGTTTTTCTGGCAGCTCTTCTCCTAAAATCCATTTGAACTGAAGTTATTCTGTTGACTTGTATCAATGTCCAAACATCCGATCCATATATAATATATTATTATTTATAATAATAATAATAATAATAATAATAATAATAATAATAATAATAATAATAATAACAATAATAATAATATTCTTTCTTGTAAGCATTTGTGTCTTTGAACAAGAAGTAGGCGCTCTCCCCCTACAGGGGAGAAATTCAACCATACTAATTTAGTTACACTTGTTTTCGCATCAATGTCATTGGGTGGCCCGGGGTCAGCTTTCCGCCTCATTGTTACATCTAGGAAACAAAGGTAGTCTAGAATGGGGAAATTCGGTAAATTTTACTTAGATGCCACTTTATTCAGATTTAAGGGTCTTTACGAGCCCGAAAATCTTGAGACTCGGAACCTACGACTTAAGTCCCTCCCGGAGAACTTGCTCCTTGGATTTTTCCATACTAAAAAAATCCATAACAAAAAAAATCCATCGAATACGGCCGGGTTTGAACCCGCGACCTTCGGGACCAGAGGAGCATAACCACTAGTCCACCACGGCCGATAGTGTGCTCATATACAATAAGATTATTTTCTTTTAATTTAAATCAATTACATGTACACTTCCAAAAAAAAAAAATGGGTCGACTCTTGCTCGTTCACAAGTCTACGTATGATTCATAGCGCGATTCACAAGAGAACATTGTCTCCCTCTGTTTCGGAAAACACGGTGCAGCTGTGAGAAAAAGGGCGCAACGGCTGCTTATCCTGCTATCGTGTCCTCATAGCACATACGGTTGAGTCTTGGTCCATACGTTATCAAGGGGAGTGCCTCGCGTATGATCCTAGGTAGCACCATTTTTTTATATTAATACGAGTTATATTATTTTTTTCAGAGTTCTTCTTCTTCTTCTTCACTTCCAGGTTTAGGCAAGAGTTGCCTGTTCCGTCTTCACTAATAGATCTACGACCATCTTTTCCGAGGACGTCCGACATCTCTTCTTCCTCTTGGAAAATAATGGAAGATTTTATTTGGTAATCTACTTTCTTCCATTCTTTCTACATGTTCTTTCCACTGTCTTGTTAAATATCTTTTCTTTTATGGAGTAGATCTGCAGGTCTTCACGGATAACCTCGTTTCTTATCTGGTCCATTCTAGTGCAGCCTTTTACTCT
The DNA here is from genome assembly GCA_030220185.1 of Diploptera punctata. Lineage (NCBI taxonomy): Eukaryota > Metazoa > Arthropoda > Insecta > Blattodea > Blaberidae > Diploptera > Diploptera punctata. Next base: position 2,394,358 of record JASPKZ010001587.1, on the reverse strand, counting down.
TCTTAAAAATTTCATCTCGGCTGCTTGGATTTTACTTTCTTCTTTGGTAGTGGTAATCCAAGATTCACTCCCATATAAAAGGACAGGGACAGCCATTGTTTTGTAACATTTTAATTTTGTTTGTTTATGGACTTTATTATTCAATGTTATATTTATTGTACCGCAAATAGCTTGAAACTGATGTGTTTTGTGTTCAATATCTTTATCATACCCATAGCTTATGTCACATCCTAAATATTTAAAGTGGGATAATTGTTCAATAATTTCGTCTCTAATTACTATTTTTGCACGCAGAGTATTTCTTCCACAAAATGCCATTACTTTTGGTTTACTTATTGAAATTTTCAAATTATAGTCGCTACATTTTGCATTTAGTTTGTAAGCAGCCAATTGTAACAGATCTTCATCATGGTGTAATAAGACTGAATCATCTACGAAAATTAAGTTATTAATACTTGTGTTATTGTACAATCCAAGGCCTTTGTCTGTTATAATTTTCCATTGTTTCGTAATGTCATCAATATACATATACATTAAAAAGAGTGGGCGATAGACTACACCCTTGTCTAACTCCTTGATATATTAAAATTTCTTCTGACCGTTTTCCATCAGTTTTTATCACTACTTTAGTTTCTTCATATAAGCCCTGGACTGATTTTATTAGATGGTGTGGATTATCTAATTTAATAAAAAAGATGATGGAATCATTTATACCCAACTCCTGTGGGTAAGCTGAATCTAGCATTAAAAAACAAACCATATATGGAAGTCAAAGTTCTACTCCCTCACATAAAAAATAAAAAAAAACAACAGAAAAAGGAAAAAAGAGACCAGTGAACTTAATATCTTTTCCAGCTTCTATTACAGCTCGAAGTCGATTCGGCATGGATCTGACGAGGTCACGGAAGAATTCTCGATGAGGATTGTCCTCCTCTTCCCGGGTGAGTTCTTCCCAGGTATTGAGAACTTGATCCCACAACTCGTCTTTATTTCGATCGGGTTGGTGGGCATACTTCTTAATCCTCTCCTATATCAATTTCGCCCATGCATGTTCGATAACATTCAAATCAAGCAACTTCGGAGGCCAATAAATTATTTCGATCTCGGGCCTCGTCCGAAACCATCTTTGAATGCTTCCGGCATAATGCACGGAATGGTTGTCCTGCTGGAACAGTAATGTTCCATTGGGAAAACGTTCTTGGGCGGAAGGAAGGAATACACTTTTCAAAATTTATTCATACATCTCCGCATCGAATCGGCCATCAATGCGTTCTATCACGCCAGCCCATCGTAAGACATCCACCCCCACAACGATACGCTAAAGCCCCCCGACCTTGCACGTCGATGCACAAAGCGTCCATCATGTCGGTGGCCATCCTCACAATAGACATGGCGAGGACCATCGTAATCACTCGATATAGTTGTTTCGTCGGAGAAAATTACGTTTCTTCAATCCAAATCCAGTCGACAGGTTGCGAAGGCAAGACGGTTGATGGCATGTTCTTCCCTCACATATTCCTTTAACGCAGCCCTCCGATTCCTAATGCAACGGCTCCTAAATCGATTGATTACAATTTGATCACAACCGGAGAAGTCAGATGTTGATCGTAATTCGTTATTGTACCGAAAGGTGTCCTGTCGAACTGCCTCAAATAAGGCAGAATCTTCTTCCGTTGAAAAAATCCGTGGACGCCCAGGAATAGGGCGATTTACGACCTCCCCTAAAGTTTGAAATCGATGAGCCCACCTAACGGCCGTGCTCTCGTGGCACAGCGACCAAACGGGCAGCGGCCGTAGCCCCATATCCAGTGTCAACTAGAGCTCTAACTCTCTTTCTCAGATCATGCCTGTTAGCCATGCTTATGAAGAATGAAGGACAGCATGAGTTGTTATGCGTAGATAATGACTATTAATACGAAATAAAAGGCACCTCTAACCCCATAATAGTGAATATCACAATGCTAAATTGAATTAATAAATAACAGGGTAATACAAGATCGTCTTTGTGCCCAAATATTCTAAACTGATCAAATTAAGTTCAATTACATAATATAAACAAATCACAAAGTATAACATCATTTCATATGGAAACATTTTAGGTTAGCAAAGGGAACGTCGGATTAGCTCTGCTTTTCCGCATCGGATTGCAGTATTGAACACTAAAGGTTCGAATCCAGCCGAGTAGTTCATATTTGTTTATATATATGTTTTACATAAAATATTATTTCACCTCAGTTTTGAGTGACTTTCGGAACCAGTTATCATATCAACCCTGGAGGCCCACTATGTGGCACCACTCTGGAGGGCCACTATGAAGCGTGATAATCTGCTTCAGGGTTCACTCCTTCCTTGCTAAGGATGAGGGATCCCTACTGCTGGACAGTTTGGATTAATGGGGCACCGGACTAAGGCTCTCAGGGGTTCTTATTATCGGAGAGCAAAAGGTTCTTATCTCAGGTGTAACGGAGGATTATTTGACAGGAGAGCGACACCAGGAAAATGTGAACAGTTCTACATTAATGCACACTTTTACACAGAAGAGTAGGCACACGTCTTTATTATTCAATAACACTTTCCGTACTATTTTTATTTGATGCGCCGGCGGAGATATTTGCTGAGTACGCCAATTTATATGGAGTAGATTTATGTTTCTACCGAGATATGTACCGCGGTTGTCCGGTAATACTAATCTTTACACTTAACAGCACTCGGAGACCACACGCCTCCTTGACTCCCCCGCGGATTCTAACATAATAATCTTTTCTCAAAATTGTTGGCCTGCCTACAGCAAAGTTCTCTGTCCGGCTTACAATTTATTTTAATATGCCCTCTGATTGGGCAGTACTCTGGTAGGGCGTATCTTCGTTACTGTAACAACTTATCAATAAATAGGATTTTAATTGCAGAGGCGTTTGCCAAATTTTACTGGCTCATGCCTAAAGGGATTTTTTAACTCTATTTGCCCATTGGCCGGAGGTCTTTTCTGGACAGCAATAGATGGCCTACTTCCCCCTTCCTTTGTCTTCTGGGCTTCCCACGCAGCTTGATTTTGGGTAAAATATATTTTGTTTCCTTTACATTAGCAAAATTTCAAAAGGCCGGATATCGGCAATAAAAAGATGTCCCAGTCCTAATTGCTTTCTTTTTTTTTTTGGGGGAAGAGAAAATAACACTTGTTTTTTCCTTACTTCACTTTTATAAGGGTCTTCCCGTATTAAGGGTGTTTTCGCTAAGCAGTAGACTGTACTACAAAAACAAGTTACCCAAAGGAAGTCATACTCTATTGTCCTTCATAAAAGTACAGAAACGAGCATACCTGCTCGGCTAATCAATATGTCAAGTTGACGGACAGTCTACTTAGGAGAACTATGAAAATATGAGAAAAATATATTTATCTTAAGGTCCTTTATAAAAGTTACTTGCGGCAAATGGGATTTACTGCCATAAATATAGTAAACTGGCGACATGTTTAATAGCTTTGCCAAAACATCTGCCCATGTCTGACTGTCGATTGAGAAATAAAAATAAGTTACTATTTGATATTAGATTCCCTTAAATATCATACATTGATATACATTCATAAGAATTTATATTATATCAATTATAGTTTAAATTTATAAATTGAAATTATTACGGCTGAGGGATCTAAATCTTGCTTCAAATGCTCCTTTAGTGCTAGAGAACAATTGGGATTCAGCGTAATTTTCTCTACACTAAAAACTCTTGTTCGAAATGTATGTACCAGTTCCTGGTGGGTTTAAGTAAATACTTTGGCTGGAGTTCATTACCCTCTTTTTTGACCAACATTGTAAGGGATATACCTGCTTATAAGTACACCCTCCTTGACCATCTGCAAGTAAAGATTGCAACAAAAAAACATACACAAATAACAGAACAACAAAAATTTTGTGACACACAAATATTTCTGTCCTTATGACTTACAAAACATCATTCATTCCAAATTTTCTTCGTCTTTACAACTTGGTGTAACTTCACTGCTCGTGTATGAGCCACTAATTACGCTCTGATAATGCGTATTATCACCGAACCACTGATGAACACTTTGGCCAATATTTATGCCTTAACACTGATCATTCTTTTAATAAAACTGATCACTACACTTCCACACGTGTTTTCTTGAAGTTAATTAAATTTAAATGCTTAACCTAGTTTTTTTTTACATTTATATGGCAGATGGGAATCTTTGGTGCCACGAACCGCTCTTTAAATCAGTGTAAATTCCATGTTTCCGATAATCTTATAATTTCAATTAAAAAGATCATTAAATAAAAATTATTCATGTGGATCTGTGTCCCTATCAATTTCATAATAAAACATTATCATAATTCATCTTTATGATTATTATTATCATCAGTTAAATTTATCATGTAGGATACTTATTTTGATCATCTAGAATATTAAATTCCGTTTATTGATTAATTCGGAGAATATATTTATTTCCGTTATTTCCTCTACCTAGAGAGAGTTTCTTTAAAGTAATAGGTAGGCTTAATTACCGCCTCCTTCGTACATAAAATAAAATAATTTTGAGTGCTATAATATTCACTTTTATATTTGCATGACTCACGCGCTCAAAGATTTGTCAGCGTTATAAACATTCGTAGGGGTTTCACTACTGGGGTCATGATTTTTTCATAGGTATTTCATATATACGAATAATAATGATTATTAATACATACAATATTGATACTTCTTAACATTTTATCAACATATTTCGGCATATCAGCCCATTTAATCTGCCAAAGCATAACTGGCTGTATCATTAATCAGTCAAACGACGTTATTGCCTTAAGCGTGCAAAATCTTTCCATTCGAATACAGAATCGCATAGCACATGTCACATCCGCTTCCCTCAGCGACCATGACTTCATCTCATCTCATTAATATAATTAGGAATCATTATCCTCGACTAACTAGATAATATAGGGTACCTTGCCCTCAAATATTATCTCAAAAAATTAATATGTGTTATACAAACACAGTGACGTGCCGCTACGGCCCACGTTTACAACTTAAATTCTGTATATATAAATTCCTCACGCTTTAAAGATTAATTCGGTCACTTGGCCTTTCAATCAAGGTACATTACGCTTCAACATAACTCATTAGCTTCTATGCCTATAATGTCGGCTGTTCTTTATCAAAATCATAATAATCATTATCTTATTCGCATTAAGATTGTTGTACAAGGATTCTTAAATTACCTATCAAACAATGACAATGGCCTATCTGAGCTCATTATTACATTTACTGAACTTTAACCTTTAACTTAGGCGCGTTCTTTCATCAATAATAAAATAAAGAGTATTATAATCAATCAAGTACTTTGCTTTGATAAACTAAGTTGATAATGCAGCTTTCTGCTCAGGCGATTACATTAAAACACATTTAACGATATTCTCTCTCTTTTTAATTTGTAAGCTATTCACAGCTAATTAATCGTTATCTAATATTGACTATTCACAGATCCATCATGTTTATATGGTCCGAAATTTATTTAAAATTATTTTCTCAGTTCTAATTGTTATTGAGGCATTATTATGTCTTACTCATAACTTTACTACTTAAATTATATTAATATTTTTCTCAATTATATAATTGGTCTGTATAAGACAATAATCATTCCCATAATGATATTTTATTTATTAACATTGTATTTAATTAGGAGTCACGATATTCAAATGATAGAAGCATCGTGCTCCCCTCTTGTTCGAACACATATAATACGGATACTTATTTCTCTCGTATTTAATTATTCAAAATTAATCATTCATTGCGATATATCAATTAATCGCCCTTATTGAAAATGGATTTACCAACAATTCTTATTTAAAATTGATTTAACAATAATTCTTATTAATCCCTAGCATTTCTCGTCATTCGAGATGTTTAATCATTTCACCTAATAACTAAATAATAATCCTCGATTTCCACTTAGAACTGAGTTCGAAAACCGGTTCGTGTACCAACATTTTTTCCAATCATTGAGTTTGTACAGATTTCATCCTACTTTCGGATTCAAAAATAAGAGCAAGGCTCTGATCAAAGAGATTAATGTGGTTTTTGCTTCGGTCGCGCATAGATAGGCGATAATGTCGCGATAATTTAGAGGAATTTACTGAAAGTCCTCGAATAATAACCGACAGCGGAACATTTCTAATTACCCGATTCAATTGACATCCATATTCTGCACACCACTCAAATCCTGAGACGTTTGGGACTGACCTGCTTGCAACAAAGGTTTTTGCAACCAGTTCGGTCGACTTTTCCCTTCTGCCTGCCACTCTGAACCAAGGAATATCTGATTTGGGGTCCTCGAGGTACCGTAAATAACTTTCCCTCGGCTTCGATTTTATTCTATTACATTTGACTTTATAGACTGCCTTAGTTAAGCCCTTTTGGCGTCGGTTATCTATCTTCAAATGTTTCACTATCTTGCCCGCGGCCTTAGTTTTAGTTTTCGATTCATTGTCAGGTATTCCTTGTTGCTGCACATTACAAGTAAATACATGCACACTTCCACAATCTTCACTTTTCTTGGCAATACTAGGCCCTAATTTTATCTTATCATTGAGAAAATCTACACCCTGATTTGAGATTTCTTCAGACTGAATCACTTCTGGGATACAAGTTATTCCTTCATTTGTTTGCAAATTTTCAAGGTTAGTTTCCTGATCAATTAATACATTATTTTCATAATTTATATCAGATTCTTTATTAATTAATTCTGACTCTAGATTATTTTCTGCCTTCAATCCTATTTCCTCATGTTCAACATAACAAGATTTTTTCGATACTATCTTATCAATCTTAGCTTCCATGCTAGCTTGCATCTCGTCGAACTTCGTTTCTATTGAACTCACAATTTTATTATTGTTAGACTCTACCTTCGCTGCTAGCGATTCCTGGTTTCTATTCATATCTGCCCTAAACGCTTCCAGGAGTTTAAAAATGTTCTGGCTTTGGTCACCTGCATTGTAACCGTTAAGTTCTGCCATTTTAGTAGTTAATTGTTTAATACCTTAATTACCAAAAGTGTTTAAATTACCAAAAAAAGATACAAATTGCGTATTTTAAATTTTCTTTCTACCTTTTGGAGTCTTCACCTTTACCAGTTCTGGGTCTTCCTCTCGTCTTCCTCCCCTCTGCGTTCTCGTGTTGCCATCATCTTCTCAGAATATAGCTGTTTGGACTCCTCCGGTTGCTGATTCATTCCAGGCTGCTCTCTGCCGACTGGATGCTGGCGTTCCTCCGTCTCGTGGGAGTTTTGTTGCTTGACACTGCACTGTTTTCGCAACTCTTCGAGCCCCACGTTGGGCGCCACTATGGAACGTGTTGTTTCTGTGAGGTTTTGTGTTGCCCCACGTTGGGCGCCACTTTGGGGCGTGTTGATTCTGTGGGGTTTTGTGTTGCCCCACGTTGGGCGCCACTTTGGAGGCCCACTATGTGGCACCACTCTGGAGGGCCACTATGAAGCGTGATAATCTGCTTCAGGGTTCACTCCTTCCTTGCTAAGGATGAGGGATCCCTACTGCTGGACAGTTTGGATTAATGGGGCACCGGACTAAGGCTCTCAGGGGTTCTTATTATCGGAGAGCAAAAGGTTCTTATCTCAGGTGTAACGGAGGATTATTTGACAGGAGAGCGACACCAGGAAAATGTGAACAGTTCTACATTAATGCACACTTTTACACAGAAGAGTAGGCACACGTCTTTATTATTCAATAACACTTTCCGTACTATTTTTATTTGATGCGCCGGCGGAGATATTTGCTGAGTACGCCAATTTATATGGAGTAGATTTATGTTTCTACCGAGATATGTACCGCGGTTGTCCGGTAATACTAATCTTTACACTTAACAGCACTCGGAGACCACACGCCTCCTTGACTCCCCCGCGGATTCTAACATAATAATCTTTTCTCAAAATTGTTGGCCTGCCTACAGCAAAGTTCTCTGTCCGGCTTACAATTTATTTTAATATGCCCTCTGATTGGGCAGTACTCTGGTAGGGCGTATCTTCGTTACTGTAACAACTTATCAATAAATAGGATTTTAATTGCAGAGGCGTTTGCCAAATTTTACTGGCTCATGCCTAAAGGGATTTTTTAACTCTATTTGCCCATTGGCCGGAGGTCTCTTTCTGGACAGCAATAGATGGCCTACTTCCCCCTTCCTTTGTCTTCTGGGCTTCCCACGCAGCTTGATTTTGGGTAAAATATATTTTGTTTCCTTTACATTAGCAAAATTTCAAAAGGCCGGATATCGGCAATAAAAAGATGTCCCAGTCCTAATTGCTTTCTTTTTTTTTTGGGGAAGAGAAAATAACACTTGTTTTTTCCTTACTTCACTTTTATAAGGGTCTTCCCGTATTAAGGGTGTTTTCGCTAAGCAGTAGACTGTACTACAAAAACAAGTTACCCAAAGGAAGTCATACTCTATTGTCCTTCATAAAAGTACAGAAACGAGCATACCTGCTCGCTAATCAATATGTCAAGTTGACGGACAGTCTACTTAGGAGAACTATGAAAATATGAGAAAAATATATTTATCTTAAGGTCCTTTATAAAAGTTACTTGCGGCAAATGGGATTTACTGCCATAAATATAGTAAACTGGCGACATGTTTAATAGCTTTGCCAAAACATCTGCCCATGTCTGACTGTCGATTGAGAAATAAAAATAAGTTACTATTTGATATTAGATTCCCTTAAATATCATACATTGATATACATTCATAAGAATTTATATTATATCAATTATAGTTTAAATTTATAAATTGAAATTATTACGGCTGAGGGATCTAAATCTTGCTTCAACCCACAAGGGAACAGAATTAATTAAGTCTTGATGCGGTAGGGTGTGTATCATGGCTCGAGCTGTACACGCATGCGCAGTGTCGTCTATCTGGGACTTCAAATAATCTACTGACCCATTATTTTTTTGTGGAAGTGTACATTAATCATTTCTGCTTTACGTTACTTGAATCACAGAAGAACTGTAAGACTAACTACTTTACTCCTAGATTAATTATTTCATAGATGAAGTGTAGCATTTGTTCTATATCAATTGAAATATATATATATATATATATATATATATATATATATATATATACCATTCCATAGTAATTCTACCCGAGGACAGTCCTTCACTGCAATCATAGAACTTTAAAGCTATGCTTTGCAGCTTTACTAAGAAATTATAGGTGTGGTAGCTACCCTTACTTTCCACACCGGTGAAGGATGATGATGGCCGGATGATTTTCGGGGACCGTTAAGCCTTAAGCTTCCTGACATTTGTCTTACAGGTGAGGAAAACCCCCGAAAAAATCTCACCCAGGAGTCTGTCCCGACCGGGAATCGAACCCGGGCCCTCTGTGTGACAAGGCAGCACGCTACCTCGAGACCACAGCGGTGGACTATATATATAACTTGGAAATTGTCACTAAAAAATCTGGGATGTTACTATTTGCTGGATCAGTTTCTGTAAGATCAAACGTGATAATGTGTTTTACTTTTTAATAATCTAAATCATCAGCTTAAAGCAACAAATTCAAACTTCCCCTTCAAAGGATTTCATGACCTTCTCTAATACAAAATTGGATAGTGGAGCAAATAGCGCATCTCTTCACTATAACTCATTGTGATTTTCAAAAGTATTTAAAAACTGCTTGCCTACCCGTACCTTATTATTTGTGCAAACATATTCGAAATTTTTTTTAGTAATTCCGAAGTTCAGCAGGATTCCCTCTTGATTGATGCGTACAGTTTTTTTAAATTATGTTTATTCTGATAATGTGAATGTCCATGTCCGTAGCGTAGTCGATAGAGTCCAAATCTTCCACTCGGGCGACACAAGTTCAAATAAATAATTTCACATATTCTCCTTGGCACTGGATGTATGTCCTGTTCTTGTGTAAAAAGAAAAAACCCGACAACCCGTCAAAAATTGTATGAGAAAAAACAGCAAAACAAAGAAAAACTTGAAGAATAAACATAAATATGTACAGCGTGAAGACAAAATCTACCGACAAATCTTCACAAGTTGTTCATAAAAAGTGTTCCTGAGTGTTTTGAATAAGGAAATCATGGTCATCGAAAGCTCAATACCGAGCAATTTCATTGTTTTCGATTTGTAAAATTCAACCATCTCTGTATCAATTTACTTAAATAAATTTTTTTAAAATTTACACTTAAATTATTTAAAGTGATTGTTATAAATGCCCACCGCCATGATTACGACAAACTGAAACCGAAAAGGAAGCCATTTGCCCGACAGGTAGAAGGCGATAATCCAGAGGAAGGAAGTACCTTGATCGAAAGAGTGACAATTTTTCACCGTACAAATACAACCGTCAAGAAACGCGGACATGGGTTTCACTTGGCTAAAATTTTCCGGAGGTAAAATAGTCCTCCATTCGATTCTCCGGGCAGGTACTACTTCAAGGAGTTCATGCCAAAGGCTCAAACACAGGAATGTTAGGACATTATATAGTAGTGGGCACTAGGAATATTAACGCAGGGATTAGATGAATCACCCATGAATATACTTTATTTTTAGGAGGTTAAATGACCAGGAGAAGGTAGCAAGCTTTGCAATACACTATGGGGGTTCAGCGAGACCTAGAGGCATGAAAACTTCTTGTAGGAAAACTAGAGGAAAAACGCGCAGTTGGTTGAGCAAGAATGATGTGGGATAATAAGGATAATACTATTAACCATGATTTGAAGGGTGTAGATTATACAGGAGATGATTTGAAAACATTACCTCATTACAGGGATGAGTGGAGTGCTTATGTCAGCGTGGCCATGAACCTACGGGTTCAATAGTGCCAGTGAGTTTTATATATACACATGTGAGTGTTACTAAAAATACTATTTTTTCTGATTAGATGTAAGTTTCCGCGAATATTCAAGGCTTATCATAGGCTGTAACTTAAAAAATTATTTTAGACATAAATTAAATTAGACTGCGATATCCGTTAAATTTGTAATATGTCTTTGTATGGGAATTAATTCATGCAGCGAGCAGCAGAAGGTTTTACATGTGTCAATGATAAAATCGATACTCATTAGTTTGCGAATCACCCCCCTCCCCAAGTGCTCTCTTTCACGGATTGAGTCATATGTTATCAGTTAAAGTAATAGAAAACAATGATTTTGTCCTTTATAATGGATACAGGGTCATTCTGGATAATTAACTAGAAATAAACAGACTAGATATAATTTGAAAACTTGGCTTTCACTACTAATTCAATAGTACGTTCTAGAAAAGTCGTTCATTTTAATCGAATAAGCTACCAATTACACATTGATTTGACACAAATCCAAATATTTTCAAACTTACTTTGATAATTTATTATTATTATTATTATTATTATTATTATTATTATTATTATTATTATTATTATTATTAATTTTCCAGATTAGTCCGTAAGTTCCGTAAAAACATTGGTATCTGCTCATACATGTAAAAGTATTTTCCATCATTAAATATCATTGAATTTGCTTTTAAAATAGTCTATTGCGATACGATACGGATCGTGGAAAAGTTTTAAAAAAAGAGGAACTTGCGCCGAGTTTTTGTTTTAATTTTCGAGTTTCCGCTATGTGTTTACCACATGAGCTATTTTTTGCACTATTTGTATTTATTCTAGTAATTAAGACATTACGTAAAATATTAATAGATATAATTGAAGATAAATGTTAGATATCAGAAGCTGAATCGGCTATATGTGTTGCTATGGAGAAATAATAAGTATGGGTGGGTCATGTCGCCATCTTATATTTGTTAAAACTGTAAAACCAATTTGATTTGTGTTTTATTTGTGATTATGGAGAACGTTTTAGACGATGTGTGCAGTGATGATGAATTAGAAGAGGCAGAATCACTATCAATATTTCAAAATAAATGTTTTTACTTACCGCCCTAGTGCTTGTGGTCACTTTTAAATTAGACTATTATGATTTCTCTTGTTTTCATAGCAACCAAGATTGTATGCGGGAATATCAAATTACAATAACAGTAAGTACGCAATATTAGTTACATATGTGATATAGTATATTACGATTCGAAGGTTGGGAACTGGTTTTTACAGAAGCGAGAAAAATGTTTAAAAACCGACCGATAGCAAGGTTTTTAATTTCCGAGATTCTGTAAAACACTTCACAAACGTGCGTTGTACATTATTTTTTTGCGCAATGGTGTTTTCAAAACAATAAATAATAGTAAATCAATAACATCTTGTTGGAAATATTTGCGTTCATTATAAACAACTGACTAACGTAAGAGTGTGGATCATGTACATTAGTTGAAATTACAGGAGGGCGTGACACCAATCTAGTCATAAAATGGCGATAACTACGTATTTATTGTTTTATATTGTTTCAAATAAAGTTCAGTTAATTTAAAATTCAGTGTTTCGCTTCATATACTGTATATTAACACTATATTTTGGATATTTTTTGCATATACATTATACGTAGTGTACATAAAGTTAGTGGTTTTTCTTCCCTCGCGTGGTTTGTAATATGTAATATTACAGTATAGTTATTTTATTACAGTATATATAATTAAGTTGGCACCCCGAAAAGTAAGAAGTTGAACTTTCAATTGTGGTCGCAATTGCTGTAAGTACGGCAAAACGCACTATCGCGCAAAAGAATGTATAATAATAATAATAATAATAATAATAATAATAATAATAATAATAATAATACTTTATTTATTCTGGCAGAGTTAAGGCCATAAGGCCCTCTCTTCCACTCAACCAGCACAAATACAAATAAATATTCGACAAATATAGATATACACTATACTAATTATAAACAGTTAAAGATACAATAAATGTAGCAATCTAAATGTCATGTACAAACAACATTTTATAGGGTAATAACAATAATGATACGATAATAATAATAATAATAATAATAATAATAAATATAAATATGATACATTATACGGGAAACACCAATTAATATATATATCTTACACTGGATAATAATGAAGTCGAGTTTAGAGCAAATATAGATTTAGATTTCTTTTAAAAGATGCCAATATATATACATTCGTAAATGAATAATTTTAGTAATCAGGCACAGCAATGTGATGACATACTATCAGAAATAGTTCATAAGGTTCACTGACGTCTCTTTAAAAAAAGTGTTGATCTAGTACAATACTTAGGGTCAATTTAAGAAAAAAACTCTCAAATTAGAATTAAACAAACTCCCACGGGACAAGCAATCTTCATGACTTCCACTCAGTGAATCATAGAAGGAAATATTAGGCAGCATTACTAACTCATTTGATGCAGATGTTAGTGCTAAACTTAGCATTAGAGAAACACCCGCGGGCCTCATTTAATTGCTACAGTCTTAAGAAGGAAAAGAGTTTCAATGCATAATCCCATTTTTAAACGAGGTAACAAATTTCTCCAACAGATTGATTTCCTTATACAAGTAACTATTTAAATAAAAACATTGTCTTTTTTTTGGCTCTTTTCGTTTACGTTGTTTTTCTTCTTGTTTTACCTTTTCTTTTGTGCTCACATATAGACACAAGGACAGGACACACACCCAGACCCAAGGTGGAGATTTAAAATCGCCTACCCCACCCGGAATCGAACCCGGGTCGCCGGAGTGGAAGGTAGGGACTATACCAACTACGCCACGGCGACGGACAGGCCCTAGAAGGTCATAAACCCTACAATGTGTTTACTTAAACTTTAACGGCCGGATTCGTATTATGATCTGTATACATTTTTCGGTCTGTTGTCCGTGGTCGTTAAGCCTTGTTAATGTCGGACGCAGTCTCTAGGGAAACGTCGGTGAATTTTAAGCTCTGGATCACGGCCAAGAGCCCGGAAACTGCCTACATGCTCATAACAATTTAAACATTGTTAAACATTATCAGATAGCATTCCTCGTAGGCCATGTGAACAGGATACCAAAATTCGGCGAATATTAAAAAAAAAGAAAAAGTATATATTTCAGATAACCTTCTAGGGCCAAACCTTCTGTTCATCAAGTTAACAGTAAACAATTTATTGGAATTCCAGAAGACCAAGGTATAGGGTGATGGCCCGCCGAAGGTAGCAGCAGATTTTAGGCTAGAAAATGGATACTGGATACTCAATCCCATATTATAAAATGAATGCAGGGCGATTTCATCTCACATCAAACCTTTAATTATTTTCTACGTAGATTTTTGAAAACAACGTTCTATCGGACCAGTTCATCGGAAGCATAACATTTCTGTTCGCCAAAGTGCGACATCACAGATACTGAAACCGATACAAATAAATACGGAGCTACGTGTTTGTGTTCATGGTGTAACATGCCCCAATAATGCTGCACGTGTATATAAAATATTCCTACAAGCGAACTGTCAACCGTTGCATGCCGAAACCTACCTTGTAATTTCTCCCTGGCAAGCTTTGTGATGTACCAAGGCAGTATCTAAACAATTGCCTCTTTTAACTGCGAGGCACTAAAATCCAGTTCCAAATATCTCATCTAAACTACGGGGAAATAATTTAAGATATGACTTAATGAATTGGAAAATTCTTTTTACATGGTGTTTTCGCCACGCACCGCCTCACTGACGTCCATCTTATTCGTATAGTCGGTTTCCATTGCTGAATTCTGTGTCATACAGTTCAAAGTAGCAAATTACACTGAGCAACAAAAAATAAACTTTTTTTTTGTCTCAAAGAATAATATGTGATTCTGATATATATATATATATATATATATATATATATATTTTCCCCCTGAATTCAAATATGATATCGGTTTTTCTCCATCAAGCAAGGTTTCGGAGAGACAGGAATTTATAATTTCAAACACTTTAATATTTTCTACATTCGTAACTACACAATATTCGAACATTCGGACTCGCCTAGAAAGTAAGAAATTACGATTTTCTGCTATATTTCGCCTGTGGAGTATCCCTCTTGATGGTCCAGCAATAATCGGCCATCATATTAAGATTCCATTTGCCTTGATATCTCTTTTCCATAGCTGAAATCTCCTGAGTTAGCTCATTTGGTTTTATTTTACAATGGACAAATGGACGAAAAAACGTTTATTAAAAAAATAATTATTTAAATCCACTAATTGAAATTGAAATTTAAAAAAAACTGTGGGTGATGGAGAAATTCCGAATACATATTTGAAAACATGATAAAAACTGCATTAAATACAACTATTGGTACTAATGAGACAAGAATCATGTTGACCAGTGTAATTCATAACACTTTTCATCTTCCTCGATTGTTGAGACTAAGGAAGAAGTATCGAGTGCTCCACTAAATTAAGGTTTAAGAGGTCACATGGTAGAAATGCCAGACAGACAAAAGGATAGTTCACAGAGATTGATCTATCCCTTGTGCTACAGGTAGATGAATTCCACCCTGTTAACTTCCGCTACTTCCACGATACTATCAATATTTCCCAGAAACTGTTAATTTTACTTTGTGATTTCCACCTCAAGTTCAGCGCTATGGTCTAGGGATAGCGTCACTGCGTCGTATACAGGGGGCTCGTTTCGATCCCAAGTCAGGATAAGTTCCCTGTAATAGTTTTCTTTGCTGCTTTTCCTCAACTGTTAGACAATGTCAGAAATCCTTAAGGCCCAAACGTTTTTGAACTTCATCTGGATATCACAATCTTCATTATCATATTCCCCATGTTTAGTACGAATGTGTGTGTTGTCTCGGAGGAGGTCCTGACATTGAGCTGATCACTGATTCGAAGAAGGTTTCCATGTCATGTGTGATCCACGTTTGCTGTTTAAAATCCCTCTCCCGAGAGTTCCTGCCAAGTGGTGTGTGGCATTTACAAGGAGAGAGGTTATATGAGTTAAAGATGAAGATGGTGTCCGCCTCATCCAAAGCACATGTCCATATATCTGTCGTGTCGCAAATCGTGTGTTGGCAGACAAATACTGGGCTCAAACTTTGTAACAGTACTACGTTTTACCATTAATAATTGAATGACGATTAATTATATATCAATTTAATGAATTTACATACAAATTAGACTTATCTTTGCAATAGAGACACACACCTTACTGATACATATCCACCAATCCTGGTTGCGATATGACCTAATACCTTCAAAATAAATAATTTATATATAATTCATAATATCTATAGAATATAACAAATTGTTAGAATTATTAAAATGAAAGAAAGTTTGAAGAAATGGCTGAATTCAAATACCTAGGAACAATAATTGGGGCACCCCCGTAGCGTAGTGGTTAAGGCACTAAGCTACAAGCCGGAGGGTCGAGGGTTCAAGTCCCGTTGGGGTCAGGATTTTTAAACTGACCCAAACCCTCTGGCGGCGCTATGGCCCTGGGGTCGACTCAGCCTCTAACTGAAATGAGTACCAGACGCTTGTTCTGGGGTAAAGGCGGCCGTCACGCAGGGCTGACAACCCGACTGACATAAAGTGTCGATTGTCTAGAAAACGTGGGAGCCTTAACCTCCTACTACCCCAAGGGCCTCCTGAGGCCTCTTGTGGGATCACTTTACTTTACTTTAGGAACAATAATTACAAATAGGAATGAGATGCATAAAGAAATTAAACATAGGCTCACTTGTGGAAATGCATGTTATTATGCATTGTAAACAGGGACTGTTGTCGTCCCAACTCTTTTGAAAACAACGTTAAACTGAAAATACAGAAATAGAGAAACTCAAAAAGTTTTGGGCTTGTTACCAATGTCAACAATGGAGAATAATGGACAACAATACAGAAACTAAATTTAATATTTTTTTTGTGGTCGATATGGGTTCATGTTTGGATATTTAGTTATTTAGATGTGTGCAGCGTCACTCGTGGGGGCCACATTCAATGTATATGAGGTAGAGCAAAAACTGTTTGAGTTTCTCTTTTGATTGTCACCAATTTCATTTAGATACGATTATCCAAAGCGACGTAGTAGTAGTTTAAAGTTTTTTTTTTTCAAATGCCCCAGGTTGTCTTTCGACATTCCTGGTGTTCTCTCCTGGCACGGCGTACTTGTAACCAACTTCTGAGGTTGGGCGCTTGGAAGGCGTGGTTACGTTGCCCCGATGATATGATGGGTGATGATGATGATAGTGGTGCGCCAGGAGAGTCCCTAATCCTAAGCTTAATCTAAGATGAATATGAATGATGATGACTGCGATGGCCATATGATTTCGAGGATCGTTTGGGCCTTTTAAAGTTTTCCTGACATTTGTCTTACAGGTGAGAAAAAACCCCGATAAGAACCTCACCCACAAAAACTGTCCCGGCCGGGGATCGAACCCGGGCTCGCTGCGTGACAAGGTAGCACGCTACCTCGAGACCACATCGGTGGACTAGTAGTTTAAAGTATGATACGTGTACTATATTTGTGGATACGGTGTATATAAAACTGTTATTTTACCAGCTATATTATATGGATGCGAAACATGGACTCTTACTTTAAGGGAGGAAAAGACATGACAAGTATTCCTATTTGAGAATAAAGTTCTTAGGAAAATTCTTGGACCAAAGAGAGATGAACAGACAGACGATTGGAGAAGACTTCATAACAGTGAACTACATGATGTTTATAAGAAACCAGATATATTAAGAAGAGTTGAATATCATTGTCCGCTATGGGCAGGACATGTGTCATGAATGGGAAATAAAAGTAGGATATGGAAGCTTCCTGTAGGAAGACCAGAGGGAAAATGTCCAGTTGGTAGACCAAGAATGAGGCGAGAGAATAATATTGACCGTGATATGAAGGAAGTAGATTATACAGCGGATGATTGGAAAACATTAGCTCAGGATAGCTTATGTCCGCGCTGTCATGAACCTAAGGGTTCAATAGTGGCAGTGAATTAGATAGTTAGTTAAAATTATTAAGTACGAATAATGAAATAAATAATGTAATTAAATTTGATAAGCTTACCATGAATTTTGTAACAATATTATTAAAATGTAAACTCGTCATTACCGACCATTTGACGTTAAATTACACTTACATGGAAGGAATAAAGCCACTTAATACAGAGGAAAACCACATCTCTCTTCTAAAGGAAATATTTGATGTAGGGAATAAATTGAATTTTATTCCATGTAGCATGTTGCCACATCAAAGAGCCTTATATTGAAGTTCCCATCAATTTAATTTGCCGTCCATTACCAGTTTCCTGGAGAAAACTCCAGTATCCGGAGATTCATTTCCCACGAATCAGTTACAACAAGTGGCACAACTTATACCGACTCCCTCTTTCATTATTATTTATTATACTTATCCTTCGTTAAAAAGCGCCCGTTGTGTCATCGGAAATATTATCAAACAGCACAAATTTATAGCCTATAATAATAATAATAATAATAATAATAACAATAATAATATTATTATTATTATTATTATTATTATTATTATTATTATTATTATTATTATTATTATTATTATTATGAACAGAATAAATAAAGGTAGAGCAATAACAGCAATGATGAATGGAGTCTTATGGAACAGATATATAACCAGAAAAAATAAGTTAGAAATATATAATTCAATAGTGAGAGAAGTACTGTCACATATGGAGCTGAAGTTTGGAAATTAAAACAAAAACTTAGAACAAAATCTTATGTCGATGGAAATGGATTTTTTGAGGAGAGCAGCAAGGTGTTCAAATTAGAAAAAATAAGAAATACTGCCATATGAGACAAAATGAATATTAGATATTCAATAATAGATTATACAAGATATCCATCCATACTAATTCTGCCCGAAGGCAGGCCCTTCACTGCAATCATAGCATTTCCATGCTATGCTTGCAGCCTTACTAGGGAATTGTAGGTGTGGTTGCTTCCCGTTGCTTTCCACACCAGTAAAGGATGATGATGATGATAATGATAATGATGATGATGATGATGATGATGATGACCATATGATTTCGGGGACAGTTTGGGCCCTAACGTTTACCTGACATTTGTCTAACAGGTGAGGAAAAACCTCGATAAAATCTCACCCAGAAAAACTGCCCCGACCGGGGATCGAACATATAAGATATAAGCAATTAAATTGCTATGGGCTCGTATGACGAATGCAACAAGGAAGGTTACCCAGGAAAAAATTGGAATGGTGTCCACCTGGAAGAAGAAGGGTAGGAAGACCTCGAAAATCGTGTATGCAAGAAATAAAAACTGGAATGAAAACAAGAGGACTTGGAGTGGATGGATAGAGACGAGTGGAGTAGAAGTATAAAATTTAGGCACAGAAAGATATGTAAACATTAAAAATCCGTATACAAATAAAATTATTATTACTCTAGTAGAACCCGCGAAGCATGGACTCTTGCTTTAAGGGAGTACTGATTACTAGTATGTAAGAATAAAGTTCTCAGGGCCAAAGAGAGATGAACAGACAGGCAAATGGAGAAGACTACATAAGTGACCCACATGATCTTTATAAGAAACCAGATATAATAATGAACGTTAAGTCTCGTAAATTGCAATTGGCAGGACAAGTGGCATGAACGGGGAATGAAAGAAACCCACTTGATATATAAAAGCCTGAGATATTGCTGAATATCAGTAACATTTCCTTAGATTCCTTATAAAGAGATGAAAGAAATATTTTACGAGTCTATTTCTTACGGGTCTTTCAAAAACATTAAACTGAAAGTATAGAAATGTCTTATTCTCCCAGTTATATTATATGAATACGAAACATGGACTCTCACTTTAAGGGAGGAAAGATGTTTTAAGTACAGTACTTGAGAATAAAAGTGTTAGGAATTTGTTTGGATTTAAGAAAGATGAACAAACAGAGGAATGGAAAAAACTACATAACAATGAACTACATGGTCTTTATAGGAAGCCAGATATAATTAGAAAAGTAAAGTCTCGTAGACTGGATTGGGCTGGACATGTGGCACGAATGAGGAATTAAAGAAGTGCATGGAAGCTTCTTGTAGGAAAAGCAGAGAGAACACGCTAAGTTGGTAGACCAAGAATGAGGTGAGACAATAACATTAACCATGAATTGAGAGAAATAGATTATACAGGGGATGAATGGAAAAACAGTAGCTCAGGATGGGGAACTATGGATATCTTTTGTCCGCGCGGCCAACAACCTACGAGTTTGAGAGAGCCAGTCTTCTTCTTCTTAAACTTAATTTGTACAATTTTCATCCTGTTTATTTCCAGAATCATTCCTCGGAGGAAGACGTATTGGATGTGCATTCACTGTCTATCTATCTCTTGGCTGGTCTTCCTCTTGTTCTTCTCCCGTCCATTGGTCTATCTTCTTTAGCTCTTTTTGCAAGCCGGTTTTCTTCCATTCTTTCTATATGACCCTTCCAATATTTTCGTCTATCTATAATAAATTTGGTTATGTCTTGAATATGGCGTTTGTCCCTAATTTCTGTGTTGTGTATTTTATCAAATAATGTTTTTCCCTGAATAGTTCTTAAGATATTCATTTCGCATGTGCTTATTATTTGTTTAGTTTTTGTTGTATCAGCCTTAGTTTCTGCTCCATATACGATAACTGGTCGAACTATCGTTTTGGTATATGCGGGTTTTGCTTTCTATTGACGTATGTTGCGCCAAATTAAATCTTTCATATGCCCTGAAATTTGTAACCCGCCATAGCCTGTCCCAAGCCAGGTTGAAAAAGTGTAAGGGGGAGAAGTAACACCTTGGTTCAGCTTGCCCAGCTCATAGTACCTTGTGAGGGCCCCTTGCCAGAGTTACGGTGAAGACCTCAACGGCAGATACAGCGGAGAAGGAGTCCTTCGGCACGGTGTACCTGACGGAAGAGGCAACTCCACATCTACTGCCTTGTAGATTGACAAAAAGGGCGGATGGGGTTCGTTAGTCCTGCAAGACAACCCACCTAGGAGAGACAACTCCGAAATAAAACGGCTGAGCTCTGGAGCTGGGTGAAGGCAATCGGCCTAGGGAGGAAACCCCGAATAATAAACCCGCCATAAAAACGGGCTAGCAACCCACTTCAAGGTGTATCTTATACATTGCTCGCAGTCCCAAAGATCAAGCCTCGGATGAAAGACGGAGAGCCAGTGAATAAGTTTATTTTATTTCCTTCGGGAAGGGTATTAGTAATTATTTTTTTAATTACAATAATTTTAATAAATAAGATCTACATCAATGAATTGCTGCTTATGTTTACCATGAGCTTTTCTGTATAAGTTACCAATTTAATTTTAATGACATTTTTAAGTTGTAATTAATGATGAAATGGGTCCTTACAATGAAATTTCATGAAGACTGAGGAAAACCAAGAAGCAATCACAATCAGGCTGGTTGCTACCGGTATTTGAAACCGGGGCTATCAGAATGCGTGTCTGAAACGCTACAGCATGAGCCAACACTCGGTATTAGTAAGGAGTCAGTCATGTTGCATGTGAAAATGACCTGTTACAGGTGACATTTCCTTTCGACTTAGCAGATTACCGTCAAACATCCTGAAGAGAGTGCCCTGAAAACCATAAGAGGATTCTATCGCGCCAGATTACTTCAAAAACTTTCAGAGCACGTGTAAAAGTTCGATAAAACTCTGACAACCTGCCCAGATATACTCAGTACTACAGTTTCCAGGAAAATATACATTCTAATCACACTAGTGCAAGAGACGATTTTCTACTTTAACTCTGCAGTTTGTTTATATAATTTTATTTTATCATATTATTATTACTATTATTATTATTATCATCTGAGTGTTTTCTCAACTTTAGAATTACATGTAAGGTGCCTTGATAGGCCGGTCTCAATTGGTTTTGATTTTGGGAATTTTCCTTTCCCCTAGCAACATAGCATGTGTAAATAAACAGAAGAGAAGAGCATAAGAAAAAAAGAAGAAACATCATTATTATCATTATTATCATTATCAACACCATCACCATTATTATCATCATCAGCATTATTATTATTATTATTATTATTATTATTATTATTATATTAAGAACGCAATAAATAAAGGTGGAGCAATAACAGCAATGATAAATGGAGTCTTCTGGAACAGATATAATCAAATAAAATAAGTTACAAATATATAATTCAATAGTGAGACGTACTGTCACATATGGAGCTGAAGTTTGGAAATTGAACAAAAACTTATGTCGAAGGCAATGGATTTGAAATCATTATCTCGGGATTGGAATGTATGACGAGCTTATTTCCGCGCGACCATGAATTAATAAGTTGGTTATAGAATCATACGATCTAAAGACCTTCGAAATTAAGTTTTTAAGATGAATATCGGATCCAAAACGGATGAGAACGAACTCAGTACGCCTGATTATGAAGCACTCAGTTCATGTCCTACACACAGTATAATCCAAGTCACTTGGTAAAACAGGTCACAACATTTTGTTTTCAATTTCGATAGACAAACCATACGGGAAAGTACTATTATCATAACTTAGGAGTAAAGAGGAGAAAATCACAGTTGACTAAATTTAAATATATTTTAATACCATGAATGAAATATCTTACGAGTAGGTCAATAATTAACTATAAAACATAGAGTAAAGCTTTTGTGTTACCTCTTTTTGCTTTTTTGAACTCAAATACGACACACTATACATATATATATATATATATATATATATATATATATATATACACACACGTCATAATTAAATTTTTGACATTGAGCAATGCAAGCTTAATATGACATGAATTCCGGGTTCGAATCCCGTCCAGGCATTTATTTTTCTTATGTCATGTATATATATATATATGGCATGAAAAGAAAAATAAAAACCCGAACCAGGATTTGAACCCGAGACGTCTAATTTTGTGTGTTAGTGACGTAACCAATAATCTACTCAGGCTCCTAGCATAAATATTTATTTTTCTACCTATAAATACAATAATATATAACATGAGGCTGCGGGACATCGCTCGTCCTATCTTATGGCTTCTATAACAAGTAAGCATTTAAAGAGAATGTTTACTTTATGAAAATGATGCTTTTTATTTTGATGTTATAACTCAATTTTTGACATTGAGTAATGTAAGTCTAATATGACATGAAATTTAATTATTTAATAACAAATGTTCAGTTATTACATCGAAATAAATAAGCGTCACTGCTATAAAGAGAAAATTCTCGTTAATTTGCTTACTTGTTATAGTGGCTACTAGAGAGCAGTGATATCGAGTTCCTGCTACATCTCGTAATAAAAAATATATAAAAAGAAAAATAAATGTTGGTAATAGATTTGCTTGGATATCGTAACTGGCAACGCATTGAAGTATCAATTCAGAGATCCGGGTTAAAATCCCTGTCCAAGCATTTATTTTCCTTTTCATGTCATATATATATATATATATATATATATATATATATATTGCATATTTTCGCGAATATGAGTATGAATAAGAACGTTTTCTTGGGGTTTCCGCGTCTTGGATTCAAGTTCGATCTCTGCCACTGATTCCGACGTTTCGGCATGGTCCCAGATGCCATTATCATTCCTTGATAATGACATGTGGGATCATGACGAAACGACGGAATCAGAGGTCAGAGGACGAACTTGAATTCAAGACGCGGAAAACCCAAGAAAACGTTCTTATTCATATATATATATATATATATATATATGACATGAAAAGGAAAATAAATGATTGGACGGGGATTTGAACCCGGACCTCTGAATTGATATATATAGTGTGACATATTTAAGTTCAAGAAGGAAAAAACTTTTTCAGTGCGTTGAGGATTTAAAACAACACCGAGGAATTTATATTAGTTAACATTCGATAAAATTTCAGTGTTCAGTGTTGATTGTTTATCTAGAAGTGCACTTTGTAATTATGTGAAATAAATGATTAACAGTTTCCGGGTGAGTGTACTGTTTTGATATTTTTAATTTTGCTATTTAAAAATATTAACGCCATTTTCGCAGCTAACGCCGTTCCTGATTTATTTTTTCCATGGTTCACGGTCCTGCCAATCGTTAGAAATCAAAATGTAAGCGTAAGACATTAAATGTTAGTGTAAGATCTTCCAAGACAAATATTCTCTCAATAAATATTCTATTATTCTGATTGATAAAAATGATATGCTTATGATTCCCTACATACTCTCATCTAACAGTGTAAACCATTTCATTACATTATCACCTCAGAAACAGATCCATTCAAAAGTTTTTAATTTGTTGGACTACATTTTGTTTTTAAATTTGGCAACATTTTATTTGTGGAATAGTCTACACATATTTAAAACATCACAAGATTTATTTTATGCTTATAGAAAATTTTTGATGAGCCTAGAATGTGTGTAGTGTTGAGAGAAACACTTTTCTAATGGATTAATTGTTATTACTGCATTTTCAATATTTGTGGCAGCCAGTGCTTCAAATAATATTACGTAGAGGAAGTTTGGGTAATGTGGACCCTTCTGTTTGAGTGGACCCTGTTAATATCTTCTTCAATTGGTGCTGCCCTTGAACAGAGAGTATTTTAATTTCTTCC
This sequence comes from Diploptera punctata, assembly GCA_030220185.1. NCBI lineage: Eukaryota > Metazoa > Arthropoda > Insecta > Blattodea > Blaberidae > Diploptera > Diploptera punctata. The sequence goes on along the minus strand of JASPKZ010001587.1, from coordinate 2,369,856 downwards.
CCCCACCAAATTTGACGCGTTCAAGGCCAGTTTCTTTTATTCTTTTTGCGAAGAAGGGTTTATTTGTGATATTTATGAAAACAACCGTTTAAATTTTTTTAAGCTAAGAATTAATTCTTAATTTCTGCTATTGAATATTACAAACGTTGAAAAAACTCCTAAATATATTATATTATGTAGATGTTTTAATAAACTGATGAGTTTGGTTTGATATTATGTGACATCGCTGCTACATAAAATTATTAAACATAACAAAGGTAATCGGTTAATATGGACCCTCTATGAGACTATAAAGTGAACCGGGTCCACTTTACACAAATACGTATATTTTATTAATGTGGATGCTACCTACAAAAACCATGCACTTAATTAATTTAATTAAATATCCTTGTAATTTTACTAAACCCAAAAACCGTCGGTTTCTGCAGATGAATGACGTGTGAATGTTATAACCAGCAATAATTTATCGAAACATTAAATAAAATATTATCAACGCTTTTTAATTACGATCACAAATAAATATCTTCAGATTAATCTTAGCCTATCTGTATAAATTAATTGAGTAAATAAACTTAAAAATAGTCTAAAAGCTAGAAATTTCATTAATGTATAATGCTATTGTATTATTATGTAATTGTAATATTATTGTGTTTTCTTTATGTAATTGTAATGTTATCGTTTTCTTTTTTGTTTTTCTTTATACTATTACCAATTAGGCTATTACTTTATTGTAACGGACTGTCAACAGCACGTACGGCTTACTGCCCGTGCGACCCATATTTGTAAATAATATTGTAAATATCTTACTTTTTGTCTAATAAAGTCCTACTACTACTTTGTGCATCTCATTCCTGTTTGTAATTATTGTTCCTAAGTATTTGAATTCAGCCACTCATTCAAAATTTCCCGCATGTCATTAACTGTCATTAACTGTGGACATATATCTAGTTTTATTGACGTTTACTTCCAGTCCCAATTTCATGATGTTACTCAATAGAGTGTGCGTGTTGACATTTATCATCTCCTCGCTATCACACAATAATACTACATAATCAGCATAGAATAACAGCTTATTAATGCCATTGAGTTGTAGGCCTTTTTATCCTCCAAATGTTTCGTTGCAGGCTCTAGTACAGAATTGAATAACATAGGATAGTGTATCTCCTTACTTTAACCCATCGTGAATTTCAAAATATCCGAAAACTTGGATATATCAATCCAAAATCTCCAGCTTTCATCTACCACTGATCAACTTCGATGCAGCACTCGGAGCAAGCACCTTGTCGTAATTTATAGATAGATCCCCAATAGCGGATATATCCAGTTTCGACAATATTAATTGATATAATTACTGCTCTCTATTGAAATAATTACCATTCAGTGATAATGTGTTCAGCATTTATATCTTATTAAATATTTAAATAATCTATATATATATATATATATATATATATCTTAAAATTGCATCAGTTGTTCAGTGAATTCATAAAGGTGACAGAAAAAAATATTTCTTTTTTTTATGGGAACCTCTTGAGGAAACGGCTCGCTGAGAAGTCCTGAGGTACATGGGAGGAAAATATTCGGATGAATCTTATGGAACTCGATGTCACAGAAAGAGAGAGGAACTGGATGGAGCTGGTTGGAAATAGGTACCGCAGTGAATCTGCTATTGAGTTCGCGGGTTCTATTACCCATTGAGGGAGTTAGTTCAGTTAATTTCTGAAATATTGTTAAACTATTTTCATTATGACATGAAACATAATTTAAAACTGCATAGTCCGTAGTGAAGATAATTGTGATATTAAAATCTAAGCAGAGGAGACAGATTGGCGGAACCTTGGTAACATAAAATTGAAAAGAATGTGCTGGAATTACTGCTATTGCTTTAAAGAAAGTGTAGAAGGGAGACTTGTTAGGGGACATGGTGACAGAGAAGAATGGGTTGTCCTGCAGCAGCAGGTGGACGTTTGAAAGATTGCTCTACCAGAAGAATTATTCCTGTGGGAATGCAACCTCGAGGTTAATAAAGGCGTCCCAAGACAAGGTGTTCCTTTCAAGTGAGGCTCTCGTTTATTGTACTCTATGTCTAATACCACCTCTCAATGAGTTTAAAATGTGAAACAGAATTCCTTTTTGTGTACGTGTGTGCGTATGCCTGTGTGTGTACGAGTATGTGTGTGCGTTTTCTTTCATTCCAAGTCGTGATAAGTATTTTTTTTAATAAATCTGTGCATAAAGTGGATCTTAATAGGGTTAAACGAGATAACAACATAATTATATATTTAATTTAAAAATAGGTGTTTCTTTCGTCACCAAAATATCGCGTATGAGTTGGAAAAACCGCTCAGCCAATTGTAATGGCCGATTCCGGCGCATTTTTCCGCCTCTTTTTCCGAGATTCGCGAGTTTTAAATCAGGCTGATATCCTTGGATTATTTCAGGGTGTAAAAATCCTAAATATGGGTTCCTTTGGAAGATAAGTAAGAGCTGTAAGATTTATGTTTATTTATGAAAATAAAAAAAAAATCTTTGAACCTTAAAATGAGAAGTTTCCGAGCAAAATTTGTAGGCATTTTCAAGTTCTCCACCATAATCCCCGACACTAAAACCGCTACCATTCACAATTAACCACCACAACCGCCACCCACTCTCACACAACCACCAGTACCACCGTGTAACACCACCTGTGTTTGACATTCCATATGATTAATTAGACCCTATTACTTGCAAAATAATCTCTTAATGACAATTTAATTTAAAATAAACGTATTAAAGGAATTTTTATATTTCTCGTTTCACAGACATGTTTTATTCTACGAGTATTTATTTTACAAAACATATATTTACTGATTACATCACAAATTAACATCTCTTTTGAAATTCATCTTAAGAATTTTACATATTTTTGGAACCTCACTCCAAGTAATTTAGTAGCTGACGTTTCAACTCTTTATCTGTAACCTTAAATACAGGTTATACTTTAGAACTTTGCCTAACTCAATCTAAATAATGTTTTCAAATATTCCAGAGATTCAAAATCCTAGTTATATGTGAATTTGGATTCTTCTTCTTCTTGTTGTTCTTCTTCTTCTTCCTTCCAAGTATTAGGCCAAGGCCTGTTACGATCCTATAGAAAATTTTCCCTCCAGCGTTATTTCGGGAAATTCTCGTATAAGACTTGAAAGCATAATAATAGTTCCTTCAATTGGTTGCTGGCCAAAGGAAGGCAAGACCAGTGATGGGGCTGCCATCTTATAGCCTCTGGTCAGGCTTTTCTGGAGAAGAAAAGAAAATAAAGGAAAGAAGAAATGGAATTCTAAATATTAATAATGCATCAGAGCTATCTTATCAGGTATCTTATTTGTTCTTTTTCATTGTAAAAATGTTTCATTCTTCATCTGCAGTTATATGTATTACTTTAACTTTACATCAGTTTTCTGGCAAATATAAGAGTTGAATAAAGTAGGGAAAAAATGGAATTCCACAAACCAATTAAGTATGTTACACACAATACATCATGCTGATGATCTAGTCCAGTTCTGCAGCAATAGAGATGAATATACTGCAACTAACAGTGATAAATGTAGTTAAAATTATAAAAGAACATAAAACTTTGTATAAAAATAGGACATGGGATTTTTACGGAAGGAAAAACAGAGTAAAAAAAAAGAGATATTCATATACCACGATACAACAAATTTTGGTATCTCGAACATTTAATATCTTAAATAAAAAAACTATGTAGGCCCTACACATATAAAATAATACAATCAATTAATTTGTGTAATGTAAAGAAATTACGGAAATCAAATGAATGTAAATATAAAATTGTATCAAAATCGTCCTTTAAAAACCGCTTAAAAATTTTTGGAATTCCTGAACATAGACGAGAAGGTCAGAAAAAGGACATATGAAATTCCTAAGACTATTATTTGAGTACACTAGGTCGGGCAGACGAATGAATATATTCGGGATAGATAATTTGAATCAAAATATAGCAGATGAGATCGAATAACATCAAATGAACTAGAAAGACCATTTCAATTGATAACTTTATTCACTTGATAGAAAAATTAAAGAACACACAGTTAGAACCAACAGACAGATTAATGTAATTTGATGTAGTTTCACTGTTTCCCAACATCCCTAGAAAAACCACTATTGAAATTTTGGAAAAATGGTTGAACAAATCATTTTAGAAAAATAAAACATAAAAGAATATATAATTTTAACCAAATTACGCATTTAACATTTTTTACATGTAATCCAAAATTTTACAACCAAAATTCTGGATTTGCTACGGGAAATCCTCTATCACCATTTTTGGCTAATTTATTTATGGGAAGTTTTGAACATAAAATAACAAGTGCACATCATTTAATTTTCAAAATTTGGAGCAGTTATGTTGATGATGTAATTGCTGTCGTGAATCATAAACAAATAGAGGATGCTTTAAATATTATGAACATTCGGAGTAGAACTATAAATTTTATCATGGAAACTGAAATTGAAAGACAAATCCCATTTTTAGATCTAAATGTAACAAGAGATGAAGAACCCAAGCTAGAATTTGGAATATACAGAAAGAAATACACATATAGATAACTAAGTTCAAGCTTCGGTATTCAACCATTTTGCTCACACAGAGGCCGTGTTCAATAGTTTGACACACAGATTAGTAAATATACCTATGAGCAAAGAAATGTATGAAAAAAGAAACATAATGAATGTAGCGTTGAAGAAAATATGATACACAAAAAAATGAATAGATTTAAAAGACAAAAATTAATTTATGAAAGCACACTTATAAAAAAACAGAAGAAAACATAACATTCAGGAAATTCACTTACCATCCA